>VXBI01005643.1:646317-827486 GCA_013397375.1 Toxostoma redivivum
TAGCTTAAATTGCAAGGGAAAAAGCAGGTTTTTAGATGCATTTATTTTTCTGTGGTTTTGGTCAACTCTGTTGGATTTCCAGCTTCATGGCAGAGTTTATTTTGCATGCTATCCTTTGGCTGATAGGGAATAGCCTGAAGGAGTAACTCTCTGTTGCAAATATATATATTGTCACTCCAAGTTATCTCTCAGCGTTTCTCACAAGCCTGCTGTAATGCAATCTGTCTTCATGTCAGCTGGACCCTGCTTCCCCTAAGCCCTGCATCAGTCTTTCTACCATTCTGTGATTTTTTAAACATAAACCAGAAGACTAACAGCCATGATATAATGTACAGGACAGGTGATACCACTCTCTCCATTCAGTCAGGAAGAATAGGCTCATTACATAAAGGGCATTATGGCCAGTATTTCAAAGGGACCAGGTCTGTTCTTTGTACCTATAACTTGTTTGGCAATACTTTCAGGAATTTATTTAATCACAAAAAATGAATGGAATGTTATTTGTGGTCTGACACCAAGTTTACTCATACATGGGCATAACCTTCTATGGCAAAATCCAAAGAGAAGATCTATCAGAGTGTATGGAGAGAAACTTTCCAATCTCCATTTCCCAAATGCTCATCCATAATCTTTGTAAGAAAAACTGTAAGACCTAGAGATAAAAATAGGTTTCTCAAATCTTAGGGATCATTTGAGATAAAAACCATTTATGGTTCTGAAAGTGACACAATGCTATGAAACCTAATTTTAAAAAGAAAAAAACCCAAACTTTCACATGAACACTTATAACTTAGGAGATGACCTCTTTTAGGAGAAAAAAGAAATTATCTTAGTGATTCTGCACAAGTGTAGGTTATGCCTTGATAATTCAAACTGTAGGTTGTTTTTTTCTGTAACTCCTGTTTAAAGCATTTCAATTCTTTACCACTTCTTCTCTCTTGCCCTTGTCAGCTTCCCTTCCCCAATTTTTTGTTAGTTCAGAGTTTTACCAACTTCTATTATGTCTGTTTTCAGCCATTTAATTTCCAGACTAAAAAGCTTTTCTCTCCAAGCTTACTCATTTATTATATGAAAGCATTTAGTTCCTTTTATCTTCAAATTATTTGAATAAAAGTACATTAAGATTTTCAGTATTCTTTGGAGTCAGTGGAAGGGTGTGTTACATTTTTCCTTGCTCTTTTTGTTAAGATCTTTACACATTACATACTCTGGGTATGTTGGGAAGGAAATGTATTTTTAGTTTGGAAGAGACGTCAAAGAATCTAGTTTGGCTTTTTTAATACAGACTTTAATTGGGTGCTGCTTATTCATTAGAATAAATTAAGAAATTGTTCAAAACCAATTTCATGCTATATCACAATTAAAATGAACTATTGAAACTATGGTTTAAAGACAAATGTTTCCAGACAAAAATACCAATTTATTTGTATTATAGACATAAATTATATCTAGAACTGAGATGCATTCAATATGTACCTACTTCAAGAAGCAATTTCTAAATAAAAAAGCACAAAACACAGACTAAAAGACCTTCATATATATAATGATGCAGATATGTAAAAATAATAAGTAAATAGAAATATATAAAAAGATTGCCTATCTATTTAATCCTACAAGTTTCACACTACTGGAGATTAAGTAACATTTATATTATTTTATACTGCTTCTAACACTGCAATAAGCTTTTAAAACGAAACAGAAAATGAAGATACACTACATAAATTAAGGATTCTATTGGATATCTTTCAAAGACATTATGCTAATTTTCCCAAGAAGAAAGACAGAGAAGGATGTGCCAGACTGAAATCATCAGTTCAAATAAATTATTGTCCTGACACATAAAACTTCAAGCAAAATTGCATATTCAGGACTAAGGAAGGATGTTTAAGGAGTAATGATACTCATGTAAGATTTAGAAAGCCCTAGGTGAACTTTCTCGTCTGAAAAATTGCATTAGTAGGACAGCTACATAAATTTGAAGCCCAATTTAAAAAACAAGAAAAAGGAATGAAGCACTCAAAGTGTGACTTCAGTGGAATTTAAATACCCAGTGACCAAATTCTATTATTAAAAAATCTGTGTAAACTAATGCTGACCATTGAAATGCTAAAAAACATTTATATTTATATATTTCATTAGTTAATTGTTTAATTTTACTTGAGTGTTCACCTGACATTCTTCTTCTACATGTGTCTTCAGTCCTGAAAACCAATTACCAGTTTGGCACTCGGATCATTCAGTAATGATCCAAAAGCTCATTGTTCTATCATTTAGGTCTTACTTTGTGTAGGAGTTCCAGTTAGAGCTACAGCTTTCCTTCAAAGCATGGCTGCTTCCATGCAACAACACTGTGATGCAGCAAATCTGAATAAATTTTCTTTTGTGCCTGAGGGAAACCTATATTTTCAATCACTTCCAGAATATTTTAACTGTTTAGATGTAAGAACACATTCAACTTTTCCTGATGGCTTGTTACAAATTTATAAAGAACTCAGGTTTATTTGGTTAGCAATAGGCATAAAGCAAGACTATAATCTAGTTTAGCCAAAAATAGAATTCATTTTTGAGCCTCTTCTCCACAGTCTCTTCAGATACTTTACAAGAGACAGGCTTTGAATGAAATACTAAGCAAATCTGAAAACTCTGGACAGATCTAAATAGAAAGCATAACATTTAGATATAAAAGAAGTAACAGTATGAAGCTGACCTACTGAGTAGGTAAAATGAATATTTCTGCAAATGTGCCTTCTCAGAGGCTATTCTGAAAATCCCACTTGATCAACACTGGAAAAAGACACACGGATAGTTTTTTGTCCAGATTAGTTTAGTGAGCAGGGGTCACTGGAAAGCCCAGTAAAAATGCAATACGTTCTTTTCATAAAAGAAAATATGGTTTGAGTCTTGGTATTTTTTAGTGTTGTGTTTTTTTGTTTTTTTGGTTTGGTTTGTTTTTTTTTTGTGGGGGGAGGGGGTGGTGTTGATGTTGTTTAGGATTTTTGTTTGGTTGGGTGGGTGTTTTTTGAAGATTTCTTTTTGTTTTGTTAGTTAAATTATAGTTACATTATTTTATTAAGGATTTTGGCAGCCTAGATTGATTTTAAGATAATTTCTAACTTGCAATCTTTTTGTCAAAGTTGGGACTGACTACATAAACAAATGCCGACATTGCAATCTGGATCTGATCAATGTAATGAATGTGCTAAAGAACTGATGCTGTATCTTGAAAAATATCCAAAGTAGAAGAAAGAATCAGACATCAATTAGATATATTCGATGTGTCTAACTTTAGAATGCAAAACCACAGAAGATACTATTTGAAATTCTAGACACAGCCCTAATTTACTTGTAATTATTCTCTTACAGATCTGTAAAATTGTAATTAATGCTCCAGTCTTTGAGAGATATCTTATTTTAATGTAATTTTCTTCCTAATAGATGGACCAAAGATCATTTACTGTGTATCTTTGTACATATTAAGAAATATCCAATATCTGCTACAGGCAGCCTACTTATCCTGTACTTGAAGCTTTCACAACACATCTGTCTCCACAAGCATAATTTCACCAGTAACTAAAAATGCCAATAAAACCAATATTTAAAATAATAAAAGTTAATAGCAAAATACATTTAGTAATACTGAAGCCAAAGTAGATATTAGTAAATTGTCATTGAATTGTTCTGTGTAATTGAGCACTTTAAAATTAATTATACCATTCAATCTTTGTCTACCTTAACATTTAAGTATGCTAGAAATGCTTGAACTGCAGGATATTTTACTTTTTGCTGACCATAGGCATATTAAAGTTAGATGCTTGCCAAAATTAGGTAACTTGGCTTCCTCTGTGTGAAGGAGGCTGGGAGCAGGTATTTGCTGTTAGAAGGAAATGTCCTTTGCTCAATTTGAGACTTGGGTAACTAAAAGGATTTTCTGCATATGGGTGGTATATGAAGAGGTGCTTAAGATCATATTTGCATCTAGAGAAGATCTAGGGCTCATTTCCATTTTCTAGATATCCGTAAGCATTAAGGGACATTTTAGATATTCCAAAACTTCCACATGGATTTTTCGTCAGTGACATGGAGACCTTTGGAGCCCTGTGACCTTCTGGAGCATCAGCTTCCTCACAGCTACGTGTCAGCAAATAAATCAGCCTGTTAGTGTCATTGTCAGAAGATTGAATTATCCCTGAGAGGCTGCAGTAGTCACTCCAGCAGGCTCAGAGGTCTTCCATATGTCTAAGCAACATACATAGACAGCAAATAAAATGCCAGTAGATGGCATTATATCCCAAGATCTTACATAGTGATTTGCATTAAGAAATACCAAAGTCAAGTACTCAGTGAACCACTTAGTTACTCCAAGTCTTGTCTGCATGGAATTTTATTTGCTTATTTACAGGAATGTGATTCAAGAACCTTTAAGCTGAGATACTCTGTGTTGATTGAGACAAAAACTTTCCCTGAACAGTTGAACTTACAGTAATGGGCACACTTTGCATTATTTTCAGCTTTCTGACTGTTTAGGTACCTGTTTCAACGCTCTGCCTAACCCAATTTCAGAAAGTGATACCTACCATAGAGACTGCTTTGATCAGTCGTCTCAGACCATGCTAAACCTACGTGGATCTGGACATAAAAGCCTTTCATTATGCCCTTCTGTTTCCCACAAGTGTCCAGCTACAAGTATGAAAACTAACCGAATTACATAGAAGCCACGAGTGTAGGCTCCAGTTTTTCCTGTTCCTTGACTTTTCACTGATTTTGACATCAGTACAGCACCAGTCTGAGATTCAGGCTAAAATCAAAATTTTCTACCAATCTATTCCAAGCATCAGGAGTCAGCCTTGTGAATGCCATTTGAGAAGGTGAATGCTAAAGTACATACAATGGTAATACTGAATATCACCTAAGCTGTTTTGCTGAATGCCTGTCCAGCACACTCCTAATGGGATACAATTAGTTCCAAGAGTTAGTGGATAGTTCTGAGCTTGGCAAGATTGATACATTTGCCACTACTATGAAGTTTCTCACAGTGTATGACCCTGTCTATATAGATCTTTCTTGAGGCTATTAACTGCAATCCCAAGGGATGTGCTACCTTTTCCTGAAATAAGTAAAAACAGAATTATGAGCTAAAAATATTGCTGTGGAAGGTAGCTGACATGAGAAAGTATGAAGACAATGGACACTGAGATAAGAAAGACTTCATTCACTAATAGACTGAGAAAAAAATTAATCCCCCAGAAATAGACTCAAACAGGCACATGACACAGATTGTGAACAACAGCTCAGTCGTGTCAGGGCTGATCTTGCTGCTGGCTCCAAATAGCCTCCAGTGCCTGGTCTTGGGAGATGTGTAAATCCCAGTAAATCAGCTGGGGCTGCTGGACCCCGGTCCTCCTGCACTGGGAAGTACTGGCTGGAGAGAGGCAACCAAGTCAAGGTGGAATGTGTCACCCTCTCCAGAAAATACTACTTGCTGTGGTAAAAGCCTTCTTCCTACTTCCATTCCTCCAACCCATCCAATTACATACCTTGCTTTTTGAAATATTTCCTTTTTGTCTTGGTGAAGCCTCATAGAATCTCACTTAGAGCAATGCTGGCTGTTTTTGGTAAATGCCATCAATTATTAACAGAATTTTCATGTTGAAAAGTCTACTGTTTATTTCCAAAAGAGCAATGCTAACTGAAACATCTAAAGAAGGATTGCCACTTGCTGAGCCTGTTGGTAGAAACACTGCCAGTAGTAAAGGAAACACAGAGGAATCACTGTTGCTCATAAATAATACACAGAAGATGAAAGCAAGAAGTAAAAAACCACCAGTGCAAGTCATACTAAGCAAAAATACACTTTATCATAAAAGTTAGTGAAAAACAAAGGCTCAGAAATTATAAAAACCATTTAAAAAGCTGGATCTTCTGTTACTGTGGTAAAGGCAATGCTATTTCACCCCTTTTTTTTTCCCTGAGAAGTGAGAAAAACATGAGTGGTTTACCACATAACCAGCAGCAGTTAATAAGGATATGTCCTCATTGGTTTCCTCGTTGGAAAAAGTTTATTTTAAAATAATACCCTTATTAAAAAATAAAGCTGAGATACTGGATTTTTCAAAATCACTGGTTTAACTCTAATTGTATTATCATAAATACAAATAAATTCCATTGACTTCAATAGCTTGCTGCCATTATCTAACAGTTTTTTATCTTCTCCATCTGTAATATGAAATTACTTTAGTTTATACAGGTGTAAAACTATACAGAATGCCCTTTCGGAAAGAGAAGAACTGACTGCTGGCATTCCTTAATGTGCTATCTGATACTTCAAATTCATCAAAGTAAATACATGGAATATGAGAATTTGCATAGAATATTATATAGCATAGAAAAGGAGCATCTAAGCAAAAAATAAGTGCTAAGAATGAGGAAAATTTACTTATAGTGTTGAAATCTGTGAAGACCAAACATTGGATGAATTTAAAATCTATAGATTTTGCACTCCTTCCATGACAGTATAAACTCATCTTTATACAATGTTAAAAAAAATAATTACTGAATTCAGACTAAACAGTAGTAACTGCTCTACTTTCATGAACAAAGATTTATTCTTGACTTTTTAAAGATCTGTAATCAGAAAAAAAATCCAAATAACATGCATTTCATTTATTAATTTAGTTAATTAAATTGAGATAAACGTGCTAAGTAAAATGCACCACAGTCTTGTATGACACAGATCTCTACTACTTTCTTCAATAAAAAAATTAGTTCAATTGATTCCCTGCTGCCTTTCTTAGATGAAGCCACAATCCAAATTAAAATGTCTTTAAGCCACACCTCATCATTTCCAGGGCAAAGTAATGCATGTAAATGACAGAAATCAGGGTATTCATTACAGATACCCTCATCCCCATACCTACACAGGCACACATGTATCCACATATAATACACTAAGCTAATAAAAAAATGCACCTAGTTTAACTTTATCTGAAGTATTTCAGCCATTCTCTCACATCTATTTCATTGCTTTTGGAGCTAACACATCTGGATAAAATACCTACCAATGTCTGTAGTATGGTCCCTACTATTGCAAGATAAATGACTTTTTAGGCATTGACCCTTAAGCAAGCCATATGAATTGGAAAAGTAATAAGGTAGGAATCCAAAAAAGACTTAAGTTATGTTGTCTGAAGTAAGACACAGTCCCTTAATGGGAAATAAGCCAGCCTTTTGCTCTAGGGTCATGGTCATATAGTCTTGGTGCATCTTTCCTCCTCCCTGGTTCTTCAAGACACTTTCTGTCCCTTTTTTTGCCACTTGCCCAATCCCTTCCCTCCTCTGTTATAACCACTACCAAAGCCTCTGGACTTTTCTCCCTCCCATTTTTAATCTATGTAATTTTAACTATTTTTGCTTATTAATCTCTGAGTTTACACCAGCAAATATTAATAATTCACCCAGTGAATATTATTAATTTACCAATCTGTCCTGCTTTGTTATTTTTCACATTTCATGATGGGGAGGAGTCTTCAGTGGCACAGCATCTGCTTTCAGAGACCAATCATACGTGATGCAAAACTGAAATGAACCTCTCAACATCCATCCATTACCTGAAAACTTTTCATATTCTGCTCAATATAAATTTACACTTGATCAATATATACATTTAAACTGAGAGCAATTCCTAGGCAATTGACACAAGGGGGAAAAAATATTGCTTTCATAAAGAATATTATTCAAACTCCAGCTCCATGAACAACCATAATAGGAAAGATTTTGAAATGTCAGGAAAACATGAAATAGAATACATAAAATTTATTTTTAATAGATATGACATCTTATTGTTGAAAAGTATGTTGTGGAGGCTACAAACACTGAGGAAAATAGTGACTACTGATTAAAGCAGTTCACACTGAAATAAAGGTGGTGAAGTAAACTACATATATTCTAATAAAGTATTTCTGTAGAAATACTATAACATAGATCTTATTTTGCTCAAAATTTATATGGAAGACACATATAAAAGCATCTGCCACAAACTGCATCCCATATTTTTTAAAATATAAGCAGATGTAATGGTGTTGAAGTCTTTCATTAACGTTTTGTGTTCTTCACTTTTGCACCTGGTGAACTCTTAAAACATTTCAGAGATCACATTATGGTCATGCTAAAGATGATTGCAGTCCATGGAATGGCAATAGAATCACCAGGTCACCTGCACAGGTCACCTGTGACCTGCTGCACCGACAGGACTGGGCTGCAGGGAGCATCCAGGCAAAGGGAAGGCACAAGGGAGGTGTCCCATGGGGAATGGCATTTTGCAAGTGCATTTCGGTTTGTGTGCACAGCCACACAGACATTCTGCCTAAAGCTCATAAGGGACTTACACCATGGTGTATAAATAATTGTAAGACATTATTTGTTCTCAGTGGCAGACTTCACTGGGAATTGAAAGTGCTCAACAACTTGCAGGTCTGGACACAATGGCTGCTTTACTTAAAACATATGTAATATCAGAAATAGGAGTGACTGTGCACAGGATTTGACTACAAAATGGACACAAATCCAGTGTTGTTTTCAGTTATTCTGAAGTCAGCCTTAAATAGGTCACATATAGTATGTACACAGAATATATGGATGCCTAAAATGCAGGCATTTCACTACTGTCAGACATTAACAGATCGATTTGTTTGTGTGCTTCCTGACAAAAGAATACAAAATTATTTTAGCCAGAATCTGCTACTGTAGCTGGTATCATGGAACTAATGGAGAGTGAAGCTGTGACACTTCCTAGAGCTAGCCAAAGGCATGCCATATGGAATGGTAAGGCAATGCAACAAAGATTGTAATGCAGGGAGGAAAAAAAAATCTAAGCTAGAAAAATTATACATTATGTTGTATCTGGAAGTTATTTTCACATTTATGAAGGAAAAGGAAACCATAGATCCTAAAATATTCAGAAAGGTCTAGGTTAATGCTCAGGATACCCTGTGTTTATACATTCATCTTCAAACTGCTAAGAAGGCTTGAGATATTTCTGATAACTTCTGGGGCAAGACATTTTTTTTTGACTGTCGAGTAATCAGCATAAATTACAAATGCAATTTTCTTTTATAATTAGTATTTTAAACCAGGGATTCTGCAAAATCAGTATTACTGATTGTAACAGGAACAGAAGGCTCTGACTTGGCAATGGAGAAGGGAATTGCAGTGGAAGCAGAGGGTGGCACATTCCCCTCTCAGCAGTCCCTGAAGCTGCTTCCAGTGGGCTCCTCAGCCACCTCAGTGACCAGAGGCAGAAAGTCCCCTTACAGCACAGGGGTGGCGCAGTGCCCCTACAAACGTATCCCTGCCACAGAAACAAACATTGCTGTGTTAGTGCAGGGGTCTCCTGATAATGCTTCTCATTAAAAAGTAACCAAGAATCCTGTAAAAGGCTGTTCCCTGGCATAGAGAATCTTGCTTCTGAACATCAAATGGCTGCTTTTCCAGGAAAAATGGTTAAAATGTCATTTACTTGTGTACAGCACATATTTATGTCTCATATCACTATCATGGAATCATTAAGGTTGGAAAAGACCTCTAAGATTATTGACTGCAACCCCCTCAACCCAACACTGTATGGTACATCACTAAACTAAACTAAAATGTTCTCAAGGACCACATCTTGTTGGGCTAAATGTGGTTCAACAGAAACCATCAGAAAAAAATACCAGGATACGTAAACTTACCTAAACCAAATTCAATGACAGCAATATTTTGTTACAGTGAATATCATTTAAGTTTCATCTTGATGGCACCACATAGCAAACAAAAGGGAAATGAAACAAATTGTCAGATTTTTTTGTATATGAATGACATACATTTGAAGTTTTGTGTGATAGAAACACACCAATTCAAACTTCTTAAGAAAATAAATTTATTTTTATGTAATTTAAATGTATGATAATTCCAATCACATACTGATTGGAAATTATACTAGTGAATCTTTATTGGTTTAACTTGTATTTACTGCTTTATATTGAAAAAATAAGGTATACAGCTGCTCAGAACAATTATGCAAACAAGAAAGAATGTTCTCAGCTGTGCTCTTTAGACCCCTCTTATCAAGAATTAGCATATATAATAACATTAATTAGAAAATGTCAGAATATTTTAATGTTAACAAAGATGAAATCATATGACAATTACACTGTGCTATAAATTATTTTACTAGAGCATTTTCATTTTTGTTTATATGCCATCTTTTTTTTGTGAAACTGCTAGGAGGGCAAATATCTGATCAGTATTTTATGCTAACTTGTCTTTCAGCATGGATATCTGACAAATTAATAGTTATGCATGCAGACAAAAAATCAGCAGAAGAACCGATGGAAAGCTAGATCCTTTCCACTCTCTTTTATTTCAATTTAAAGCTTACAGGCTGTCCTTTTACAATTTCAAAATTACTGTATTACCCTCCATTTCAGTACGTCAGGAAAAAAAAAAAAGTAGTAAAAATAATTTAGCTTAGTTTCATATCTAAAACATAAATGTACTAATGGTTCAGATCAGTTCATTAATGCTAATACCTCTTGAATTTTTAGATTTTTTTTCATGTGTATAAATATATATGTGTAACTATACAATGTTCATTGATGCTGCAGGAAGTAATGGTACAGCATGTAGCATGTGCATTTAATACTACAGTAGGCAATGACAACTTACCAATTTATTTAGGTAGTATAGCACGTTAGCCATTTCTATCTCCTTTAAGAGATAGAAGGTGTAAGATCCCAATGGAAATGTATCTGAAATATATTTATTAGTCATGTGAATGCTTAGGCTTATTCTAAAATTTCCACGCACATGCCTCTATACTTAAGCCTTTTACAGAAAATATAAATTTATGCTTTTATGTTTACTGAAGATATGCCTTTGAAGATGAAATACACACACTATGTTTCATTATGTAAACTGTAAATTTGGGTAAGTGATGTATAAATTCACT
Organism: Toxostoma redivivum; assembly: GCA_013397375.1. Lineage (NCBI taxonomy): Eukaryota > Metazoa > Chordata > Aves > Passeriformes > Mimidae > Toxostoma > Toxostoma redivivum. The sequence goes on from VXBI01005643.1 coordinate 657,302, forward strand.
AATTGTCCCACATGACCCTTCAGCTGTCTGCTCATTGTATCATTCTGATCTGTCACTTTACTGCAGAATTCAGAGTGCTTTTAGCATTTGTAATCAAAGTGAAAATACTTGACAACAATATAATTGGTCTGTAGAAATTTAAAGGGCAGGAATCAAACTAAATTATTTGTCCATGTGTACTGTGAGGAAAGACTTACCCCACTACATGCTGATCTGTGAAATTACTTCTCTAGCATTAGGATTTTATTGCTCTTCACACTTTAAAATATTTTATCATTTAGATCATTAAATTTATAAATTTATGTTAATTGCTTAATTTAGCACTTTATTTTAGGAATCCATCTGCTTTTTATGCCAAAATCATCACGAAAATGTCACTCTGAATTAGTTTGGTTTTGGAAAATACTGAACACAACAGTATACTCTGTGCTTCACGAAGAAAATGGTGCAAAGACTAATTTCTAAACAGCATTTATAATGTTTATACACTAATTCTTCTGGTAGGTGTAATGCACTGTAAAAAAGAGTCTGAAGAGGCTTTGCCTAGATTAGGTGAAAAAAAAAAACAAACCTCAAAATCAAATCCTTCTGCTCTACAAGTCATTAAAGTGGAGCACTGCAAGTTTGGCTGCAGTGTCTAGTCATTTTTTTAAGAAGTCAATACCTGCATTTTAAAATAAATTACTATATCATAAAAAAAAATAGAAAACAGAATAAGAAAGCTCTTAAAGTAAGTTTACAGGGTGTCTTAAAGTAAGTATAAAGATTGACTAACACCTCTACATTAATAACACTGCAATTGTAAGGATAGTCAATACAAGGACACAATTATTTTATCAAGGAAAAAAAGTAGTTCTCCAACCCAGGGGTTGTTACACTTAGATCAATGTGGAACATAATGAGAAACATTTTGTGTCCACTCCTACTCCTGTAACTATATATAGTCAATTTTTCTTAAGTTAATCAACTTGCATCACAAAGTATGAATACTTTTCCTCTTGTATTATATTAATATTCCAATTCTTGCTTTATTTGACGGTTCCATGAATCCCACAGATTTCTAGCAAAAACTTAATTAGAGTATGCTTATGTAAGGATTTTCTTAAGTTGCAGAAATTTGATTAAATAGATTATTTCTCTCTTTGGAGTTTTACTTTTGATGCATGAGAGAAAACATAATTTCTATTTACATTTTCAGTATCTTCTGGTAAGATCTAATACCTTGATCACTTTAGTGGTCTTCTAGAACTTCTGGAAATATAAAATAATGCTGTACTAATTTAACTTCTTTTTTCTTAAGGACCATAACTTTTCATAAGAACTAAAACATTACACACATTCTAGATTATTACCAGTGCATTTTTCAGTGACTCAGCTTTTTCACTGGTGTCACATCATCGTCATCATCCAAGTGAAATTTTCCCTGGGGATAAAATACCTCAGGTAGGTGTCTTCCTGCATGCTTGGCCTTTACTTCCATTATGCACAACAATCTCAGTCACTGATTCCTAAAGACCTTTTCAGCTGCTACAGGCAGGATCCAGTTACTGAAACATACTGGTCCAGTTCATTTAGGATGCTCTAGGTTTGCCAGCATAGGCACATATTCTGTCAAATTTGCCACAAGATTGATAGAAAATCATCTTTAAAAGATTAGTTCAGCCACCTAAATGTAGACATCCAGCACAACTTCAGATGCATGGGGCTAACAGGATACTATAAAAAACCTATCAGAGACCCAGGATGTGGTGGAGTGGCAACTGGAGACCAGCCAGGATATCCTAGCATATCTCTGACGGTACTGCACATCCTACCCTTTAGTGACTGATAATCCAAATATTTTATTTTCTATGGTTGTTTTCAATTTTCATTTCATGACTAATAAAGTATGCAATTTTGAACATTTATTATTAAAACTATCCCATTTCTATTATTTCAGTCTTTAAGGTCATGCAATTCTTCCTCTGTATTCTTTTTAATATTCTTGTGCTTTAATATGCCTCTTGATTTCTGTAACATGAATGTATTTCAATAGCATACTGATGCATTTTGTGCCAAGGTCCTTACTGGAACCCATAAACAAGATAATTCTTAAGTTCTTTGCACATTTAACTAGTCTTACATCCCCATAAAGACAGTTCCCCCTTAGAGTACTGCAGTAGGCTGACCCTGACTGGATGCCAGACACCCACCAAAGCCACTCTATTGCACCCCTCCACAACAGGACAAGGGAGAGAAAATATAAAAAAGATTCATAAGTTTAGATCCATGAGATATCTCTCACCAAAATTCCATCATGGGCAAAGCAGACCCAACTTGTGGATATTAATTGAATTCATTACTAAAAATGAGAGCAGGATAGTGAAAGGTAAAATAAACCTTAAAATATCTTCCCCCCACTCCTCCCTCCTTCCCTGCTCTACCTCCTCCACCAGCAGTGCAGGGAGATGGGAATGGGGTTTATGGTCAGTTCATGACTGGTTGTTTCTATGACTGCTCAGGGAGAGGAAAACTGCTTCCTCTGTTTCAGCCTGCAGTTTCTCCATGAATTTCACCAATGTGAGTCCATCATGGAGCTGTTTACATTAGCTCTGCTGGACATGAGGAAGTTTCTTCTCACAGAAGCCACCCCTGTAGTCCCCCTTACCAGAACCTGGCCCTGCAAACCCAACACAAGTGTCAAATTTGCTGGATCTACTGTACATGCACTATGCATGTATGGTGTCCACTTGCACAGTTAAAATCAGAAGCCATTATTGAGGAATAGAAACAATTATTAGCCTTTACGACAGGCAACATCAGAATGTTGAGAATATTTCTGCCTCAAAGTGTATTTTTAATGTGCTATAATGTATTTTGCAATGAAGTTGCAATACCTCTTATTTTCTATGTATTTATGTTTTCCTTCAGCTTGTTTTCATGCAATTTAAATAGTACTCAGGAGCATTCATCACTAAAATCACTTCTCTGCCGGCCCCTAATATGAGTACTGTATTTCATACTACTAATTATTTCATCCTCATGTTAATAAATTAATTATAAATCCATTTTACTTGACCTGAGATTTCATTGCATAATTGTAGGTTAGAGATTATCTTGTCCCATCCTACTCCGGGACCATTAAACTCTGTATGAGTAAGCAAAATTCAAAATAATTTCCATTTACACATTCTCATTAATCATCCTGTATTTGTCCCCATACTCACTAGTACATGAAACAGAAAAATGTAGTTTAATCTCCTAGGACGTACCTAAATTCTCATCAAGACTATTACTTAATTAGGATTTTTTCTCCTTTCTCATGTTAATTTCTAAAAAGTCATTTACATACCCCAAAAAAATCTGCTCATTCTGATAATTTTCATTTTGCCTCCTTCCCAACCTCAGTACCATTTGGAACCACAAACAAACAAAACCATTATAATTTTTGTTGAAACATATAGCAAAGTAGTTGAAGTTCATGGAAATGCAAAGAAAATTTTAACTTCCTCTGTTCTTGAAATTCTTTTAGGATAACTCAAAGAGTTCATTGCAGTGTAAGAATAAGCAACAAGAGAATAATCTACACAGCTCCACCATCTTTAAAGTTGAATTTTATAGTTGCTTTCTTTTAAGGTGTTTTGTTTTACTTCAATTAGTATTACTCACTGAAGATAAAGATTTTGTAACAACTAGGCTAAGGCTTTAATGGTTCATAGTGGATTTCCTAAATTATTCCTCTTTGGAAAAGCTTTTCTTTTCTTTTTTCCTTCTATCTTTGTTTCTTCTTTTCTGCCTTACCTCTTTCCTCTTTTTTAAGTATAATGAGCAGTAGGACATCAAAATATTAAAGGTTAATAACCAAAAAAACTGGCCATTTTCAAAAGGAATGGGTTCTTTGCTGAGGACAGGTTTATACTCCCCAAACAAAGGGAAGAGGACAGCTTCTGGCTCTGTGCTAACAAAGCCTCTGATCTGCACATCCACCACCAGAGAATAACCATGAGAAACTAACCTTTGCTTTATAACAGACTGAGTTTTGAGCCATTAGTGTCCTGTGTAAGAAATGAGTGACAATAATCAAAGACCCTCAAGATTCATTTCTGGGTCCTTCCACCAGTGTTGCATCAGGCAGTGTAAAACTGCCCCTGCAGCAAAGGTGCTTGGGCATTCCCATAGGAACATGAATGTGTATTAGTGTTGTTAGGGCTTCTTCCAGCCCCAACAGATCAAGACCACAATGATCACTTTGAGCCACTGACATTACAACAATAACGTCTCATTCCTGCATCCACATGTGGTGACATCTGTCCTCCCCACCATCTACTCTTATCCTTTCTCTGTCTTTCTTTTCCTTATATATTGGTGATATTTCATGTACTTGTATATGGTGATATTTTTATACTTTACTATTCTTACATTTTTATAGATAATAACAAAAATGGCTATGTACCTCCTTTCTATTGCAACCAAATTGTTCCAAAATTAACCTGACACACACACACATGTATATATAAACACCAGTAATTGAGTGTCATTTCACTCTAATCCACCTCAAGGGATCCATTAACAAGAACCTGTTACCCTGTCTCAGGGGCAGGTCATAATATGAGCAAAGTCAATCTACTTATCTATTCTCTCAGCAGGATTATTCTGGGCACTTACTTTCACAGATAACTTCAAAATAATTAGTGGCAGATTCTAGTGTATATAGGAAAATCTTTATAGATCCTTCCCCTTAACAGGGCTTACATGGAAAATTTTACATCAGTTTACTGAAAAATGAAACAGTATGTGTCCCATATTAGAGGGGACAATAGAAATCCTCAGAGTATCCTTTAGCCTGGCTAAAGTAAGATTTCCCCTGCTTCCTTGAGTTAGAATCAAAATCTGAACAAATATTTCAAATGTTAAAGAAATAAAAAATAAATAGCTCTTTGCATATTTTCTTTTTCCCCCCAAAGTTGTTGGGTTGTTGGGTTTTTTCCCCCTAATTTATCACAAAGTTATCTTCTAAAATACAATATAACTCTGCAATCGCTTTGCTTGCACAGTTGATTACACACACATGATTAGTCCCAGAACTGTTTTAGAGTGTCCAACCTACCATTACTGTACTGTTCACTAATTCCATCATCAGTGTTTTGTTTCTGAAAACATTATGCATTGACAGGTTGAAACCAAATTGGGACTTGTGGGTCAATGATGCCAACATAAGCTTTTTCAGTAAAAAAATACGCAGGTAATTCCTCTTAGAAAAGTCCTGCTCCTCTTTCTCACTATTTTAGACATTTCTTATGTTTAATTAGAAACATTTCCCTGAAAACTATCCTGTGTAAAAACTGTACAAGCAAACACACGGATCTTATAGTAATAAAAGATTTCACCTGCCTAAATAAATTCTCTCTTAATGTGGACTCTCCCTACTAATTTCATTTCTAGCTCTCTTTAAAAAAAAAAACATAAATAAAAAAAAGAAAGAAAAAGGAACAAACAACAAAAAAAGATTTTCTACAGCAACTGGAACTTCTGGGAAAGAAATGGATACAAATAGATGATGGTATTGTAATTAAGATACTTTAAATTGCAAGATATCTGCCTTAATTGATTTCAAATAGCATGGAAAAACATTTAGACAAAGAGAAATAGCATCCTCATTTAATACTCATTTAATAGGAATCACTGGTTTTAAGTTCCAGTGCAGCTGCTTTCATGGAATCTCTTACAACCATGCCTGAAGAACAGTTTAATTTTGAAACAAATCTAGTTATGGCAATGAAAACTCTTCAGTGAAAATGTTCTTAAACAGGTTTCAGCTTTGCTGCAAGGCGTACATTTTAGACTTAAGCTAAGTAACAAGATCAGATCTTTCTCTAAAAGCAGAGATCTACTTTTTAATAAGTGTTCTTTTATTTATGCCTTGCAGGTTGGCAAAATTGGATTAATCTCTCTCTGATGCAAGCATGTCTGATAGTGATGGATCTAAACTATGTCTTTGGCTTCTAAATTAATCCAGAGTTTTATTTGAACTGTGTTTTCTGTGAAGAACAAAAGTGTCTCTGTAGCAGCTAGACACAGGTCTCCTAACACTGCATATGTGGAGGCAAAAGCAAGAGTCCTCTCACATCCTCTGAGACTTGACACTGCAGAAATATTCTGACATTTGTCTAATTTAAAATATTCTCCCATATTACAGATACTCATCTATTTCATATATACCCAGTCCTTACACACACTTGCTGAATGCACTACTTTCTAAATGGAATAACCTAAAAGTGTTATTAATGTATTTCCAGAGAAATCCCATAGAATATCCTTTAAAATAATAACAATCTATGTGATCAGAAAGGCTCATGTAGATGCAAACAGTAATCACATAATTCCCATTTCAGAGATTTTTCTCTAAGCAGTGTCTTCAAACACACAGCTTATAGAATTCTTGGCCTTCAAGTCCATGCCTGGATCACTCTGTAAAATCTGAGAAATACTTGGGTCAATATAATGAAAAGCAATATTTAGTGACATTTTTAATCATTATTTTGATATATTTGTTGAAGTTGTTGTTTGAGCAATTTGTGGAATTCCATCAAACTTTAAACTGACATCTCTTTCACTTTTTTCATTCCATCAAATATGAAGGTGGAAAGGGGAGCAATGTGCTTAATAGAGCTTGAAATGAATCTTTTTGTTTTGCAATTATGTTTTTTGTACTCAAATCCTCAACACACACTAATGAAACAAAGACAGACCAACTTTCTATTACAGCAATATAATTTGTCAGATATCACAGAATCAGCTAAAGGAGATGAGAAATAAGTTGATAAAATGCATGACGGGTTACACATTTGTCCTGTTTAGCCTTTTATAAACTTGTTTTCTTCTTCAGAGTTAAAAAAGCAGGGAGGAATGAGGGGGAAAAAAGTTGTATGACAAACATAATTGCAGTACAAATATTGTATATAGGCCATTCTACAAGCGGCTTGCTGGGTAATTGAAGTACAACAGAAGGCTACACATTTATAATGTATGAATGCACAGTCACAGCACAAAACTGCTCAAAGACCGAGGGTGCTCAGGCTGGCCAGTGCTGGCAATCCCAGATAATACAGGCACCCTGCATGGAGCTACAGCTATCCTAGGAAAAGCATTATGCCTGCCTGTCACAGAATGAAGACCCATGGCCAGACATCAAAGATGATGGAAAGATTTTCTTTTACCATAAATAATTTTCAAGAATTTTTTTCAATCCAAAAAATCACTGAAAACATGCTGGACTGAAATACATGGTAGGGAAAAACACCTTGCTAAGAACAAAAAGAGTGTATTTTTTCACAAGATAAATCTTCATAATCCAAAAGTTCCCTATTTTCCCTGTTTCCCTATTTCTCTACTTAGTATTCCAAAGAAATTAAGATCTTAGCCTTCAGTGTAATTTAATAAGCTAATTTGGAAAAGAAAGGTTTTAGTACAGTATCCAGCTAACTTCAGGGCTCTTTGTGATGTGAAACCCTCACAAGCAGTTTGCAGTTATCTAGAATCAAAGGCTTTAGCTCAGTAGCAGCTCAGTGCAATTTCAATCATTGTGTTACGGTACTTAGAGAATCTTTAATCATATATTCTCTGCTACATGACTTGAAAATTATCTGATACTTCTCTATTGTACCTTGCTAATAATTCCCTAATCATGAACCAGGAAATCCATCATTAGGTATTAATGGAAAAGGAGGAGGAAATGGGGCTTGTTTGTACACACATACATACATTTTAAATGTTTACATTTGATTTAAACCTATAAGCAAATAAATAAATGTGTTGTTTTGTAAACATATTTATACAAAATTAAGAAGTTTCTTTGTTGACAAATGCAGTTTGTATTTAGCATGTTTATGAAAGTAATCTGACATATTTGGAGGAAAAAAAGATCACTATATATTATTCAAGCATTGTTATTTCTTATGTATAGAACTCATTCTATAGAATTACTTGCCAGGACAGAGTCAGCACTGCATACACAGCCCTTGCAACACAATATGACAAGAAACTTTCCAGCAACCCCCTAAGCCTATAAAGAATAACCAATAAGACCTTCTCTCCTAACACCCTCTGTCTTCTCCATGTTGAGAGAAGTGTAACAACTACCACAGCTACTGGGATCAGCTAAACTGCCATCCAAAACAAACAGTAAAAGTACAGATCTCTGCTCAGCATATGACTTCCAATTCCAGGACTGTACTCTAAAAACACAATCTCATCCTGAAATAGTCTGAAATATCTAAATTAAAAGATTTTAAAAGTGGTCAACATTCATTTTTCTTACATTTTACAGCTGACCTTCAAGGATCCTTGTGTATTCCTTCCTACTCAGGCTATTCTATGAACCCTTTAAATTCCATTAAAGTTCTGTGGTGGGAACTGACCAAAAACACTGCTAATAAAAAATACTTCAGAAAATTTATTTATTTTTCTTAAATATTCATTTCTCTGCACCAGAAATTAAATTATAACCAGGAAATTATTCTTTTTAAAAAAGCTATTTTTCATGCCTAAGGGTTTTTTATAAAGCGAAATTGCTCATTAAAATCAACATAATGGCAATGTATTGTTTCCCATTAAAAAGTGATATTGCAATTAAAATTTTAATTGGAAACATTAATATTTTTAATTTACTAAACGTAAGACTTGGGACACATACAAAAATATATTTTGCTTGCTTTTAAAATGTAATTTTCCAATGCTTGTATTCTTCAAAGTACAGGTAATTTTTTTTTAAGAAGAACAGTTTCAGCTTTCATCTCTCCTTCAATATACACAATAAATGGTAATAATTAATTCTATATCTACCTCTGCTAAATATCTGATTATTGAAAAATCATATAAACACCACCTACCTTATAGGGTTATTCTCTGAAGTTATTTCGAATAAAATTCAAATAAAGAATGAAAGTAGAACATATGACAGTTTTTCCCTTTCCCTTTCCTATTTCTCTTTTACATCCATTAATGTCTTCTGATATAAATAAACAAAAATAAATAAATAAATATATAAATAAAGTCAGGGAAAAAGGGCATTTCTTTCATACATCTTGCTATTCAAAACATGTGGGTCGTCATTTAGCAAAATGTTTTGGAGAACAGCCCTGTAGTCCCAAGGACATAAAAGTAATCTATAAGCTTGCATATGTTTAAGTAAAGAAATTCTCATAGAAACTAGGACATTAAATTTCTACTGAAAAAAGATAATAGCTGTCTCTGTCAATATTAACTTTTCTATAGTTGCTATAATCTTATGGGACTAGACTGACTGTGTTTTCCTTGATAGTTTCTTCTTCCAAGTAGATTTATAGTCACTGATAAAAAGTCACAGCTTTAAGAGAATTCAAGAGACCCAAGAAACATCTTGTTTCTTTTCTATTTAGTTACAAACAATGTAGGCTGAATTAAATAGTTGGTAGAACATGACTAACTGCACAAAAATTGGGGGCTGTGGGAAGGAAGATACTATTTTTCCAGTTTTCTGTGGAGTAAGTAAATTCCTGGCCTACAGTGCTTTATAATACAATGTCAACACCAATAGATTTCACACGGAGGGTTTTCCATCAGGTTTTAGTACTGTTTCATTATTAAATGGTGTCTCTTACAAAGTAGTCAGTGCAAGACCAAGACTTCTACATATAATAGTAACAAGTTCTAAAAAGTCCTTGATCATTTGCTTTTACAGTATTTTTCTTGTAGCCTTTCACAAAGTGTTAGGCTGGAAATGCAGAAATAAGTGATTGCATTGAATTCTGGCACATATGAAAGCTTTCAACTCTGGCAACAGAAAGATAAACACAAAGATAAAAGGTTCATAATTACACTGCATATCTAAGCAACAACTTATTTTAAATGTACACACTGAATTACAAAAGAACCAAAAAGAGTACTCGCTGAAATACACAAAAAGTGAAGTCAATGAAGTGTAATACTTCGGAGTAGAACATACATGTAGCAGATTATTACAGATACTGAAAGAATAGCAAGATCACTCTTTTCCATGTCCTCAATGGACTTTGCTCTTTAAGCCTAAACGGAGCCATTTTAGTTCTTCTCCGTGTCTTCAAATAACAAAAACCAATCTTTTTGTTCTTATACAAAAAAAAACCCAAAAAACAAAACAAAAAACCCCAGTATTTTTTTTTGTTTTAATCTAAATTTCTTTATTTATAGAAAAGAACACCCCAATCTAATTTTATTGAGAAGCAGGATTAATGATGTCTTTTCCGTTCTTGACACCTGGACAGTTCTAGACTAAATTTTATTTTATATGTTTAATCAAACAGAAATGTGCTCACTGAACCATAGTGAAACAGGCACTGGGGTTAAAAAATTCTTTGCTCAAGGCTCCATCTCAATTACAAATCAAATGGTAACTTAAGTTATGGGTCTTAAACAGAGCATTGGCCTGAGACAGTGATCTCCAACCTTCTGTACCATTACAGTGTCAAAGTGCAGGCACTGCTCCCCTTTGGGCTCAGAGCAGCCCTTCCAAATCAGAGTTGATTTCTGAATACAAGACAGGCCTTTATGAAATTTGTGCCCATTTATTAGTTTACTCTCTTCATTTTCTCAAATGGGCGGTTTATGCAATGAAAATCTATTATCAGGGAACAAACAAAGTAATGAAAAATAAATATTTTTTAAAAAGCCTTATCTAACCCCTTTTTCATATTCATTCAAATATACCAGAAAATAAACAATAAGGAAAAGCAAGGAGGAATAAAAAGAAGTAACAAGAAGACTGTGCTCCTTCCACATAAATTTTTTCTTTCTCCATCTACAAATAAATAGAAATCCTGAAAAAATGTCTTTTTTTCCCAACAAGAATAACTAAAATGCTTTCAAATATTTTTTAAAAGTATCCAGGAATGACATAAGAAAATCTCATTGCTCCCAGGAGCACCAAAGTACAAAAAGAATTACTGAAAAGAAGGAAAGAGCATCTGCAAGTCCTTGACTTCCTCTTTGTAATCAACAGGAAGAATCAAAACAAATGGCAATGGAAACTTACTGAAAACAAGGAAAAATGAGGGATTTCATGAAAACAAAATAATTAATGAGAGTCACCTCTGTATACATTTACTTATTTGAATATTATTATGATAAGATTATGTAATAAGCTAGTTATTATTATAATTACTATATATATTACTTGATATATTACTACCAAGAATTTTAAAAATTATTTTTGCTTTTCTTTTGTGATTTGTGTATTTGCTATGCAAAGTAATAATAACACCATGATATGACATGTAGTTTCATGTTCAGTATTTTCCTCTTGAGCACTGTTTTCCGCTAGAGCATATTATGAAAAATATCTTGCTTGAAACAACCCTGAAACCATAAATTTAGCCCTTTGGAAGTTGTATTTTAAGAATTACTCAAAATGCAAGGAAAAAAAAATCGATTGATATCTCCTGTACTAATAAATTTATAAAATTGAATAAAACTGAAACAAGTTGTCATGGCATAATATAATTTATAGACAGATTTTATCATCCCTGGCAAGGGGAAGCTCTCTCATCTATACCAGTTGGCAACACATTTATACTTGCTAACATTAACAAAAGCCAGGTAAGAAGTTCTATAAAACTGTGTAGTTTCTGTCAGCTGGACTACAAATGTCAATTTTAGACTATTAAAATGTCATGCATTTTAAAAAAATTTTAAAACAACACAATTCACATTTACAATGTTGTGAATAAGAGATCACACATCAAAGTGATTTTTTAATTATAAAAAAAAATCTAAGACAACCAAATGATTAAAAGGTCCAAAAGCTTTTAAAAACTTTCTGCTGAAGACCTTACAATTCAATTGTATTTTTAAAAGAAGTCTTCCTTTAAGCAAGCTTTTACAGAAATATCTCAAAGCATGAAGAAATAAATAACAAAATTAATCAGTCCTTTGATGTTAGGTACTTGCAGCCCTGAAATATTTCATTTAATTTCAATTGCTTTGAAAAATATTTCAAAATATCCTGCTTAAATATTAAAATGTTATTTAGTTTTTCATATTTCAACTTGATTACATTTTATTAAAAACTCTTCACCTGAGTACTGTCAATGGGGAGAATGAAATAAAGTACATGAGACACAGAAAAAACAAATTGTCTTATTCATTAGGAAGTAACTCTCTAATGCATCAGTGTTTTCCCACATTGTGATTTAATTTTATTTTAAACATATTTAATAAAAGAGGCTATATTTGAAAAATAATATACTTCAAATATGTTAAAACAAAATCATAACTATAATTTTGTCAATCATTCTAAGAATATGGGCAATTTTATGACAGTTTCTTAATTTCCAGACAAAAAAATATCCACCTACTTTACAACTTCATGACCCTCTTGGTATTTCTTTTTTTATCAAGGCTCAAATTCACTGGGTTCAATAATGATAAAATAAAGCAGAAATAAGGGACTGATGTCATTTTGACAGTCAGTGAAAGTTCTGGTCTAAGTCAGTATACAGAGAAAAATTTTAAAGAATTATTTGAGTAATAAAATTTTTGTGATTAATAAATTAGCTCCTTGTTGAAAAGGGACAAAAAATTTAAAGAAGCAAACAACCCAATGAAATTTTATATTCACATAAAAAGGGCCTCTATGTCATAAGAAAATCTCATTCCAGTTAACTTCCTAATTATTCACATACCTATGCAGATGTGTTAATATACTATAAGTAAATGTTTATCTGAAATGTATTTTGTTTCACTATTAGCAGCATTAAAAAAACCACAAACAAACAAAACCCAAACAAAACCAAACAGAAAAAACAAAAATAAAAAAATTAAAAAAAAACCAAACAAACAAAACCCAAACCAAACCAAACAAAAAAAATACCAAAAAAACCCAAACAAACCCAAAAAACCCCAAAACAACTCTTTGCATTAAAGCAAGAAAACAAACAGGCTTCATATTGAAACTGGTTGACCAGAGAGATTGTATGATTAATCCTGGGGGATTTTCAGGATGCAGCTGGACCCTCAGAAACCCCCCCCCCCAGTTATTCCTGCTTTGAGCAGGAGGTTCAGCTGGAGGCCTTCAAAGTTTATTCCTGCCTGAATTATTCTACAAGATAATTTGCACTTCTTATTCATATCTAAAATGATTAATACTTATTTATGAGCCATATATTGATTTTTTTCTGAATTAAATAAGTAANTTCTGCAGGACTTCACACCCACTGGCACTCATGGTAGAAGCACATACCCATGTGCAGATTCACCCTCTGCAACTGTGCAGAGATTAGAGCACCCTGATTTAATCTCTATGTTTAAGAAGTGGTTTATAGATAGGGCCATATAAGCAACTAGGCAAAAGTAAGCATTAACCTCATGAAATGCTACTCACATCAAAAAGAGAGAGAGTCTGGAAAATAATTCTTCATTTAGCTCCAACAACAACAACAACAAAAAAAAAAATAGCAACAGCAATGTTAACTTAAATGCAAGTTTAAAAACGTGACAAAGTTCCAAAGCCATGTGCAAGAGATAAGAAACTAGCATTGAAACAAAATTCCAATAAACCACCAACAATGTGCATTTAATAGCAATACTTTCAGCTCAACAGATGTAGGAAGACAAGTTTCCTTACACAGGGAACAGTACTCATTATTCAAGTAATTTTTAAAATTCTGATAGACATTACATAGGCACAAAGGATGGGAAAAAATCACACTGGATTTAAAACTGTTTAAGTTTTAAATCAGAACCAGAAGTCTGTTTTCATATATTATATAAGAGAAATTTTAGACTTGAGAACATGAAGGATGCCATATAAATGTTCTTTCTTTCTGAAAATAATAAGATGAATGAATCAGCTCAAGGTTTGAGTGATTTTTATCCTCCCCGGGATAGAAGAAGCTTTGTTGACACATCAAGGGAAAGCTTGCAGGTACTTCATCTGTCTTTTCTGGTCCGTTAAGTCCCTGATAAAAAATTCATAAGGGAAAATATGTAGAAACAAATATCCTTTTGATTAGCTACTTGTTTTCCTGAAATTGTTCCTCCTCACTAACTATGTAATCATCGATTAAATAAAAGCTACCAAATTGAGAGACGGCTTAGTTATTAATAGCTTATAAAAGATACCTTTTAAAAAAACCATAAATTGCAACCACTGGCTAATTTTTGAAATGTGCTAAGGATGGTGTTTTATTTTCTAATTTAAATTTACTTCCAAAATAATTATAAGCTAACTAAAAGCTGTGTCCATATAGTCTTTTAGAAACGTAATTGGGATGGGCAAGAAAAGCATGGAAGATTATGGATCTGCACTATGTTACTTCCTATTGTCTTTAAATATCTATGTATTTATATAATTCAACACATATTTCATGTGTCTGGATGTCTATTTCTTCTCTTCTGATGTAAAGAGAAAAAGAAAAAAAATGTAGAAAATTCAAGACTAATGCAACAAAAGGATTTAAAAATGAAGATTCAAAATGCTATTTCCAACTGCATCATGAAGTACATACCAATAAACTGCGGAAAGACTAACAGGAAGCCAGGGGGTGAGGATGAATCTCTCTATTTCAGAAACTATTTCTGCAGCAGCACAGAGGATGTTGTCTGGTCGAGGGACATTCAATTTCTTGTTTTTTTAGCTCAGCTTCTTTTTGTCCTGTCTTCCTACCTTTCAGTGGTGTTTTGATTTTGTTTTTTTTTTAACATAGTGAAACTGTGTAATAAAGATTGCAACATCCATAAAGCAACAGCAATACAGAAACACCTATATATATATATATGCGAGAGGCTTATATTAAACAAAAAGCTGCAGAAGCCTGATAGAAGGCTTTTATTTGGTTTTAAAACATTCACACAAAACCTTGAGAAGCCATTAGCATTAGAGGGTTATTTGAGTTATAGAAACAACCTGACCTTTTCAGGGATTTGCCAGTATTTATTGGCACTCCAAATGACATTTATATTGTTAACTGAAAAGCTAAATACCTGAAGTTGTCAATGGAGTAGTTATGAGGATAGCTCCTGATCACGGAATACAATAAATTACCATAGCTTCACTGAAAAATTCATGATCTCTTGATGATCACGCTAAAAATCTGTTAAGTCTCTATAGTCAAGTCATAGAAACTCCTCACCTAAAATGTCTTTGTCCAACTAATTACAAAACTAACTTGTTCAGTATATTTAGTCCACAATGATGATTCTTCTCCAAAGCCTTAATAAGAAAATCACCAGTGTAACAAACTCCAACCATTAGTCTTTAGGATTCTCATCTCAAATTTATGGAATGTAAATGTTTTGCAATCTTAATTTTTTTTGTTATAAATGGTGTTTATTTAAATTTTATAATTTATTGCAATTAATACACTTGATAAATTTATTTCAAACAATATATTAAGCTTTGAAAATTAAAAATATTTATATTTACAAGTATTAATACTAAATTTACAATCCAAGCCTAGTTTTTAAGGCTATAATGCAGAAGCTCTCAGAGCTCCTGACTGAACATCTTATGTAGGTCCATGTTAGAGAAGGATCACTTTCAGCATGTTCACAGCTTGACATAAGCTGGCAGAAGACTGATTCAGACTGCTACACACCACCATATAACAGAGGGAACTCCAAAGTTCTCTTCCACAAGACAGTAATTTTTAAAAATAGTTTTACTTGGAATTTTATAAGCTCAATATCACTACCTTTAAAATGAAAACAATTCTTAATTACGTTATCAAAATGAGATAAACTAAGCTATATTTTTCATTTTGAAAATGTGCATGTCAGGAATGAAAACCCTTTTTTAAATATTCACAAAAGCACTACAGACAACTTCAATGTCTTGTCTAATTTGTCCATCATGAAGGAAGCCTAGCAACATCAGTTCTTCTCAAATTCTTCATCATTACACATTAAGAAGCTTTTTCCCCCTAAGGATGTATTTTATTTTAACTATAGCTCAAGAAAATAAACTGACTGCATTGCTTTGGGACTAGAGCTTATGGTTTGAAAATGACAGTCAAACAGCAAAAGTATTTGAATAGTGGAAATATAATCAACATTTACAACAAATTCATTGATTACATACACGCACCAATTAACTAACACTATTTCTTTCATGTATTTTTTTAACTACTGGAAAAATATTTCCTACTATGAGAGTCAGGTACATTCTTCCACTTCACATTTTTCTAGATTACTGTAAACTGAGCATAAATTAAAGCAATTTTTCATCAGCTAAAACTTATTATTAATAATTATATTTCTCACTCTTATTTTCTGTGTTTCTCCATTTTCTTGAGGTCTCCAAAGAGAAATTCCACAGTGATGGAAGCACGCCTGTCTTTGCATTTTTTCCAGGAAGAACTAGTCTTCTAAAGCAAGTATATCCTCCATACAAAACCTATAGTTGTTTAGATTCAGAAATTTCATAGGTTGCAGTAACAGAATTCCCTAAGTCAACAAAAGCAGAAGTTTAGCCAGGCACTGGTAATCAGACTCAGTAAAAAATCATGGCCCAGAAAGTTTTTCCATTTCTTCCCAATTTAAAAACCCGTCTAATAAAAATTCTTTCTTTCTTACAAGAAAAATAAAACACAATGTGCTGAGCTGCTGCTATGGTTTCAGCAATAGAAGCTATACTGTCTAAATTACTGGATAAGCCCTTAATCAATCAATTCATTTCAACCAGAAGAAAAGAAATCTTCCACCCACAACATCTGGGGTGTGGGGTTTTTTCATTTTTTCCCAAATGCAAGCACATTAAGATGTAATACAGTACTTGCCATGCTAGAATTGGAAGAAGAAAAATTATTTATGTTTTTCCTTTGTACCAGAAGATGAAAAAGAAATACAGCTGATGAGGAAGCAATAAGAATTAACAATGAATACTTATGCACATATTTGCTACTAGCAAAGTGCTCTCATCAAAGAATAATACAAGGAATAATGAGGAAGAGACAAAATTCATTATCAGTGATAATGAAAAATATGTTAATAATGCTAATCTTGTGTATTAATGATAGATTAAAATTTTTTTCACATAATAGAGTTTACCCATAACTGAGTTAGCTCAATCCTTTTTGTTCTTTAAAAGAGGCACATCCATTCACCTACCAATAATGTTTCATCCAGCAGTGCCAATGCTGTTTCACTTTGCTTTTTCCATATCAATTATGTACAGTTCAAGAAAAATGTAACACCCACACAGTATTTGCCCTGCTGATTAAATAATATCCCATGTTTAACAAATTGCTCAGATTCTAGATAAATCAGAAAGAAACCACAGGCAAGGCTGTTTACACTTGCTTTCTCTGTAGGGTTGCTAAACAAAAACACCTGCAACAAGAACAACAGATTTTATTGACCCAGTCTGACACAACAGAGCATAATGTCAGCTTTAATAGACAATTTAAAATCTAACACAAGCATGAAAGAGAAGCAAAAGCAATTTAATTTAAAAAACCCCACAAAAATAAAACATATTAAAAATGAAAGTGAGTTTTCCTCCCATCTGCTCTGTCTAGCTAGGTGAGGAGGGCATCTGAAACCTCAATCCTTTCCATGTCCCCTGTTAATAGGTTCTCTTCCTCATGCTCCAGCATGTCCACCTTTTTCCCTTAGTCTTCCTTCCACTGTACGTCTATAAACCTGTCTTGTTGTTTTTATTAACACTCTCCAGACTTAACTGCAAGTGGGCTTTGTCTTTCCTAAGCCCAGCCCTGCATGCTCAGATGGCACCTCTACAGCCGTCCTGGGTCACCTGACCTTGTTCCCACCTCTGGCCTCCTTTTTCTGTGCATCCTTTTTCATTGAAGAGCTCTTTGCTCATCTGTGCAGATCTCCTGACATGGTTTGTCTGACTTTTTGCTTATCAGGGTAGACCACTGTTGAGCCCAAAGGAGATATTCCTTGGAAATTGACCAGCTCTCCTGCAGCCTTATTCTCTCCATGGTAACATTCCATGCCATTCACTCAAACTGAGTAAACCAAGTCTGCTCATCTCATGTTCAGGTTTGGGATGCTGGTATTTCTCTTTCTCCTCTGAATATTGTGAACTCCAACATCTTGTGCTTGCCACAGCCAAGACCCTCATAATCCTGACTAGCTCTTTGGAAAGTGTGAAATTTATTAGAGTATCTTCCTTCATCAGCTCCTTGGGCATTTTTATTAGGAAATTCTCATTGCAGGATTGCAGAAGCCTGGATTGTGTGATCTCTGTTATTCTTGCCTTGCTTTTCCAGCATTTAGCAGGATGATTGAAGTCACCCATGACGACCAGGGCCTGAAAACACCCAGTTTTTTCAAATTACCTGAAGAAAGGCTCATCTACTTCTTCCTGATGAGGCAGTCTGCAGCAGACATGTACAATAATGTTGTCCATACCAGTCACCCCCTATCTGAACCCATAAGCTGTCATGTGGCCCATCATCCATCCCTACCTACTTTCTCACATTAAAAACTCCCCCTCCTCACATTCCCTCTCCACTCCTAGTGGAGTTTTCATCCATTGATTGCAGCAGGCCAGTTATAGAATCAATAAAGAAATATTTTTTCATTTAAAGTTCTTATTTAAATAAAATAAATTTAGGAAATAGTGTAAACAAGTTCTCGGAATGCATCATTAAAATGTTCTTTCAAATGTTTAAGCAATTAATTATGAAATTTTAACAGGACAAGGTGAAAACCAATAACATCTGGATTCAGAACATTAACTACCTCTGTGGTGTTTTCTTTTATTATTCTATGCAATGCATAAAAACGGAATTAATTGAAACAGGAACGATATAATTTGAGTTACTATTGCTAACATACATAGCAAATGTTTCCACATTTTTGTGACTTTTGTTACTAAGGCAGTCATGAGAGCATGAACCTAATTCAACACTGTAAAATTCTATGACTTTGGATAATGAGAGGCATCCCATCCTGGAGCTGCATTCCCTGGAATGTGGTAGAAATAAAACACCATTACATGTTCAAGCAGAGCCTGCATAAGCCATCCTGAAAAGGTTAAATTGAGGTTTAGGAAATATCTGTATACTAAATTGTGTCAGTGTGCTCTCCCCACTCACCTTAACCTGACCTTTATATCCTGTATCCCTCCTTAAGTGGTAACTAGAAGTGTGGTTGTAAAGGATGTGTCTGCTTTGATGGCTGCATCCAGCTCCAAGTGGGGATATTTGGGTAAGAAGACAATAAACAGCCAAGAGATAACTTGAGCAATGTGCCCACCTAACCACAGTGCTGGTTAATGTCCAACTCCAGCCAAGTTTGGAAGAAACTAGCATCTGTAGTCAGTATGCAAATCAGACTGTAAGTCACTCATCACACTCCATAAATAGTGAGCAGCCCAGGGCCTGCTGAGCTTTCCTGCATGGCAGTGGCTGCATGCCAGGATCTCCCCTTCAGCAGAAACACCTCTCAAGGTTACTCCTTGAGGCTGAGAGAAGCCTTATCATGCCAGATACTCAGTGAGTGAATTGGGAGTAAGTGCACTGAAACTTTGAAATCTTAGATAAGTGGTATAAAGAACAGATTGTGCATATATAATCCTTCAGACATATACAAATTACTAAACCTGGGATTAAGTCTGGATCCATCTGCATCTAAACTCTCCTCTGGGAAAGAGTTGAGAACACAAGGGAGTCTTTTCTGAACCCCATGACTCAGTGGGAGGGCCTTCCTAGCAGGTTTGTCTGCCCCTGTCCTCCATGCAGTAAATAGCCAAGTGTACCTTGTGATTATTTCACAGGAGTTACAGAAGTCACCACTAGAACCACTTTTATGGTGTGGAAAAAGTGGAATTTACCTTGAGGTTTATTGAGGTAGGTCCTTCCCAGAACTTTATCAATCTCTACAGTTTTTTCTTGAGTCTTGTTTTACTCTTGTATTAAACACAGAAAGTGGTTATGTTAGGACAAGGCCCAGCACTGCAACAGGTTGAAACAAAGTATTTTGCAGTGTGTAGTTTCCCCAAATGGTGATTTCCCCAGCTATTCCCAAAGCCACAGAGATGGACCTGCGGCAACTAGAATATGCATAAAAAATAACACTAGAGAAAGTGATAGTATTTTATAGATAATAACTGTTGTTTGTTTGTTTGGTGTTCTGTACATTTTCCAATGCATAGCAGCTCAATAGTTTTCTTAGCATCATCTGGAAAATGAATAACCCACATGGTTCATGTTCTGTAAGATACTGTTCTCTACATTTTGCTATACTCTACTGCCATGTATGCTTGCAAACCTGTACCCAAACATTGTTTATATACTTAGAGTTTGCATTCTTGTTAGGCATAAAATTGGCCTAAACTGAAAATCTAAATCTAATTAGGAAACAGAAATTAAGTATTCTTCCTCCTACATCCCTTGGCAGGTCTGATTTAATAGTTAATCTAAAAACATGCCCCACTAGAGATTGGGTTACCTCCACTTATCATTTCTACTAATTGCTGTGCTGGTCAAGCCTATACTTTATAAAAGACTGCAATAAACACAAGCAGCTGCAACGGTCTACAATCTACAGTGGATACTGACCTAAGAGCTAAAGATACGTAAAGGGTGTGCACATAGAGTTAATAATTAGGCAATCCAGGTTTAGGTTGCAGTTCCTATCTCAAAGATTTTTTTGTTTCCCCCACTGAAGGTTTAATATAAAATTAATCATTCCTATGGGCAGGGACTGGAAACCTCAGTTTCAGGGTCCTCATGTCAATGTCATAAAATATACACTAGTGTTGTGTTTCTTCTTTCTTGCATCTTTTATTGCTGGCTAAAATTGGAACACTGTGCAGTGGCAACACTTCAGCAGAAGTACCATGTGTCTGTATTTCAAATGGCCACAGAGATAGAACCAAGTTCCTGGGAAGTAAGAAGTATAAGTTTGGACAGCCTTGAGCAGGTGAAGAAACAGACTCTAGATTTCCCATTGAAGTGGGTTTACCACCAGCAGGAAGCTAAGCTTGAAATTCAGCTGCTCACTCACTTCCCTCAGGCCCATTAGGATACGGGAAGAGGAATGGAAGTTTAAAAGCAAGAAGACTTGGGTATAAAGACAACCATTGTTTAAAAAATGAAGGATTGGTAGCAAAAGAAGAAGAGAGAAATAAAACAAGTGATGCAAAGGCAATCACTCACCATGTCCCAGAGCCAGATTGATATCAGCCAGTGACTGAGCAAATGATGGCTAATTGCACTAAACTCCACTATGCTGAATGTTATTGCTGAACATGACATTTTATGGTGTGGAATATCTCTTTGGTTAGTTCAGGTCACCTGCCTGGTTGTGTTCCCTCACAAACTCCTGTGCACAGACCAATTGTTCACCAAGGGACAGAGTGAGAAAAAGAGGTGGCCTTGTCATCCTGCACATTGGTCAGCAAGACCTAAAGCACCCATGATACCAGCACTCTTTTAGCTGCAAATCTAAATCAGCACCATCTGAGCTGCTATGAAGAGAATTAACTCCATCCCAGCCCAGCCAAATCCACTACCCCCATTTATAGAGTAAAACCTCAGACAGTTGGCAGCATGTAGGACTGAGAAAACAAAACTACCTTCACGCTTTGGAGGAGAGAATAAGTAACAATCCAATATCAACAGAGGATTCTGAGGTAAAAGAAATGTATGAGTACCAAGACAGAAAACCTGCAGACTTTCAGGTCACTGTATTTTACATATCCTTATTGATTTTATCTTGATTTTTTTCATTCTGTTAGCACCCTTGTACGCAAGAGAACTGGTGTCTAATATAAATATTTGAAAACCAGGAAATGAAGTGACAAATTGTTCATCTGACTTCATGACAGTGACTGTAAGTGGAAATTATAACACTGCAGTTAGCAAATGGAATGACTGATATTAAAAAGTGAAAATTTCTTTCTACCCGATGTACTTCCTAAGGTGTAAGGGCAAAGTTCTCAAATGAGGAACTTCTCTACCTTCACTGAACCAAATCTCTGACTGACAAAACTTATGCCATGGCCAGGGCTGATAGTTGGGCACTGAGGGTTAGACACACACAGACACTGTAAGGGTGAGGACCTGAGAAAGGCTGGAGGTGGAGAAATCAGATGGCAGGATGACTTACCTATAAAGAAGGAATAAATTTCATAATAAAAAAAATAATCAAATTGATTACTGTGAAATTATTCATATATGACGAATTATCAATATGTTTTTTTGTTATCAAGCTTTGAAAATCCCATTTCTGCAAATTACAATTCTGACATTTTAAACAAAGGATTTCATCAGAACTTTTACCCTGAGTAGGCAAAAGCTGTCTTCTTTCCTATAATATTGAACTGTCTTTGACCTTCTTTAAACCAACTCTTGATATGCAGTGGTAGATCAGAATATATTAAAAGGCAGTATGGACCAGAGACTCAGTATTCTGCTGTAATCAGTATCTTCCTAGTGAAATATTTTGAAGGAATATTTTAAAGGTTACTTTTGGGTGGATTACACGCCTACCTATCCATCTTGCCAAAGGTAAAGTGACCATAATATACAGCAGGCTCTCATCTCAAAGTATACCAATAACAACCAAATACATGAAAAGGGCTTAGACAGTCTATGTATTACAGGTCATGTATTGAAGCAGACAGAAACTGAATGAGCTGCCCAAGGCTGCAGAGAAAGCCTGTGATAACTGAATCAAGACTTGGCTGTAATGCTTTTTTCTACACTGTGAGTCCACTTGCAAATTCCTTGAGAGACAGAATGACTTCCTTGGGGACTCAGCCTACCTTCTGCCTCTCCAGACTGCCAGAGTTGACCAGCTGCAGGAGTCAGTACACCTCCTGGGAGACAAAGTGCTTGAGGGATTTGTACTTCCTCCAACTCAGTGAGAGTTGGAATTAACGTGAATTACTGTGAAATAAGGATGCAATCTGTCGGTCAGTGTGTACACATAGATATCCAAACAAGGGTAAGCATTTTATAAACTTAAACAAAGACTTGATGATTTTTCCTCATATTACTCCCTGCCAACTTCTCCTGATGATATGAAGAACACAATAAGTACATATTTGTATTGACAGAAATATATGTCATTTATTTTAGCAGAGAAAATTATATTTACAAATTTTATAAACTGATACTGAAAGCATTTCAAACAGTCCTATCGTCTACAGTCTACTTTCATAACCACTTGAATTCTGGATAGATTTCAGGTATAAATGTGCAAAGATAGAAAAAAAATCAATCCCTTACTTCACAATCCATACTTCAGTAAAAAGCCTCTTTTTTACACAAAACAGCTTTCTAATATTTCATACCATAATATTTCTGGTGCGGTCATGAGCAAATTCTATTTTCAAAACACCTTTCAAGAAAGATATAATGGCTGGATACTGGAGAATTTTGACTTTTTACTCTTAAATTCTGAATTTTTTAAAGTAAATCCATTCTTTATGAAATCAGGAATCTGAGAGTACAAAGATGGCTGTAAGAATGGCTGTATATCATGCTGTTTCTGCAACCAGATGGACACAAAGAAATTCATGCTTAGGTAACAGATATAATTTTTATTGCTAGAGAAAAAGAATATATAAAGGAGTAAAACTAAGGAGAAGTGGCCTTCAGCATGAAAATATGAAAATAAAAGGAAAAATAAGCCTTTCAAGAGACAGAAAACCAGAATACAGTGAATTGCACATCAGCTTCTGATCAGAGGTTGAAGGAAATAGAAACACTTGAAAAAACAATCTTTAATCAATACTGAGAAATCATCAAAGGCAGTTCTACTTGTCTCACAAGAAATATAACCATATCTGAAATAATTGAAGTCCCCCAAGGCAGTGTTCATATAGGAAAACAATCCATCTGTAACACCTCACTATGATATATCATAATCATTATGGCACAGAAAGATCCCTCTGGAAAACCTCATGCTCTCTGTTGTGCACACATGACCTAGAATGCTAGAAAAATGGTGATCAGTTTTGAAGTGTGTGAAGAAGCAAAGAAGAAAGAAAAAGAACCACAAACATTCAGGGTTAACAGATATCAAAGTAAAAAAAAAAAAAACCACAAACATTCAGGGTTAACAGAAATCAAAGAAAAAAAAAAAAGAACCACAAACATTCAGGGTTAACAGAAATCAAAGAAAAAAAAAAAAAAACAAAAAATAGAACACAAAAAAAACCCCCACCCAAATTAAAAAACCAACCAAAGCAAACAAAACAAAACCCCCAAAAGCTTTTCCATCGCAAATCAAACTACATTTTTGTTCCAGAACCAGACTGTTACGACTCAAGCAAGCAGCTGAGGACCACCACAGGATTACCCTGGAGAATGACATGAAGGATTTCAGCCTCTCTGGAACCCTTGTAGTTTTAATCTTTGACTGTACTCATCTGTGCAATTTCATCAGTGAAAGGAAATCAGTCATCCTGATAGCAACATTATGGCTGTATGAAATACATTACAGAGATTTTATCACTACCCTGTAGGACCCAGTTTCTGTGATAGGCTGCTTGGTGCATGGGAGGAAGAAAAGTTGCTTTCATCTTGTTTAAGTTTCATGGTGCCTGCTGTAAGAAAGAAGAGTAAAACTCACAGGGAAAAAAATCTTTCCATATTGCCACCAACATTTAAAATCCAGCTCTAATTATGTCAGAATCTTTCTGTTCCCATTAAGTGCCTATGTATTTCTTATTTATTTTATCACAGAATAATTTTTTGCAAGTTTGAATTATTAAATTCAGGATTCAGGCTGCTGTTCTCAAATACTGTGTCATGCAAATAGTTCCAGTTTCATTTGTCATTTGATATTCAGTTCCCTCTCAAAATAATAACTAAGTAACATTTTATACTTTATTAATTTCATACAGTATGTTTTTCTACCACTTTCATCTAAAATCTGCAGGTATCTTTCATCATGCCTCTTCCTAAAGCAGAGTAAGCCTTTTCCTTCTCTCCTTTGCTCCTTCTCTCTCACAGCCTGTTAAATTTGTTGGTCCTTAGCATCTCTTGGTAAAGTCCCCACACTGCATGATAGGAAAATATTGAATCTCAGTGATGCTTTTAAATTCTGTTTTTTATGTCTGCTCTTGGGAATTACTGTCTTATTCTGCACAACAGTCTCTACTAACTGAAAATAAAACAGGTGTACAAACATTCTACCCTAACTGATTGTAATTATAAACTAATAATTATAAATACCAGCAAAAAATCACAAACAAAAGCCAATAAAAGAATGCTCAATTAAACAGGGTTTTTAATGGATTTATTGCTCAGCCCACTAGTAGTAGTATCAGTATGTCAGTGCCAAACAAAAGGCAGAACTGCACTGGAAGGTGGTATAATTAAGATTCCAGAAAAACAAAACAAAACAAAACAAAACACCAGAAAAACACAAAGGAAACTAAAATACAATTGTCTCAAGCATTTCTGTCCTGTATATGTGCTTTATATTATATTTGATATAAATAAAATATTTGGTCGCACGTCTATATCACTGCTCCGATCAGCAGTGATGGAAAGAATTGCACAAATACTAAAACATCAAATCACCTCCTTGCATGATAGAGAAATAGCATAATTAGTAAGCAAATAGCCACTCTGCTAAAACAACAATAACAACAACAATAAAAACCAAAAGAAAACAAAACAATACAAAAAAACTATAAATACAAATGCACATCTTGAAACAAATTTCTGAGATGAAGATGTATGCTAATGATAAAATATAATGCTAATGTAAACACTTGTTCTTTATGTATTCTGACACGTTTGTGCTCATCAGATATGTGAAAGTGGTATTGCTAGATGTGTTTTCTGCAGTTTCCCAAATGTAGATGGCAAAAGTGAAAATACATTTGGAAGAAAAAAATAATTATGTCTTGAACTCATTCAGTATTCACTCTCTAATTATTTCTAAACTGAATGTTCCCTGTATGGTGAATACTTCTGTATATAGGGATGCAAAATCCCAATATCTAGCATGGAACTTTCTTCTGTTGGTATCTGTTTATCAGTACCCCTAGCTCCCGGCAGTTTGACATTTTTATATAAAGTTATATCTGTAAACTTTTGCAGCACTAGATAAGACTTGGATTTTTGTCAACCTTAATCATATTTTGTTCTTTTTAGGTATTAATTTCTCACATCTCTGAAAAATCCTCTTATTCTCTAGAACTGGCAGAACTTCTACCTCTGCTATGATCCTGATTTTACCCTGGCAGGAATGCTGTGAATGGCCTCAAAACTCTATCCATGAAAAAATTAACAAATGAGTTGCATTATTTGAAAAAGCTGTGGCTTCTTCTATACTGAGTCATCCAAAAATAGTAGGTTTTTTATTATTATTGTAGTCTGCAACTAAGCTTTGTAGGAATTATTCCAAATATATTAGTGTTCTGGTTTTGATATGGAGAAAGACAAATTATTTTAATATACTGCTATTATAGTTAGTAGGAAAACAGCTCAATATTGCTAATTAAGCTATTTGTCAGATCTTTTGTTTTCATTATATACATGGGCATTTTGCCTTTTTCCCCTAACTATTAGGAATATAAAAACAAATCAGGTAATGTTCTGTTGGCACACTACTTACCCCCAGAGCACAGTTTTATGTATGCAGTTAGCTAAATACAGGCTATGAAAGGATATCTTAAAATATCTTAACAATTTAATTTAATCAAAATATCTTCACAAGTGTAGCTTTTGTTCAAGCATGCTGCTGGAGCAGAGTGTGATTCCAGGTATATTAAATTCATAGAAATAGAAAATACCTACAAATTTGGATCATCAGGCATATATGGGGATACAATATAATATAATTTGTTTTAAGAATTTTATTTCTTAACTGTAGTATGTTAAAGACAGAGGTGTGGGGTTTGGGTGATTTTCAAATAAATGAGAAGGACTTCAGGAAAAAAAAAGTATATAGCAATGTTGAGTTCTCTGTTTCTATAGACAAAAATGTACTGCAACTATTAGAGGTGTTTCAACTATTTAAACCCAAGAATAATTTAAATATTTTTTTCCCACTGCAAAGTTGTCATTCTTAGAACAGAAGCCTACAGGAAATAATAGCATACAACAAAAAGCACATTAGAAAGGATGTAGAATATGTGCCAATATTAACAGCAAGTAAGCTGCATATTGTTTCAAAACTTAAATTGTATCAAGGTTTTTAATTGTTGAGGAGCTTAGGAATACACACAGCTCTAAGGGAAAAAAAAAATTAATTAAAAAAAATTAAGTTTACCTCTTATATTATGTATTAATAATGTGTATTTGACCTTTTTGTCATCTGAATTATTAAAGAAGGTAAAAGATTTCACCCTGAAGGTGCATGGCCTGGAGTCATTCATATTATTTGATATTACCTTGTAGAAATATTACAGAGGGTGATGCTATTCCTGCAGCACCAATTAATTTTTCTTTTTTATTGGCAATTTTTGCTAGGTGATGCATAAAAAAATCCCCAAGAACACTAGTTTTCTATATCATAGACTGGCATTGTATAGGATCGATCTATCTATCTATCTATCTATCTATCTATCTATCTATCTATCTATCTATCTTTGACTTTTTTCATGGATGTCAGTGTTTTTTTAGTTACAGAACACTAATATTCCTATGAAAATGTGGTGATTAGTAGCATTTGATAAAAAAATTAGTATGCTTTTGTGCATACAGAAAGTATCACAATTTAAAAAAAAATGGTTCCTTAGGAAAAGTCAGAAATTGTTTTTTTATTTAATCAATATGGTTTCAAATACTCTTTTCCTATAAAGACAGATATTATATTTAGATTCAACATTCGTCAATAGTAAAATTGTCATACAGTGGATGAATTTACTTTATCATCTACCCTTCTAGTTGGGTGCCAAAATGCCAAACTCACCTCAGAGACCCTCTGAAATTTACAACAGCCCTAATGATGGCAAAAAGCCATGCTGTAAAATACATTCCCAAGAGTCAATACTGCATATCTCTGTCAATGGCACATCTTCAGCTATGCCTCATCCTTTTGCACCTTTTTTGCATTCCAGCATGTTCCATATGCTGAAGAACCAAAGTGTCTCACCTCGTACTGCCAGTGCAACACTGAGGCAATGTCCAGTTGGTGAGGAAATCCTTAGTGGCAGCTAACATGCTGTATTTAGGACTTGGTGTTTGATTTATTTATGTATTTTTTCACACATTCCATTGACCTAGGCTACATAGAGAACCAAGAAGTACAGAAGCAGATGTTTCTGCCTTCTCTTGTAAGACATAAAGTGAGCAGAAGTATTGGAGTTCAAATAAATTTGCTTAACTTATTCTAGTACCACTGTTGCTACCTTAGCACTTCCTGTACTTCATGTAATATATGAACACCAACAAAAAAGGTTTTAATGGCCACCATTATCAGCAAAATTAAAAATCATTGAAAGCTGTTAACAAACTCCAATACAACATTTTCAGTTCTCATTTAAATCTCTCTACTTAAATAGGACCACTTTACATGGTCAGCTGCAGTCAGTCAATATGAGATAATAATTGCTCCACTAATTCAAGACTTTTTTATATTTTCATAGTATAACCCAAAATTATATACAATACCGTTCCTCCTGTATTCAGTCTACTTTTGGTGCATTTTTCCAATTTGTTTGTTCAAAGTAATTTCCAAAGTTAATCCAAAGTTAACGATTTATTTACCACCCACTGGAAATTTATTAATTTATTTTTAATCTTCTTTCATCTCTTTGTTAACCCCTCTTGTTATTTATCTATTATAATCTACCTTTGTTCTAACTCACCTTCAATGATTTGAACATGGATTAGTTTTCAGTTTGTTTAATCACCTACTTTTGACATCGGTTTATCTATGATGAATTATCCATGAAAGCAGTATTTGTGTGCGTCCTGATACCAAAATTATCAATTAAGCAGCATTTAACTTTTTTTTTTTAAACTTCCATTCTGAAATTTAGAAATTTAAAATCTTCAATTCACAATTTATCACTTAATATTAAATGCTATTTGTTCAACTGTGTTCCATAAATATTGGGACCACCATAAGCAGAAAGTGCTTTTGCCTGAGCAGTTCCATTACTTCAGCACCACCAATAAGATGAGCAAGTCACCTAGGCAAGTACTCTGTCAGTTGTAAAAAGCAGATGTCACACAGCCAGCAATTTGAGGGTCAGGGACTTCCTAGACCAAGGTAACTTCTTTGCATTTAACACAAAAATAACAGTAATCTAAGGAACAAAATAAGTCGAATTCTAGTAATTTCTATTTGATCATAGCCACAGGTAATGTTCTAACAGCAGTGTTGGTCTCTGCTTGAATTTCCGGTAAATCATTTTTCATGCAATGAAAGCTTGAAAACATATTACAGGCCATAAAATGCAGAGTTCACCAGAAATGAAAAAAAAAAGGTCATACAGTTGACAATATCTTGTGGTGTATTACAATAACAATTTATCTTCTGTTCTTATTCAATTCCAATTCCAACTAACAAAGCTGACCAAGCAACAATACTATTAAGACAGTATTAGATCCATAGAGTTAGATGGTAGCACTTGGGTGCTACAGTTAAATTTCAGTTAGATTTTCATAGCAGCTCTGTGAGATAAAATCAGCCCTCAGAATAAAGAGTGTAGAGTGGCTTTAGTTTGTAAATAGTCTATTCTCTCAAGATGCAGCTTCTTTAAACAAGTGTTTTGTCAGTATGTGAAATACAAAGGATTGTATTAGGTTTAACTCATTTCTGAGGAAAAAAATGGAGAAAAGCCTAGAGAAGGAGACAAAAATATCTGAGCAACTCCAAAATATCTCAGTTTGAAAATGAATCCCATTGCTACCCCATAAAAACTTAAACAGAGCTATATATTTTTAGACAGATTCACACATACATGCTCTCCTGTGAAGTAGAGAAAATGAAGCAAAGAGTGCTGGAAAACAATCTACTTCGAGTACTTCAGGTAAACCATGCAATATCGCTATAAAAAGCCTTTTAAAAGAAGAGTTAAGGATATTTCATGTCTTATGGAGTAGCAAGTGAATCCAGTCAGTCAAGATACCATTCCCATACTCAGTTTATGAAATGATGATCCTGGGAACTCCAAACTTAGTTTCAACTAACACATCTAATATGACAAATTAATATGTTGGATAGAATATAGAATAAGAAAAATTGATTTGTAAACATAAATAAAATTTATGAAATATCCAGAAGCTGTACAAAATGGTACTAAAAGAATCCAAAAGCATACGACTTTCAAAGGCATGCTTTTCACTAAGATAAAACTTTAAGTTAATTTTATTAATACCATGAGGCATACATGGAGTTTGACAGATAATATTTATTTCTGTTTATTCCTCACTATATTTAAAATGCCTAATGAGTACCCAGATGTTATAGTAGGATATACTGAAAAATTTTTTGTGTCCTAAGAATTGCAAAGGATATTTATGTATAAAATTCTATGGCAATGAAAGACAATTTTCTTTTATGTCTAGGAAACTTAGTCTTTAATCAAAACACTTCTTTCTTTTTTATCTTTTCTTTTTTAATCTTTTGGGGTTTTACTTTTTTTTTTTTTTAACTCAAAACATTTTGTTCACATGCTCTCTGAATTGTTTTTGTGATGAGCAGATTATAGACTGAAATTAAATAGCTTTTTGTGGTAGAAAGAAATTTCTTTTTGTTAGTTTCATATGCCACTGAATTTGGAGAAAAGAGAAAGCTTTCCAGCATTAGCCTATCTAAGTTTTTAGAGGGTAGATATCTTGTTTTATATTGAAATACATCTGTAAAAAATAAATAATCAAGTAATTTGTCTGGGAAATTAATCTACACTACAAATGCATCACTTTGGGCTGAAGATTGCTGTGAATGTGATTATCTTTTGGTTTTTTTACCTATGTAAGCCTTCCCACCAATGTCAGGTATGAATGTACGAAAACTTAGTCAGCACACCTACAGGACTTACAATTAACTCTTGTGGGTCACAGGAGTGTCTAGGAAAACAGTCTACTGAACTGCCTCAGCCATGAATCTCTCCCTAATTACTTGTGTACATTATATTTAGCAAGGGAAGTTCCTATCATATTGCTTAGCAACAAGAAAGAGATTCTCATTAGATTATCATGTCATTATCCCTTCATCTCAGCCAGCTCACACTCACATATTACTGAATATATGAACCAGCAGATCTCAGAAAGCCAGCCAAAAATATGTGAGACATTGCAACAATTAGAACTAAGCCTCCATGTGGAGAGTTCTCTGTTCACAGTCTCAAGGACAAATTTGGCAAAAATGGGGGAAAATAAAACTTCAAAATGAAGAGTCTGAAGTACAGCATCCATGGTTGGGCAGGACAAGAAATAAACTGCCTAAGTTCTTTAAGTTGAACTCTAACTCAACTTAGATTAGACTTTAAAAGAAATGAATTATGCAATTGTTAGAGGATTTCTGTCATTAGGCTGCAGGAAATGTAATATTTTTTGTTAAAACTTTCATTATATTGTGAATAGTATTAAAATAAAATCAATGTCTGAAGATGCTTAGTTGTACCTTTTATACAGAAACTGTCATCTGAGGTACAGTCACTGGGATTTTGTGAGCAGAGACACAAAGGAAAGCATGACCAGCATCTGAGAAAAAAAAAACAAACCAAAACCAAAATTGACAGTGAAGATGTATGTTTGCTATAGATCTTATCTTGTATGATTCCTCTCCAGTCTTCTACCTGTTACTATTTCAAGGGAGAAATTAAGTAGAGCCAGGAGAGATCAAACCAACTGAGGATCATAATTTCTTCTGGGTTTGCATAAAACAAGTTCGTACATAGATAAAGAGAACAGAAAAGAAAAAATCAAATACTAGTTTTAAAGCACATGTAATCTTGTGGCCACACAGAGGCCTTAAGGAAAGTAATATTCTGGTATTCACACCCTCTGCTAAAGGACCTATCAGCCAGCTTGGCCTAAACTTTTGATGTTGGAAGTTCTCTGATTCTTAGGACAACAACTACTGAAGTACCTTAGAAATATTACTCCTTCCTGTGAAATCCATTATGTCACCAGTAAAGACAAATAACACCATTTGGGAACTTTTCTCCACTTGAAACAGATGCCAAAGACATTGACATTTTCTGTTGGTATTTCTCACAACTAATCTTGAGCCTGGCAAAGGCATCTTGATATGTAGGATCTTAATGCTAAACTTGTTGGAAGTGACAGATGTTAACCTTATTAAATCAACTCATTTACACAGTTACAGTTCTGCTCATTTCAGCTTCATTATTAGTTTGTCTAGTTTGAGTATAGATGCAATATCAGCTTCCACTGAAAACTTAGGCTGACATTTTGTAAATTAAGAAAGCAACTGATAGACTGAGCAATTAAGTTATGATTCGTAGTCACATTATTATAAGTTCTTAAAAATAGAAAGGGTGCAATAAACAGGAAATAACTTATACTTTGTAGTACTTCATTGTTCCTATGCAAATATGTAAACCAGTTTTATAGGTTGTGATAATTTCTAAAGTACATTTTTTTTTCCCTTGAAGAACATAACAAAGAATTAACACCAAGGTGTCTTAAATGGTACGGTGTTTAATATTTATATTGCCTAATAGGTTGAGTATCTATTTTCTTTTGAAAGTATTTGTTTACTTAGTTTAATTTAGCTTTGAAAATGTTCTCAAATTTCAGCAGTACCCTAAGTCATGAATAACAGGACGAACCAAGGAGGCAGATGTTGTGCCACATTGCATTGTCCTAATTACTAAAGTCATACTAGCTGTAAAAATTACAGAGGAAAGTATAAGTTATCAAGTGATCCTGTCCTGGCAAAAAAAAAAAAAAAAAAAAAACCCACACACAAACAAAAACCCCCAAAAAACCAACCAACTAAACAAACAAAAACAAACAAAAACAAAAAACAAAACCAAACCAAACCAAAAAAAAACCAAAAAACCAGTTTAAATAAAATTAGCAATTTCCCCTAACATTAATTTCCACAGGGGCAAGACAAGATTTGCATGTGTGTGTGCGTGTATGTGTGAGGACTATCTCATGTCAAGATGAGACATCTCATGCATAAGTTATGAGATGCTGAGTAGTGCCACAGATGTTGAGGGAGCCAAGAAGTCTGAAATTATTGTAAAAAAACAGCATGTTACAAATTATTCACTGTTCTGCAGCCCTACAGAACAGCCTAAATGAGCCTAAATGATCTATTCAGAGAAGGAAAAAGGGATTCCACTTGATCTCTACAATTCTAGGATTGTTTTTGAAATCAGTGATGAAGCAAAACATTATAACAGTTTGATTAGTAGAATATAGTATTAATTACAGGTGAAATAAATTGAGTTTCTCAATTGCCCATCATTACCATTAACACTGAGATAATGTTATACTTGACTATCAAGGTGAGTAAGAGAGTGTCATAAGACTGTGAATACAGTTGAGATGCAATGAACCAGAAAGGAACAAAATGTACCAAGATTTCATTTGGGACTGAGTAAATCAGGATTGCCTGGAAACCAAAGAGGCTAATGGATGAGATCCACAGCAAAAACATAAAAGTGAAAATACAGTAACAGTAGTCTCTCATATGTTGCACCAGTCATTTTAACTAAACAGTATCCAGGTAATTTCCAAGAATACTAATATTTTCAGGAGTTCCAGTGTTGAAAACACACCAAAACCAAATAATAAGTCATATATTAATGATCTTTAATGATCTAGTGCAATTTAAAAAAAAAAATCCACTTCCATCAAATCTAAAACAAAGTAATTAGTTCAAAACAAGACAATTAGTTCTGATTCAATACAAGATTTACAGAGTACTTGGTAAGCAGGTAGAAATCTCACACTAGAAGCCTGTTCACAAAATCACTCACTGCATCCTGAATTTTTCTTTTTAAATTTATGCTTTGATTAATAAGTGTTCAGTTTTTACATGTGTTATCCGTGAAGAGGTTTTTCAGTGGATATCATACTGCCTCCACAGCTCTAAAACAATTAAAAATACTATGTGGTTAAGGGGATAAAAAACAATACAAACCTTTTGTATTGTTCTGAAGCAAGGCTATGTGTTCATATTAGCTTTAGATGGACCACTGTCTTAATTATTTTCATCTATAGGTTTCAACTAATTGAATTGGAAATTCTTACTTTTAGTTGGAATCTTACAGTCTTACATTTCTCTTCTGAATTTCATCAGCTTCACATTTAGATACTTCTCTGGGTATCT
Organism: Toxostoma redivivum; assembly: GCA_013397375.1. Classification (NCBI taxonomy): domain Eukaryota; kingdom Metazoa; phylum Chordata; class Aves; order Passeriformes; family Mimidae; genus Toxostoma; species Toxostoma redivivum. The sequence continues at coordinate 691,493 of VXBI01005643.1, forward strand.
GGAGTGAAATGTAAAAATTCTAATATGAACACATATTAGTGCTCTCTTTCACATAGCTTCCAAAAGGAGAAACTAGTCCTAAAAGACACAGTTTTATGTTAAATATCAATCCTAATTTTCATAAGTCACTCAAAAATGCCCTCCTCCAGTAACAACCTATGCTCCAGTAGGTTCTGTACTAGTGGTATGTTCTAATAGACCCTGCACTGAAGCTTTAAGCATGGGGAAAAGTAAATATTTTACATCCTATTAAATTAATGATCAGGTAAACATACAGGTGCTGCTTGTGTTTTCCTTCCTGTTTCATTTCCCAATGTTTTCTACACCAGTAATTATCACCCAACAGTTAGTTTTAGTTTAGACTTCCCTGCTTACTATTTAAAGTTCAGTCTGTGTGAATGCATGATCTCTAGCTCACACATGACTTCTGATTTTCATAGTCTTGCATTCTCCAGTCCCATTGGAGAAAAAAAGGTTTACTCTGGACTTACTCACAAGAACATTAATTAATTTTTCAGATGGATCTTAAAGACTGAAGTTGAATACATTTAAGAACATCTGTGTTTTAAGAACATTTCTGTATTTTTTTGTTCTACTAATAAAAAAAATGGACATAATGACAAAATCAAAATGGCATCACTTTTGCACTCATTAGAACATTACTGCTAGTGTTTTTAATTAGGGCATTAAAACATATCATCATGATATCTACATTTGTCTTTATTAAAAAATCACATAACTGGTAACTACTGTTCAATCATTGCCACTTATTATGAAATGCTGTCTTTCACCCACTTAGATTCCTTTTAATGATTTTTTTTTTTTTATTTCTTAGTAAATGGAAAAAAAACTGACTTTAGTGAGGGGACCAGCATAATAATGAAAAAATGAAAGGAAAATAATACCAATTTTGTTGAGAACACTTTAACAGAACACAAAAGTAGCCAAGCAAATTGCCTGCAACCGAGATGAAAAAAAAAACAACAAACAAAAACAAAACAACAAAACAACAAAAACCCCCCAGAACTTCAAATGAACAATGTGTACCACGGTCTAGTTGTTTATAATGACCTTGTGTCAGAACAAATTCAGAAATGAACTTTTGACTTTTGGCAGGGAAAAAGAAAGGAAACTAAAATCATTCAAAAGAGGTAGCTGAACTTAGCCAGTGTTATAATACCGAAAGTTAAGCGTTTTCTAAAAATGAAGTACTCAGAAACTATTTCTTTGACAAGAATTATAGTGATGATCTACTTATTTCAAAATGAGACTACTGCAGAAGAGTTACCTCCATTCCTCTCGGTGATTCACTCTGTAATAAACAGTTCACTGAGAGACTTTATTTCTCTCAAGATATTTTGATTTTTACAATTTTTGTCAGTTATTTCATCAAGAGATTCTAAAATTCTGTTTCTAGAAATGAACATCAAAAATTTATTTGTATAACTTTTTTTTCTTTCTTTTTTATTACTGTGTTCACTTTTCTAAGGTATCTCACCTAATGAACAACTTTTGCAGACAACAATTTCAATGTTAATCGCATACACGTGAACAATTCAAAGTCACTGACATCCAAGAGATGCTGGAGAGGCCCAGTACAGCACAAAGTTGTGCATGGACTTTGTATGACTACAATCTGACATAGGTAAATTTTTAAAAAAATACTACAAATACATGAACTCCAACAAAAAAATATTCCACACAAATATGGAAAAAACAATATAAAGAGAATTCTGATAGCTAACTGTTGAATAATATTAAAGATTTCATTAAAATATTTCAAGTCTCACCTGCACTAGGGAAGCTGAAAACAGGCTCTCCAAAATAAATTCATGAATTTAAAAGACTAATTTTTTTTTACATAAATATATTTAATGAAAAAATCTGTTTGTATGTTTGTATGTATTCTAACCAGAATGTGCATCAAACTGAGAAGCTGAGTGAAAGGCCAATAATTCTTTCTAAATACTATGAACCAAATCTAAATGGTTACCTCAGAAAATGAATTGTGCTCATACATAAAAATAGATCAGACAGAGAATTTTTATAAATCGTGAGTACACAAAGTGTTCTTTAAATCTAATGAGAAATTGAATAGTTTTCTTCTTTAATAAATGTTAAAATTTTGGTGGCAGTTCTTTTTAGCAGCTTGGGTAGCATATTTTCCTGGAAGTTATTGAAAGCAACAAACAGAAAATTCCGAAGCCATTTATTTACAATCTTACTTTCTAGCTATGAGATAATTAAACTGCTAAATTCTCCTTCCTAATTTGCATGGTAGACCTCCACCTTTTCTATTCTGTCTACAATATTTTCTTTAAACAAAGTTCCATACAAGAACTCTGAAAGCATTAAAATAGTTCCAGGTAAGTTTAAAAAATCAGACTGCAGTTACCCACCTGCTCTTAAGCAGTGAGATTTACCCAATTTCTTTTTTTTAATGTAAGCCATAAGATCTGATTTTTAGAGTGAGTAAAATAATGAAGAAATAATAATGAATAAAAGAATTATTGAGTAAATGTTTATTATTCTAACAATGATCACTTCCACATCACACTATGAAGAAGCATAAAGTAACAAAGAAGGCAGAAAAAATCAGAAAACAAATACATTGCTTAATTAGATTTAATGAACTGTATCTAATGGACCTCCCTCCCCACTCCACCTTCAGCTGGGCTGGAAAGTGCTTATGGAATCAGGCCACTAGATCACTTTGAAAGCCAGAGCTGCCTCAGAGAGCAGTAATTGGGTGCTGCTCCTACTCACTTCCCCACAGTTCAACAGCCTCCTTCGTGGTGCAGATCAAGAGGACACGTAAGGAACCTAGCAGTTTTCAAATATGGTTTTAGAAAAGGAAATAGTAGCTTTCCTGAGCAGAGTGCCTTGGTGCCTGCAGACTGGTAATAAAGAGTAATAGATGGACTAGATGGTGAATAAATTCAACAGAAAAGGTAGGCCACTGGGAAGTAGCCACAAACATCAGACAAAATTTTCCTTGACATTGTGAAGGGCTTTAACTCTGCAAATTCTGGCTCAGACTTCAATTTCAAAGGACCATCAACCTGCTGTGTTATGAATAGGTGTGTGCCAGTGAAATGGAAAGCCATGGTAGGCTGTAATCTGAAGAAGTTATCTGCACTGTAAAACTGTCTGAATAGTTATAGGAGTTTTCATACATTTTTATTTTAAAAAATCAGTGCTGAAATCATTCATGTCATTTAAAGATCACTCAAATTGGAAAAAAAATATAAAAAGGGGCAATTTCAAAGATTCTCAAACCTGCCTTGTCTGCCCAGAAATATAAAATATGACTTAACACAAAATATATATGGTTTTCCTGTATTTACATGACTGTGTCAAAAGTTATAAACTTTTTTAGTCCAAATGAAGACTTGGAATGTTATCTGCTACTTACTGAAAGCTGTTGTCATGGAATGCAAGCATCTCTTCTTGTCTTAAATTTCAGGTCTAGGATAGGCATGCATACTACATATAGGGATAGACCTAGATTTAGCGTTCATCCTTCTCTCAAAATGAATCTTAAATTAATCTTAAAGATCTTTCAAATAACCTACTCAGTACAAAATTGCTTATTCTCCCATCTAGTTTCTCTTAAGAATTAGTAAAAAACGATTATACTGCTTATATTGCCATAGCTCTTCTCAAGTCCTATCTAAAATTGCCACTGCATATTGATTTGAAAGAGAATATTACATTTCTAAAGAATTTATTTACTAAGGCTTCAAATCTGCCATGCAATGCTGCCAGATATTTAATAATCAACAGAAAAATATCTTATATAAATTAAAATAATGTCATTTATTCTACTTTTTGTACTAGATAACCAAAGAAAATGTTGTATATCTACACCAGTAATAATATTAGAATTTCTAAAGAAAGGTTATGACAATCATTAATTCTTGGGAGATAGTGTTCAATATTAATAGTAAACATTGAGTTTCTCAATTGAAATTTAAATCTGAATGGAACACCCAAGGACAAAATGGGTACACAAAGAGGCTTGACTCCAAATCAAGATCCTCTAGAATTAAAATTACATACTCGGATAAGCAAAACAACCGAGAAATGAATCCTAGCATATGAGACGAATAAATTCCTGAAAATTTACTAGCATCTTGAAATAGAGATAATTTTGAATATAATTGTTTCTTATGTTTCTAAAACTCAGAATCTTTTTTGAAGAATATTTGAGTTGCAGAAAAAATAAATACTTTTATTATTGACAATGAGAGAGAGACAGGGACTACTGAATGGTGATCAGAATCCAGTTTTTACTGAGAGCTACATGTGTTTATATATCATTTCAGGAAGGCTAGTAATATTTTACTAATTAAACATCACACAGACAAACTTTACATTTTAACGTAGCAAAATCTTATTTCCCATCAGCCAGACTTGATCCAATCTTCTTGCAGTCAGAGCTCTGTTTGCTCTTGCCAGGGTATCCTCATTATCAAGCTGCGTATGCTGATTCAATCTACAGTATTATCAGTCTCATTTACCATATTTTATATTTATACCTTAATATTCTTCTGACATTAAAAATAATATGAAGTATTATTATGGTGGCTGATAAGCCACCCAAATCCATTCCTGTGGCAACCCCTATGCATACATACTCACCAAATCCATTCTACACTGAGCCACATGGAATCCTGGCCAAGAGAGTGGAAGATTTCTTGGACCTGAGATTTGTAGCATTGCTTCTATAATTAATTACATTACAGGCAGATCCTAAGGATAAAGTAGGATGTCTATTAGGACTTATAAAATTTGTTCTTGTTTTGAACACAGACTTCTGTGTCATGTCCACTATTTCCTTTTTTCTATATATTTGTCTTTATTTTTATAAAATAGGATGGTTATAGTTTTCTGCTTTCCAACAGTTCTGTGAAAATGTGTGTGCTAATGTTTACTTGGGAATTAGATACCATAACAGAGTAAATGATAACTTACCCACAGGAAAAAAAAAATCAAACCAAAACATCAAGAAACATATGAAGAAGGGGTGGGATTGTGAAAACCTAACCTCAATGTTAAAATTGCTGAACTTAAATTGAAACATCCATATGAAAACACAACAGTATAAGGTTTGAGGGATGATTGTGCACTATTGCACACAGCTTGCATATCTGTGGTGAGGAATCATTTCCAAAACATCTTCATCTTAAACAGACATCTATTTATGGAAATAGACACAAAATCAATGAAAACAAAGAGGATTTCAGAAAATTGCTTGAAATAAAAAATGCACATTAGATATTAGTCCCTCAATTTCCAAGCTGTTATAACTTCAAGTGGAGTTACAGTAATCTAATGAGCCCACAAGAAACTAAACCCAATGTCATAGGCAATCCCTTACAATACTACAAATATGTAAAAATGCCACAGGGCTTTTATTTATTTGGATTTTTAAAAATTTATTTAATTTATTTTATTTTGTGTTACTTGATGCATTTACCATACAGTTGAATCTACTTGCACTTAATAGAAAATAAAAAGAAAAAAAAGAATAATGAGGGGAAAAAATTGCCTCAGTTTGAGCAAAGCTGGAGGCCAATTCACTCCAGAAGGTAGAAAACAGTGGGCTGATTTATGAAGAGCTATCAACTACAGTTTAAGTTAGGATGAAAAGAAACTTGATAAAATGTTTCCTGAACACCATCCCTTGCAACTCTTGCAAACTCTAGTGTCATTGTATTTAGAGAGCTTCACACAGCAGCAAACTGCAAAATCTAGGCCTAGCAAAGCCTGACAGCCTGGACTTGACTCAACTTCTTGTTTTGCCACGTGTAGGAGCTCTTTAAGTAAAACTAGTGCAAATACATTCTCACAAGAGAGACACATTCAAAACTGTCTTTGATAAGACATGAATGTTTTCTTTCAAGTAGCTCCAGTTTAGAAAATTAAGTAGCACAAATAAATCCAAATTACTCGAGGACCAGCAAAGAACATGGCATGGGAAATATCACAGAAGAAGAACAAACATTATAGTAAATGTTACAGTGAACTTGTATCTGGAAACACAGCTGCCTACAGACCTATTTTGGGATACTTTAGTAAAAGCAAAGCACACATTTTTGACAGCTTTAATTCAAGGACAGATTTCCATTTGCACTTTTAACATACAGTCAAGAAGATGAAGGACTACACTATCATTGCCAAGGTTTTTTTGAAAGCAGCTGTTCAAAACCTCTCAGAATAATCTGCTGGCTGTAGTACTACAACCCAGTGCTCCTCTAGCACTTGCTAAGACAAAAACATAGAATCACATTACCCTCACGGATTTCAAAGGTTATGTGAAAAGTATAAACATTGACTCCAAGGCTCCAGAGAAAACCTGATGTCTGGCAAAAATTCCAATACCATTATCACTGTCAATTATGCAGATGATGTCTGTAAATGAGGCATTAGAAATAAAATTCATAGGCTACCATGAATACAAAAAGGATTAATTTATAGTACTTATATTTATATTGAGTCACATGTGTAAATTAAAAGCATAAACAATTAAATTATCTTTCTCTATAGCATTAAAGATACTTCCTTGTGTTTTAAAAAGGCCTATCTTGATACTTTATAAGAGAGAGATCAGCTGTATGCTTCTGGTTTTAAAACTGATGCTTTAAATTTTAACTTTCATATTTTCCAGATTCTGTACTGCCTTTGTATGTAACTCTGAACTTTATATAAAGCATTAGCAAGTTCTCTTCCCAGTTTAGACAAAACAATCCTTTTCCAGCCTGAGAACCAAGGACACTCTTGCAGCTTTGGGCCCAAAAAGTGTAAACAACAGCAAATTGAGGAGAGCAATGTGGGAGGATGGGACTTCATAACCTGAAGCTGTAATTGGACAATTAACCCCAGTATATAAATGAATCAAACCAAGTATGAAAACTCATGACACACCATCCATCTTGGGCCCATCTTGGGTGTAGCCTCAGCTGGGTTCTTGTACTGCCCAAGGTGTATCCTTTGAAGGCCTTTAATAAATGCCTACTTTATTCTTTTAACACACTGTCTAGCCTCTATTCTAGGAAGCCTCTCTAGGCATCTAAACCTTCTAAAAAATTCCTACAGAAACATAATTGATAAGAGAGAAGAAAAAGCAAACTTAGTGATTTCATTTAATAATAGAATGCAGTAAAAATAATTTTTAAAACAAGTTCATTGTATTACTGCAACATCACTGCTGGTCACAATGTCCCCAATGGCACTACGTTTCATAGACATTTACACTCTATAATTCTCTTTTTTCTTACATAAATACCATGCAATCTTTCTGGCACATTATCTATTTTAGACAGGGTCTTGTACAAAGACATCTGTAAGAAGCACTGCTGTCCACTGTTCCCTTATCTACGACCAATGGCAAGTGAAGGAATAGGAAAGGCACAGACATTTTGAACTTCATAGAAGCTCCTAGGATGATTATGGGGTTTTTGTAAAAGAATGTGTTTATAAAATACAAATAGAGGTGGCATTTGCAGTTAAATTGAGTGAAATCAAAATCCATGGGAATAAAATTAAGATGCCATTTATCATTATAATTGGAAGAAAATTTAGCAACATAGGACAATTTCTATTGGAAAATCTGGAAACCATTTAGTCCAAGCCCAAACTTAAAAGCAGATCCAATTGTGGGGTGAAGCTATAGGCCTTATTCAGCAAAGGATGGAGGTTCCTCAGCCTTTTTGGGTAACCTGTTCCCATTAGAATTGTTTTCCTTATATCTAATCTGATTTTCCTTTCTTATATTATTACTATGTTCTTCTCAAATAGTCTGTGTGTGTCTTTTCCCATCTACTAGCTTCACATTAGGCTGAAGGCAAAAGTTTCCCAACTCTTCACACCTTCTCATCCAGCTTGAAGAAAGCCAATTCTTCCACCATCACCTCATTAACCTTGTGTTCCAGATCCCTGATAATCATGGTGAGACTCCATTGGAGATGCTCACAACACAGTCTGGAGGAAACACTAGGTAAAATTTAGAATATAAGAAGAACTGATTAAAAAATTAATGCCCTGGTCTGGTGTGTCATTCTCAAAGTCCCTGTTCAGTTATCGTACAGATTCAAAAGCTCCCCAGTAATAGTTTTTTTCATGGGAGCTTACTATTAGAATACTACAAGGTCAAAAGCTTCCATAAAAATCAATTGATCTATCATGTGTAACCAAAATAGACATATTGATTGTTGATCCATAGCCATGTGAAGTCATAAACAAGGAAAGTCTCATTCACAACCTATGACTTTTCCCTGGAAGCAGACTAATTCTGATGATGTAGAAGTAGAGAGAAAGGAAGAAAAAACTTTGGAGTTTGTTTCATTAGTGAAACCAACAGGACTCAATTTTTCTTTTTCTTCCTTTCTGATTTTTTTGTTCTTACTGATCTTATTCCAAAATTTCCTTCATGGTGCCTTGTGCATACTGTTTTCACTTTTGCAGTACTTTGAGGCACAGGAGAAAAAAAAAGAAAAAATATATATATCCTGCAGTTAGGGAAAAAAACCAGTATTATTTTAGTACAAGTGTTAAAAACATGGATTTCCAATGGCATATATATGAATTAAACTAAAGACTGCAGAAAACAACTTGACTCAAAACTTATAAGCTACTGTGATTAACATTCAATGTTAACTTTTCATGCTCCATGTTTCTTTCGTTACAGCAGCAATTCATGTTTAGAAGTAGTGCCCATAAAGTATCTCCCAAAGAGGCATCTGAGTGTTGTAAGTACACATTTGCACTTAGCAAAACATGACTCCTTGACTTTACTTTTGTATTTACTGAATAGAGTGGATTAGTAGATTGCCTCCTGCTTGTTCCAATATTTTACAAAAAAATTTTAAAAAGGTAAAGGGTGTTGTGTCTCCTCTGAACATCCAAAGCATCTGCTTTAGTTTTTCAGGGACAGGGAAAACAGAATCAGTTAATGTGCAACTCCACATTTTTACCTCACAGTACTGTTCACCACGACATTTAGGGATAATCCAGAGTACATAAAAACTCCATGTAAATCAAACAGGATGAACAAAATCTTATTTAAGTATGTAAAAGTTCTTTGAAGAAATTAAGCTATTTGTAGTGTCATTCACAGTGCACTCACACTGAATGGAAGCATCATTCATTAAGTTTTTTATTTTTCTGAAAGAAAATGGGTAAGTTTTAAAGCTTGTTAGCTGACTTTTCCTGTGTTTTAAAACTTCCCAACTTAATAAAAAAATATATAATTAGTAGAAGCAGAAGAGGCAGGTGGAAAATTTGTAGTTTGTGAGGAAATCAAAGACATTGACTTGCAAGCTCTTTCATCAGCTAAAGATACATGTAAGTGAAAGTGCATTTAGTGAAGCTGCATTTTGTAATATTCTCTTCAAATATCTTTCTGGACAGACAATGCAATTAAGCATTACTGAGTACTTGTTTAAAATATTGTCTCATCAGGCATGTTATCTTTAAAGACCTAGAAAGTTGTGTTAAATTTCGCTGGAGTATCTTCTACAGCATGAATGTTATCTTACAGAGTTGACAGTTACAGAGGATTATGGTGGTAAAATCTGTCTGCACAGATGGAGATAAATTATTCATCATTTTATTTATGAATACTACACATTAAAACAATATAGATAGACAGTCAGGTGGGTGCATAGGTACAGCTCTTTGTACTAGAAATATCTTTGTGTTTTTAATAGTGAGGCTTCAAAGACAAATACTTTGGTGTCTGCATTTATAACTACTGTTAGTTAAAAGACAAAATCATACCAAGAAGACTTCACTTCGTATCATTATTTCACAAAATCAAAACCAAATATGCAGAAACCTATGTTTTCTTTCATCACAGAATAAAAGTAGAAAGTTTACTTTGAGGAGTTGCTCTGCATTTTTATTTCCTACCTGAATTTCAATTTGATTTTGATTTTTTTCCACTTATTTGGAGAAGAAACTAGTGGGATTTAAGAAACATTCACTCACATTGAAGGACTCAAAATGATGACCAAATGAACCAAAAAATTCATTATTTACATATTATTTTTATCAATAGCATGGTATGAGGTAGGTACATGGTTGAATATTTTTTCTGAGTAAAAGAGAGAGAATCTTACAATGTAATTTGTACATGAAAGCACAAGAAAAGCCTAACAGAATTTACTTTTTCAATCAATTTTGTGAGATTCATAAGAGACTATTCTATTTATTCTTAGTAACAAGCACAACCTAACAAATGACTAACTACTTCTTTATTTTGGTTATTTTTCCCATAAACACTTGCTATAATTGTTGCAAATTATGAACTATAACAAAGATATACAAGTCAGTGAACTGAAGTACCAAATATACCATCACTAAATACTTGATCTTTTTAAATCAACTTTACAAAGTTCCGGTTTTGATTTTTTTTTAAGCATTATTTGAAAATTAAGTGTGAGAATCCTAAACACCCATCTAACTTCCATTTTGGACAACCCTTATTTAACAGATAAGGGGAAGTCAGTGGACAAGACTGACTCATACTGTGACTTCTTCTGCCCCAAGCTCAAGTCTCAAAGTGCCTTGACTGTACATGCTTTACTAATGGAAATGCCCTAGTCCTACAGCAGACACCATGTAACTTCCAGGCAAAAGCCACTCCCTTCCATCCCTCTTGCTTTATGTGACAAGTTCTTGTATTTCATTCGCTGGCCAGAATTGTGCAAGAATTCCTTCTTGGGAATGACTCCAAGATGTCACCTATCACAAGGCACTGGGAGCTGTAGTGGGTGGGTTTTAATTTTCCTTTGGTTTTAAGTGGCTAGTAATAAAGTAAGCATTTAATTAGGGTTTGCTGGCCTTAAAGAATGTACAGTTATAGGCATTTTAATAATAATCTTATAGATAATGCACACTTTTTTTTTTTAGATTTTACTTCCTAGACATACTATCTCCTGTTCCTCCACTATTCTTGAAACTAAAGTAGTCCATAAGAACTGGAATAACTGTACTCATATGCTGTTCAGCCATATGAAGTACAGCATCATAGAATACTGGTTTGGAAGGAATCATTATGAAAATAACTGATGAGCAAACAATCAGCAATGGTAGAATATTTTAATTTTCCTTTTTAATCAACAAATACTCTAATAAAAAATAAATACTCTACAGTCAAGTCTCTCATGGAAGAACCATAAGACACTTTATAAAGCCAAGCCTGGAAGCTAAAATTAATAATTCAGATTGAATACTAAACATCAAAGATTCAGGAGTGTTGTGGTTAAACCTCAGCCAGCAGCCAAGCCCCACGCAGCCACTCACTCACTCCCACCAATGCAGTCAGGGAGAGAATGGGAAGGGTAAAACATAGAGAACTCCTGGGTTGAGGTAAAGACACTTTAATGGGGAAAACAAAAGCCTCACAGACAAGCAAAGCTAAACAAGGAATTAGCTCACTTCTTTCCATGGCCAGGCAGCTTACTAGGAAGGTGAATCTATGATGTTTAGTGTTCAATCTGAATTTTTACCCAAAAATTTGTCTATTTTATATAATACTAGCAGTTAGCCTAATAAAAGATATTACCTCCTAATGAGAATGTTCACCAAAAGTCACTAATGTTAGTATTTCATAAACTAGAATAGCACCAGGAACACCAGAAGAACATCTAGATACAGTGATTCCATCATAACTATAAAACCCAAACAGACACAAAAAACAAAGCAACAAAATCAGATAGTGGCAGCAGCCAAGAACACTGTCCCATGCAAAGTGGTAAGGAATTCTTTTTTTCTCAGCTTGTTTCAAATATATTGTCACTGATATAGAACTCTAGAAAAACATCACGGTATATTCCTATGCCGAATAGTCCATAGTTGCGTGCTTCCTTCCCTCCCAGATACTCTTTTTGCTTCTTGTGTTCCAAGCAACATATGGTTTCTAAGTTTAATAGACATAGGTCTTTCAGATATGCAGATATATTCCCTCTATTGCATATTTTGAAAACATTTCTGTTAGTGCAGAGCTTACATGGGTTCAGCACTTTTTCATTCACTTTTGAATACTACAGACATCAGGGGGGAAAAGTTGGAAAAGTCATGTAAGATCACATTTGATGTTGTAGAATGTAACTGCAAGAGCTACAACTGCCTGAAATGAGGCTGTAGTCAGGTGTGGGTCGGTCTCTTCTCCCAGGCAACCAGAGACACAAGAGGACACAGTCTTAAGCTGTGCTAGGGAAGGTTTAGGCTAGAATTAGGAAAAAATTCTTCACAACAGGAGTGCTTGGGCATTGGAATGGGCTGCCGAGGGAGGTGGTAGAGTCACAGCACCTGGAGGTGTTTAAGAAAAGATTAGATGTGGCACTTAGTGCCATGGTCCAGTTGATGAGGAGGTGTTAGGTCATCGGTTAGACTTGATGATCCCAAAGGTCTTCTCCAAACTAGTTAATTCTGTGATTCTGTGAAATCATCTGTAGGATGTTTGAGAGTGCTCTGGGCCCTACCCATTGTCAGCCTTAGCCACATTAAACAAGTAATCAAATTAGATGTATGCACATTACTATAAGTACAGCTCAGAAATAGTTAATCTATTATCCCTAAAAAGAAGAGGATGAAAACCCTGGGTTTTTATGATGCTGTAAACCCCTGCTTGTCCAGACGAAGCCTTTGTTTGTCTAGATTATTCTTCAGTTACCAAAATTTATCATTGCTCAAAAGGAATTGAAACCATAATTTAGATGAATTTTTGGCTTTTTTTTTTTTTCAGCAGTTCAGTAAAAATCTACCAGTAATTACATCTCAACATAACCCAGAGCAGAAACATACATTTCCAGTTCCTCTATCTACCTGGTCTGCTGACAGATCACACTAAAATAGGAAGAGCATTTTGAAAAGTAGTGGAGAGTAAATACTACTACTTGATAAAACCATTGAATCAAGTAATTCTACAGCTCCAAAAAATGAGGCACCAAAAAAGACAGATAAAATAATGAAGAATTTGATATACTTAAGTTTCGGACAAGTGTCTTTACTGTTCATCTATGACATTTTCTGTCACTTTCAAAGGCATAAAGATGTGTTCTGCTGAAAACTTTGTATATTCAAATAACAATAAAAAAGACCAAAATTTAGAAAAAAAAGTAGGACTAGCTTTTTTTCTTTCCTAATGTTTAATATACAAGAACTTACATGCGATCCCCTTGTACTAGTATTTACTTGAAAGCCCAAAAAATATTCCATATCAAGCTGCTTTCATTTCAAGACTTCAGAGACAAGAAGATACAAGTATCTTAAAATTTCTTCTAGAAATGGTTCTATGTTTTCTATGTTTAAATTTTGTATTTCAGAATAAAGGACTATGTACTTTTCTCGATAACTTAACCTGATGTAATATTTATATTTTTACTCCTAATAGAAGATTACTAAAATGTGATAAATGCTTAATGCCACTGCTTTCTTATAGGTTAAATTTTATCATCAAAAACTGCTGATGATTCCAGGAGTTTAGAATAATAAATAATTCCTGTGTATTTGACATCCCTTTACTGGCAGTATGCAAATATCGGGAGTCTTGCGTAAGTATCTTTACTATCTCTACATTTTTCTCTATCATGCAATGCAAAGCTTTGCATTTTTTACATAAATATAAAATATAATTCGAAAGATATGAAATCAAGACATACCTGCACTTAAAAATATAAATGTCAAAGGATTTTTTTATCCATATTTTAGACACTAGAATGCACACAGGCTACAATTTGCAGGGACTTCATCCTGTCAACATTAACTGCACTAACTGCTATTGCTGACTTCCTCTTTGGCTTGCTTAAGCCGAGGTTCAAAAGGCTGATTCAGAGTTACAGAACAATAAAATTCGGAATTAGCAGTGCTAATGTTGTAATCTCATGATCTACATTCACATTTATTCTGCATTATTAGAAGACAAACAAAACCATTAAAAAAAAACATTACTGAAGACATAAAGTTCTGTCATTAGATTCATGTTTCAGTGGTTGATTAATTTTTATCATATTCACACTAGGAACCTAAAAAGGCAGATCTACTAAATGCTATAGATTTGCCTACTTAAAATGAAAAAAGGCAGAGAGCTGTGGAGGTCAGCACTCAACTGAGGTATGCTACTGTCATAGTGTGAACTACTACCCACAAAAATATTACACAGAGGAAAAATAAGGTATGATTGTGACAGTTGGATATCTCTCCTGTAAAATGGTATCAGCCTTCAAAAACTGAAAACAGTGGCAATGAAAGAATGCTGATCTTTTTGAGATTTATAGGTACTGAACTCTTTATATTGCTTTCATATTTCAGTCCTTTGACTCACGGTTGAAGCTTACTAGTCAGAAAACAGCGTTCATTTGTTACTTGTTTCAAGTTATAATGTAAATAAGAAGTCAACTTTATAAAAACAATTGAAACTAAATAAGACTGCAATTTAAGTTTTATATATGATAGAATACATTTACGATAATATAAATAAATATAAATAAATATGAATATAAGTATAAATATAAGTAAATATAAATATAAATATAAATTATATATATAAAATTTCTGAAGTTCCATATTTTAGCTGATAAAAAGAATTTACTTGCAAAAGCATATCCTAACTAAATGTAATTAAAAAAACCCAATCAAACAAGTGAGTTGGTGAGATCTTCAAAGTCGTCAACAGCAAAAATAAAACAAGCACAGCAAACACTATTTTGTAATAGTGGAGCTAAGGCTGATTATTAGGTACAATGATTAGATACTAAATGGAGATCTCTGCTGTTTGTAAAAAGCAATTTGAAAGAGTACTGCTAAGGGAATAATTTTAAGGAAATAAATACTAGCTGGTATCAGTGAATGAGAACATTTAATTCTAAATTAAAGTTGAAATGGGATGCTTTCCAGTGTCACAGCTTCATGGTGGCAATTCTTTCAAAGGTGACTAGTTAATTAGGATAATAATACATAGGAGTATTAAAATTAAATAAATGCAGATGGTACATTCGATTTACAAAAATTATCTTCATCTTCTTTGAGCATAGAAAAGTTTAATTTCTCCCTAGTTTTACTGGAAATATCTCTAAGATAAAATACTAGCATTTTTGTTTTGACTCTGAAAATAATATATAATCTCTGTATTAATCTTTTATCATAGTATTACATTAAAAATCAAAGCAAGTAATTTTTAAAACTGTTCAGATTTTCAGTTTCTATAATTTCTTAAATGTTAGAATAAAATTCTTCCATATTCCTTCCTTACTGATGCATTTTAGATACTTATTGAATGTATTTCTATTTCTTTCTACTTTTTTTTTACTGTTCAGTTTGTGATTTATATTCTCCTCAGCTCCACAAGCCCTCTCAAGAGCTTCAAAATGATGCAGCTGCTGGGTGGGACAGATGTACTCTATTTCCACTAACATGCTGAGAATAAAAATGATTATTTGTTCATTAACGTTTCATGCCCTATTTTTCAAGATTTACTTTCTCCACACCTTTTGAAGGTTGTGGATCTTATACAGCTCACCCAATAAATAAGGCTTAGTACCTCCTACAAGCTTCACAAAACCATTGCCCTCCAACTGGTAAAACAATTGGCTTCATTCTTTACATGAAGCTATATGAAATTGGAGTTTCGATTTTTTGAATAAAAAAAAATACAGAAATTGTTACTGTATTGCTAAAAAAGAATAGTAGCCATTCTATATTTTCAAAGTTTATCCTTCTCTACAACATAGGCTAGGTAAATTCATAGTGACCATATCTATGAAATACAAACCAACCCAGCTTTTACCATGTTAAGCACCAAAATCAGTGATTAAAATTTTTAAACTCATTTCCCAGCTGTGGGTATAAAATGCAGTATTGTACGTTTTACATGAGTGTTTTTTGTCAGATTAAGCACTCTGAAGCTGAGTCCCATAGGAACACAAGGGCAGTTCCTGGCACCTTGCCATCTGTTTGGTGTAAAGGACACGTGCTCTTTGCAGAAGAGCCACACCAAGCCATTTGATCTGAATGTCAGCATGAAACTAAAATGCTTTGAACATGACTGTCTCTGTCAGCACCTGCCCTTAATGAGGAAACAACTCCCTGCTACAGACAAGACCCGCGAGCACCTGTCATAAGCAAGGAATGACTGTTATTCTGCATTTCTACAGCTGAGTGACAGAAGTGAACAGTGCTGTCTATTCAAGCCACGTGTAGAAGGTCTGTTAGGTTTGATTGTTCAGATATTGGGCAGGGGCTGAGGCCATCTGCAGCTCATGCCAGTGATTTAATGTGGAAAACTGTAAAATATAAAACAAAAGACACTCGGGGGAATATAGACAGTCATTAAATACAAGGTATAGAAAACCAAGTGTGAGGTGGAGCAGAGGGAAGCCAAGCCAGGTCTCTCTGTAGAGCCTCTCTGCCCTTGAGGAACTTGACAGCTACCCCCATTATGTGATATATATTTGTTCTGTAAACAAATTAGAGACTTCGTGTAGTGGGTGGCATGGTGCTGTTCTTTGGCTGCATTCCCCAAAACTGTCCTCTAACCCTCTGAAAGCCACTCAGCCACAAAATTAGACAAATTCCCACTGGATCTCTAGTGTCTCATGAAAAGCTCAGTGAGGATAGACTCTTTGTTCAATGCTGAGAGCAGGCAACTCCATGCTGTTGTGGATGTTTCTACCCTTTTATTTGATACAAATTCATGTTCTTGAAAAAGATCTTTGGTTTCTTGAGCATATTCTGCAAGGATCTGCTTTCAATATATTTACCCTTATTTCTTTATCTTACCTTTAAAAATCCTAAAGGGCAGGTGGATTTGCTTTATATTGGTAAAAGCTAAGGTGAACGGAATGAGAGTCCAAGAACAAAAATGCAAAAATCCATCCCAAAAATGGAAAAAGAGACATTTGTTCTTGATTCTCATGAAAGAACCTATCAAAATAGTAGTCTATAAAAATGCATCCCAATAGAGGAAGAGAGTTCTTTCACTTCACTTGACCGGAGCTCTCTTCTACCCATCTTGAAGAAGACAAGTTCTCATATGAGTGATTTGGCACAGCTCTTCTACTGTTTTCGCTAGAATTCCTGACAAAGTCTGATCACAAGAATTGTTGTGGCTCTCTGAGTTGACAGGAGGTAAGATTAGCCAATTGAAACTTGATAAAACTCACGGAAAACACAAACTCATATCATATCTATGCTTCTTTTCTATTTTACATCAATTGGGTCAATTTTACAATTCAAGCTATATTCTTAAGGTATCCCCCATGACATCACAAAAAGCTCAAATAAAACCAAACACTGGCATGGGGACTAATAGACACCTGCTTAATGCTGAGGGTGACAGGGAAATAACAAACAAATGTCTGCTACTGTAATTCTTTTTTTCATTTCAAAATGTCAGTTTGCAGCCAAGAATATTTGCAGAAATTTTGAAAAATAATCAAGAATAATTTAAAAATTAGCTATTTTCTAAAGAACAAAAAATAAATATATTCTTTTATAGTATCAAAGAGGAAGTTGTGAGATTGCAGTTTGCAAGGACTTCTTGGAACTGGAGTCTGGCAACAGTCTTTCAGTCTTGTAGACAAAGATAGAACTTTGTGGCTGGAACCTGAAGCTAGCCATGTGTGGAAGCTTGGAAATAAGATGATTTCTTTTAACAATAAAGATAATAAATAGATCAGAAAACACTCTGAAGGACTGGAGAACAATAAATTAGGGGTTATGTAGTATTTTTCTGAAATAATATGTTCTTGTTCAGGTGAAGAACTTCCATGGTTTCATTTACACAGATAATCGTTTATTATTAGAATGGGCATGTCTTCTTCCTAAATATGACTTTCAGACCTGTTGCCTGAATTTATCGGATTATGATAATGAAAAAATACTCTTGTTGTATATACTGTGAACATGGAGGAAACTCTTATCACTCCTGAGAAGTAAAAGTTTCTGAAAGAATATCCACATTTGGAGCAAACAGGACCTGAAAACTTTTTTTAATATTTTCATATTGAACATGTAATCTTTCTTTTCAGTCTTCTGAAAAGCTTGTTTTCCTTTTTTTGTTTTCTATTTCTTTTTTTAAGAATAGATTCTCTTTTGTTGTAAACCAATCGTCAGTGTCTAAAATTTGACAATGACTTAAGATTCTCCCAGTATAAAACCATTTAAAATGTGGATAAATGCCAAATATAAATAAAACTCATTAATTCAGCTCTCAAGTCTATGTAGATTTACAGGGCTTTACTGCTACTTACTGTACACAGAAAAATTAACATTTTTAAGAGTTTTATCCAGCCCAGTGGGACTGCAGTGGATAGATTTCAAACACAGCAGCTGAAGCAAACACACTACCCTTTTTTTTATTACCATATTTCTACCCAGGGGGCAGTGTGCTAATTCTAAATATTTATTATGAAAACCTGTACACCAGTTTCTAAGAAACTAAGATTTCTCTTGATAGTTGCCCTCTGCAGAACAGTTAAAACCCTCATCTTTAGAAACTCTCCTCATAAATAGTGCTAGATTCTGGAATCCCACAATCCCTTCAATACTAAATATAAGATTTGCTACATCGAAGGATTTTTTTTCATACCAATGAAGATAGAAGAACTACTAGGATGTCTTCTTGTATAGTCAGTCTTTAGATCTAAATTCTGTATATTAAAATTAGAAATCTTACCTCATCCCTGGGTGGTGCATAATAATTTACACCTTATTCCACTACTAATTTAAGACACACATCTAATCTCAATTTAAGAAATGAGGAGATGGAAAATTCAAATTCAACTTTGAAATTTGCTAAAACAACAAAGTCATTGCTTCTTTCAACTGTGGAAATAGATTCTGATTCTTTGCCTTAGCCATAGATTCCTTGGTCTCTTTAGCTAGGTATGATATGGTGTTTTCTCTGCATGGGTGCATTTAGATGCTCTAAACCTTTACCTGTGAAAATGCTTTCAGATGAGACAAGAATCCGCTTTTGAATCATCTTCAAATTATTTTCTAATTACATGTCTTCTTTTCAAATATCCTTTTAAACCTGGGAAAAGTTCTGTCTCCAGTGTCCTAATTTTGGTCTGATACTGGTTTGTGTACACTGCTTTAACATGCTTCAAAAAAGGCTTGTTCATTGTAATACTGTACTGAGAACCAGGTAAGAGGGGCTCTTATGAAGGGCTCGAGCACCTTCTTCATCTGCTATCACTGCTGAGGTTGTGAGGACAAGCATTTTTTTATTATTTTTGGCATCAGTTTTTAATTTTTAAGTCTACCATTAAGCTAAATTATGATATAAGCACATAATTGATCTGAAATGAAATTCACTGTATATGAGTATTATAATCCATAAAGCCCTTATTTTGGAGTCAATCAGTTCGTAAATGGATTGCACATGAGCTACAAATAAAGTACTTTACTCTTCCTTCCTTTTTTGTCTCTGCTATAATTTTATAAGACATTCTTTAAATAATCATCATGGCTCAACCACAGTAGTTGCAGCTGACAGAAGAGCTGAAAGAGTTGAACCCAACTATATGAGAAATGAGGATCACAAAAGGTATTGGCAAAACCTTGCACAAATCTTGTCTGAAGATAATAGTTACCATGGAGTAGCTACTCTATGAATAAAGCACGCATAAGACCCAGATTTTAGAGAGAAACTGATTTTTTTTTTTAATCAGGAGACATTCCTTTATTTTTCTTTAATATCCCATGTAATGCACCCAATTCATCTCAACATCTGCAGCAGCAGCTCTACTGACCTGAGTTTCTTTAAATGCACAACAATAATTCAGTCTCACAGTTAGAAATCAGAGCATTTGATGGCATAAATAAAAAGCTATGTCAACTTTTATGTACAAATGCCTCAAACTAAAGATTCTTTAGTCTTGAGTACTTTATTTTGTAATATAAGGATATTTTTATGTACACAGAAAGACAAATGACAGTCCAGTAAATCTGCTTATATGCTCTGCTAGAATATATCTTACTTCTGTTCTAGCATGCATTGCAAACTGCACTACTCTCACTTCAGTGAGCTAAAAAAGACAACTGTTGATTATTATGGTAATGTAACTAAATGCAGAGTTTAGTTGAAGTTATTTCTATTAATTTATGTTCTACTTCCTAAAGGTTTTTTTTCAGAGGTTCAATCCTTTCCCTAATTTTAAGGCAAAGGTGCAAAAATGTATATGTTCTAAAACAAATGTGTCTTTTTTCTTGATATAGAACAATGCCAGAAATAGAGCCTTTCTTTCAATATTTTATTTTAAAAAAAAGTTCTGAATACAAAATAAAACCATATGATCAGTCTCCTCCAAATGCAGACAATTACGGATCTCTACATGAGATTTTGCATAAATTTAAAATTAAATAATCCACTGTATTACTCAGTCTTTACATAATATTTTACTATATTGTTTCTAATAAAAATATTTTAGTATTAAGGCCACAAAATTCTAAAATATGAATTTTTTCCCATATGAGTTCTGGTGAGAAAAACTTCCATTTTTTTTCTTGTCTCTTCTTGCTTCATTAAGAGTGGGATGGAATAATTTGCCAATTTTATCAATGCAGAATAGTTTTTCAGTTAATATGCCCATCAGCATCCACTGTTTAAAAGGAACCTTTAGAACTTCCATTTTTGTTTAGATGATTTAGATCTGAAATTCTCTCTCCTCATTGGGGTGCTGTCTCAAGCTTGGCTGAACTAGGAAAATCCTTGTGTTTTATTTTACTCACAGCAAATTGCCTTCCCCACTGATTGTTTTCTCCTTTGCCTGTTTGGGAGATTGGATAAACAGAAACAATATCTCAGTCACCACTACCCATCATATCTAAACTTTCTGTGCTGCAACTACCACTTTAAAACATCCGAGATACATAACAGCACAGTATTTTCTAAGTGCAGACCTCTGCAGAAAATCCATTAAATACAATCACTAGCCTACTGTGCAGGCATTTAAAAAAGCATATCCATCAATAAACATGTTATTTAAATTCAATTTAACATTCTTTTAGAGTTGAAGAAATAATCAATGTATTCTGTGTGCTAACTAAACAGAGGTACCAGGGGCCAAGGTATTTATTAACTGTAAGAACAATTCATTGGCAGGTTTACTCTGAGCTGCTGTAGATCACAGCACTGGTCTCAGCAGAGAAAACATGCACCAAACTACTGGGTAGCTGGCATAAAAACTTGCAGTGGAAATTCAAGAAGAGTTTTCTGGAAGAATATGTGTACTTTGGTATATATTTCTAAACAGCCCAAACTACTAAAAAATGTCTTAGTTGTCATGTACCATGTTTTAGGACCTTTCAGTACATCCAGGAAAATAAATAAAACAGACCTATATCCATACTTGATTTTTACATCATAAAATTCTATTCTCTAAAAATTTGATGAATAATTGCTGAGATAATTTTACATGCTGGAAACACATTCAATTATGGTAATTCCTACTGAACATTTTTTCATATACTTGGGTGTTTGAAAGCATTTTTCCAAAACCCCAGGATGTATAAAAAACCCCTATATATTTTGGAAAATAGCAATAGTTAATATTAAAATTCCAATATATTGGAAATATAAGGTGGAAAACTACAATGCTTTAAAAGAGTGGTTTGGTAAATTACCATCCTTCATCCTCGCTGATCCTATTTACACCATGATTAATTTATTAATTTCCTTTCTGATATTATTGCTAAACTTGGTACCAGTGTCAAAATTGAATCTGATCTAAGGTTCAGGGAATAACTGTCTGTTTTCCAGATTGACCTAGTAGTCCCAATATTGATCTTTATTAATTGTGATTTGACCAGATGAACTGAACTGTATTACTTCTACAAGTTTGAGACTTCATATTTATATGCAGACACATATCACAACAGCAAGATTTTCAACTTTTTCCTTCTCATGCAGTAACACAGACCTCAAAAGAAATGTAGATCAGAAAGCTTCAGTTTAAATTCCAATTTGTTTGGATTTTTGTTTGCTTGTAGGTTTGCTGGCTTTTGGGGTTTTTTTGGGTGGGCGGGGGGTGTTGTTTTGTTTTGGAGTTGTTTGGCTTTTTGTTTTGTTTTTGTTTTGTTTGGTTGTTTGTTCGTTCATGTTTTAGTAATGATGGGCTTTTTTCAGAACTTCTTTGATTATTGCATGCAAACCTAGAATCCCTGGCAGGGCTGTATGGCAAAAGTGGAGGGGGGGAGAAGAATTTAATGTAACATTTCAGAAGTCAAACTACCTGTATGTTTTGTTTTACTCTTCAGGTTGACTGCATTGGATAAATACTAAGTAAAACCAAGAAATTTAGCAATTCATTAATATCTCTAAGAAGAGTTTCTAATCTGACTATACTGGTATGAACTGTTTCATAATTAAAACATATTTTCCTGAATCCAATGTCAAGAATTTTATGAGTAAATGAAGCTAATGGTATAGATATTCTAGAATAATGCAACAGACCCAGTAGAAGGATATTTAGGACCATGCTGGAACCCCAGACTTATAAAATATGGTCAGAAAGATAGTAAAGTAGTGGTATTTTAAGCAATCTGAGTTTTCTTCTAACGTATTTAAACCACGATCACATACTTAACTTAAAAAATCTAGTGCTTTTTACGTTCTTTTAAATGTAGTAGAAAATTTTACTGTGGGTCACAGTGCTTCCTTAAGTGAATTCTCTCACTCTTATGTTTCTGTCAGTTTGTGATGTACTATGAATGAAGCCTTTATGCCTCTTCAGCACAGTAGACTGTAAATTAATAGATGCAAAGAAAGCAATAGTGTTCTGTGAATTATGTGTCAATTTAATGCCTCTGTACTTCTCACTTCATACAGGACTCACACGCTGGTGTTAACAGCTATGTGGTCTCTGTGTCCTTACAGCTAACACAGGCAAGAGATTATGAGTTCAGTCACTACTATTAGCATGAAGTATATTTACCCTCCTATCTATTTTAAGGTCAAAATCCTTGCATAACCTTCAACATACTTTTATGCATACAGATACTAATATGTATTTTTATAAAGGACAAGACATAAGTGATGCATTTCATATGTGCTTTTTCAAATACAAGCCTAAGAACTTCTGCAAGATTTCTATGAGTGATATTATCATAAACCAAACATATTTATTGAGATTTGTCTTTGCAGCAGGACTCTATACAATTTTTTTAAATCAGATTAACCTGAAAATAATATACATATATAAATATATATGTGTGTATACATACACACACAAGGTATAATAGGAAAGATAACCAAGGTCCTTATTCCCTCCAACACTTCCTTTCTTCCAGTGCAATGCCAGCAACTCAGAGATCACATCCAAATTTGGATCATACATTTCAGCTTTTTTTTGAAACCACACTTGTACTCTTTTTTCTTCCCTTCATGATGGCCATTTCAACAACTAGAACCTGCAGGTTCATCTCCTTATATAACATCCTAATCATCCCCTTATATATCATATACTACATTATTTAATATACACTTAAATAATAATAAAAAACAAAACAAAACAAAACAAAACATAACAACCAGACAAGTTCCTCTGTATCAAAACAATTTAAAAAAATGTCACTAAGGTGCTGACAGCAAAAGGAAGACAATACCCAGGATGGCGGAAACAAATATAACCCTGTCTTAAGATATCAATTTCCCTGCAGCTTTACTTTCTTAACCATAGTCAGGTTTCATGTTTTCTCCTACATAAATTTTAGGGAAGGTGAACTGTTCACTACCTGTCTCATCCACACTATTTTTTTTTTTTAATTCCCATGGACTCCAAAGATACTAAGCAGTATTTCCCCAAGCCTGCTAACAATTTACTTACAAGTGTGGATAATTCATTTTTTCAAGTAGGCATTTGAATGCCTGAAGAAAATCCATTTTGGAACATGATGATTTTGATAAATATAGCCAAGTACAAGATATATCTCTGATTATATCAGCTTATTAATCCTTATTATGGGAAAACAGTGGGAGTGAAGAAGCTGTTTATCTGCATATGTCTGGGTTTAGAAGCTGCTTTTAAAAAAAGAATAACTGGCTAAGACACTAAATTAAAACTTGCTATTTCCCACTCAGGGAATTTTAAAAGACTCTGGAGAGCAATACTTTTAGAACTAGAGTACACCAGTTGCCTGTATAACATGTTTAGTATACATAGCTGATGCAAAACACTCTGCCAATTTTCTGTATAAATTCCCTAATATGTGAGTGGGGATAATCCTTTCTGAGACTGTGCTTAACAGCTCTGAGACCAGTGAGACATTCTCTTGAAGATCACACAACTCCACAGGAACCCAAGTTCAGCACTTTGTTTGCAAACTTTTGATACACCATTTTAATTATGACTGAAGCACTTAAAAAGTGTGGGGCTATATGTTTTTCAACCCTTTATCTATCAGAAACCAGGATCAACTATGATTTGACCATTCTTTTTTGGGATAGATTTTAAAAGATTTTAAGCTTAAACCATTTAATACAGCAGGAAATGCTGAGGAAGGATGCAGAAATAGGACACATTTACGGGAGTGAAGGGAGCATTGGGAGCATGGGTATTGCCAATAAAAAACAGCTAGGAGAAACCCAGAGAGACAAGCATCAGTACCAAAGGCAACAACTGGCAGGACTCAGAGATGGGGAAAAGATGTATTCCACTGAGCCTTTTAAAGGGACACAGTGTTTGCCATATTACTTATTTTGGGGATTTTTTGTAATTTATTCAGTTTTCAATATATAAATCCCTTCTGATAATGTCTGCTGTAGCAAGAGTTTGAACAATTTATGTGTGCATGAAATCTGTTAGTAAAAATTGTATTTAATTAACAGAAATTTCATTCTAATCAGGTAAATAACTATATTATGAATTAAAAAGTCTGCAATGTTCTGTCAAGATCACGAACTTTTCAGCCTTAAAAAGCTCTTTGTATAGGGACACAATCTACATTAGCCACTCAGCTTAAAATTTATTTGTCCTTCCAATGTATCTTGGGGGTATGGAACTGAATAGTGCTCTACGGTAAATCAGTTTTAAACGTTTTTGTGTTGCTATATATATTTAATAGGTTAGGCTCAAGTGCTAGATAACATTATTGCTAATTTTCACATGTCTTATATTATGTAATTTTTACATGGTAACTGAAAACTTTGCAGCGTGAAAGTCAACAGAAATAATTTGAGGGCAACTATAAAACTTGTTTTCCTGAAAAAAAACAGTTCATGGCAAGTCAGTCAGACAGGTTATCAGTAGAGAAGCTTATATTTTTTTGGTTTCCTAACCGAAACAGCTAATAGGGGAAATCCAGTTAAAAGCTAGAGAAAGGTAAGAGCTTTCAAAAACTAGCAGGCTGCAATAGAACCCTTTACCAGTAACTCCAAGATAAGCATATAACTTTGCAGAATTTTCCTACTGACACAAAAAAAAAAGGAATGATGGTCACGATGTCTCTAAAGAGGTTTAAAAAGTAAGCAATTACACATAAATTATTAAACATCTAATAGTTTCCTCAAATTAAAAAGCTAGACTCTAATTACCTTCATAGTGCCTTATATTGGCACAGGTATGTCCCAAGCCTTTTTCTGGTGTAGAACTATTTTATTGAAGCTGATCCACATGCAATGCATCTTTTAACAGCAACCAATAGATGGTGCTCTTTAGCTGTCTAATTATGTAATTCTGAGCTAAACACTCAGCTCACATGTCTGGATGTACTGCCATACGTGTCCATCAAAAAGGTGATCTAGACCATTATCTCACACATTACTTTGCTACAGGCCTCTCACAAGGAGGGTGGTAATTAAGATAACAACAGATCTATAAACAGGACAGAAAGCATGCAAATTGAAATCCAAGTATTTTGAAATATATCTGAAGGTTTGGACTGGTGTATTTAGCTAAGAAACACAAAATAATATCCAGCCGTTATAGGAGTTACTCATTAACACAGAAAAAAAGAAGTGAGTTTCAGATGACGCCAGGTACTTATGTCAAAATGTATGCCAAGATTATAGCAATTAATTAGTGCTGCTTCCAAATCACTGTCACATCCACATACATTTTTATGGCCTTTCACTATGATATTGAAATGATTTATAAGGAAGTCAGAAAAACCTTAAAGGTAATTTTAAATTGTTTTAGGAAATTAATTTAGACTAAAAAGTATGAAGTGTAGTTCATTCTCCTGCATTGGCAAATATGGAAAAAAATGTGAAGGATATCAATTTTGGGTTTAAATTGAAGCACAGTAAGATAAAATCAGCATTGTAAGGTCAAAGAGAAAAATATTTTGAACAAAATTTGTTCAAAATTAGGATTGCACATTTAAAAAATAATAATTGCACAATTATTCACAGTATCATAATCACCTTTCATGCACACAAACTATCCTAGATGTAGATGTATAACAGTCTAAGATAATTTGATGATCTTGTAAAAATTATGGCCAAGCTGCACTTACATGAAAAACCTAAGCTGGTCCTAATCTATGCCCATGAGGTTGTCCATCTTTACCTAACCTACAAATAATAAAAAACCCCAAACTTCCATCTCAAGAAGGAGTCATGGGAAAGACTAAGAGATTTTCAATAGGATGCTTTCCCTCAGTAATAGATTTCTATTTCAAAACTGTGTTCAGCTAAAGTCTGGATTTTTAGGATACTTAAGGTACGTTTTAATACTACCTTTAAGTCCAACCTTGATTCAATTTTTAGTATCATATAACTTATGCAGAGTTCTAAAGGGACATGTTTGGAAGTATTTTAAAAGTTATATTCAATGTTCAGATTTTTTTTTAAATGTTCTAATAATTAACAGCATAGGAGCCCTTCAGACCCAAAAGATCAACCATTTGGTGGGCTTGGAGATGGGCTCCACATATAGGAGAGGAAGTCTTTCTCTTATGGTCCCACAAATAATGTTTGTGGCATTGCAAGCAATAGCTTACCAACTCAAAATAAACTTATTTTACACCTAAAGGTCCTTATGTAATAGCAAACTAAGCAAATTATTCAAATTCAGAAAGAGTTCTTTCATCTACAGTCTGACTTCTAACTTATTTTACAGATTAAAATCCTTTTCTATGTCCTTCACATTCATTTTGCACAGATGTTCCTCTTTTTAAACCTATTGATGCTTCTACTGATTCGAAACAGAATTAAAAATGTGATCACCTATATTCATTCAAGATCCAGAGCTATATAACTACTCTCTAATAAAAAAAAATTCAAAAACCACTCAAAACAAACCAAAAAATCCCCAAACAAATGAACCTTGAATAGCTTTAGACCTTCTAACCATGTACATAAAATAAATAATATCTCTTAACTCTTTTATAAACTCATTCCATTAGGATGGACCATAGGAGTGATTTTGAAAATGAAAAAAGGTAAACAAATCTCTTCTTCCTTACCAATGCATTGGAAAATAAACCAACAGTCAGCTATATAAAATGGAAATTACCTTAATATCTTATAGAAGGTTTAGAAACGGGTGGAATATAAGTGATATAAAAATATTACTATTATATATGTGTAAAATGTATAATTTATATAATTACTATAATATAAAATATCTTATATACATATTTTATAGATATATCAGATTACTTTCCTACAGCATTTAGATTCCACTTGTTCTTGCTTTACTTAAAAAAAAAAAATCCTGTTTTTACTGTAATCATGCTGGAGCTGCTTCTAACCTTGCTGATATGTTTGGAGAGGGTAATCCAGACATATTGCATCATACACTAAAAACACAAGGGAATATTCAGTCTGAAATTACTTTCTTAATTCTTGCTCTCTTTCTAAGTTTTACGTTGCTCATATATGTGTCTTTTTTCACTTATTCTACAGCAAGTATTCCTTTAAGGAAAAAAAAAATCCCAATTACCAAACTGTGCTAATGGAATATGTGACTTCTAATACAGAATTAATGTCTAAAGCTGTTGATAGGATGCCAGGTACAATAAAAGGGAGCAATTAAAAAAAGTAACATTTTTAGATGATAACACCCCTAGACCATAAGTTTTAAGTATAGAACAACTTCCCATTTAAACACACAGCTGATTTTAGTATATTACAGAATGCACTACATTTAGCATGGCTCTAATGTCGCTATGGTAACTGTTCTGGCTTAAATATAGCTGAATGTGTAGCTTCATTCCAAGTTTTCCAGTAATCCTTTAAACATTTCTTACAAAACTCCCCATAGATTCTCCAGACTTTGATCCTGTACTAATCCTGCACTGGTGTCACTGATACCAGTACTGTTCATACTATCTTCATCCATGGCATGGAGAGTGGGATGAAGTGCACTCTCATCAAGTTTGCTGATGACACCAAAATGTGTGGTGACATTGACACACCTGAGGAATAGGATGCCATCCAGAGCTACCAGGACAAGCTCAAAAAGTAGGCCATGGAAAACTCATGAGGGTTGAAAATACCAAGTTTAAGGTGCTGCACTCGGGCCAGGACAACCCCTTCATATCAGTCCAGGCTGGGAATGAGCAGATTGAGAGCAGCCCTGCCAAGAAGGATTTAGGGGGACTGGTGGATGAGAATCTGGACATGAGCTCACATCGTGTGACCCTGAAAGCCAGATGTGTCCTGGGCTGCCTCAAAAGCACCATAGCCAGGAGGGCAAAGAAGGGATTCTGTCCCTCTGCTTTTCTGGTGGGATCCCAGCTGGAGTGCTGCACTCAGCTCCATGTCTCAGCACAGGAAAGACATGGACCTGTTCAACCAAGTACAGATGAGGGCCACAAAAATGATAAGGCTTGAACACCTCTCATATGAGAAAAGGTTTAGAGAATTGTGGCTTTCAGCTTGGAAAGAGAAGGCTCTGTGGAAATCTCATTTCAGCCTTTCAGTACTTAAAAGAGTAAGAATGAGAGGAACAGATTTTTTGGACAGAACCCGATTTGATTGGACAAGGAGTAATGATTTCAAGGAATGTAGATTTAGACTACATATAAAGAAGACATTTTTTGACAGTGAGGGTGAAGGAACACTGGAAAAGGTTGCCCTGAGAGGTGGTGGATGTCCATCCCCAGAAACATTCAAGGTCAGGACTGAGCAACCTGATCCAGTTAAAGATGTCCTTGCTCACAGTAGAGGTGTATTACCAGATGATCTTTTAAAGTTCCTTTCAACCCAAATTATATTATGATTCTATGATCTTAGGAACACACAAAAAATCCAGGTTTTAAATAATGATCTCAAGCATACCACAGAAAACAAGAAAAATGTTGAGACTGTATTCTAGGAGAAATAAAATTCTTATTATGTCTCTCTGTTCCAATGTAAAGCTGATCAATATTGTATAAGATCAATTCAGGATGTTTCCAATGCCTTCTGCTCATATTCTACTTCATCTATTACTAGAAATCAAAATCACAAATATGTTGTACAGTGTCTAGTAGAGTCTCTTACATAAAATCAAATGAACACACTTTAATGTTCTGTAGCAAAATTTTATTTTTTTTTCCCTTCAAGATTTCAGCTTCTGATCCTTAGAAGCCCTAAGAAGAAAACTTTTTCATTGATAATTATTGTGCATGTCTGAGCATGAGTGAGAGGCAAGGGGGTACTTACACATTGTACTTCAGACGGACAGGAGCACTTAATTTGATACCAAGCTGCTTCACTGACTGCTATTACACAACTTTTGCTCATGTGGAAATGTTAGAGAGTAATCTTGTGATGATGCCTTTTGCTGGTCTTAGAAAATTGAGAGTCAGACACAGTTAAGGGATAAGGGCTTTTTACCTTGGTACTTTAACAAGGATCCTTATGATGCACCACTTCACCAAGTGCCACAGCACACACACATTATAGATCATGTATACAATTTATAGACTTTACAAATTAGCATACCTAACAAAGATGCCCCAAAGGGAGGTCTGGATAAATGTCATGATATTGCCCCATCCATGAAATTCCCTCCTGGATAGGCCAAATCTCTAGTTTGCAGGACATGTTCTAGACAGGACCTTGTTATCCCAAGATAGCCTAGGGCTTTTTGGCCTCCAACAACAAGGCCTTTAGGATGTTTTTTCTCCTGGTCTAACAAAATACTAAGACTATGCTAAGTTATCAAACTTAAGAAAGTACAAGTATGCATGCTAAGAATACTGAGGATACATAAAAGGTATATAAAAGAAAAGGCAAAAAATCATCTTGGCATCAGTGACGTGAATCTACATGTGTCTTTCAACCAAAGTTTTTACATAGTTGCCAAGTATAGTTACCACACATTTTTGCTGATAGATTTTCAAAAGATCAGATGCTAGCTAGAACTTCACGATTATTAATATATTGCACTGTCTAGCCTGTTATGACATCAAAATAACAGTGGTATTGCTTCCTATCTCTAGAAAAGCATTCTGAATAACCATCAGTCATCAGTGAGATCTACATTTTTCCTAGGCTAAATTTTATAGCAATGGTGCATATGTCAAGCACAAGACATTCTCAGAGATGAAAAGGATGAAAAATCTGCATATGTAGGCTGCAAAGAAATCATAATGCAAACTGTTCCACAACTTAATCCATTCCCACAGGCAGAACTATCATCTTTTACTTAGTACAGAGAATGTAGATTTAGTGCTACAATTACTAATGCCTAATATTGCTAAGCAAACAGTTTTAATATCAGCTAACATAAGACAGTAATGCTTGCATACATGCATATATGTAGTAAAACTGAATTACAACATTTTTAGAATAAGATGTCATCTATTAGCTGTCTATAATCCCGTTTTACTGGGGGTTGACTTTTGCCTGCTACTTTCATTGCTGAAGTGCAATACCATAATATGTCATTCAACAACATCCGAAAACGTTCTTATACCAAGTTCAAATATGTAACATGAATTAAATGCTCACTGATGAGATACTTTACAAATATAACTCTGACAGATGGAGGAAAATAAGAGGAATGACAAAGATGTGGAAAGAAACAGAAGCAAACTATTTTATGTCAGTTCTGAAAGGTGAAAGGGACTAAGAAAAAAGCCTAGGAAAATGGTCACTACTAACAGGTAGAAAATATCTTAAATATCCTCTGATATCTTTTCAGATATACACCAAAAAAAAAAAAAAAAAAGAAAAATAGGAAGTGAGATCTTTGCAAGATCTCTGACTTACCATATTGATGGTGCCTCTGTTCCACTGATCTCTAGGAAGTCATATCCTTCCTCTAACTGGAAGTCTGTAAAGACCAAAGCAATGGTGTCTCCTGGTTCAGCCAATATGGTCCAGGTGCAATCAGCATTATTCTCATACTCAGAAGGGAAGTGTGGACTAGAAATAGTTCCACTTGTCCCACGTAGTGTCCCTCCACAAGCTCCTTCAGCTGATAAACAGAATATCAATTACTAATGAAGCTGCACTTCAAACAAGTGAAGCACCATCCTTGTTGCTGCCATAGCAAACCCAGCTCTTCTCTACCCACTGAGGACCCATAAATACATGCACACACAGAAACAAAATATTATCCAGGTGAATGGAATGGAATAATTTCGGGCCTTTAAGCAGCAGAGAGTTTGGGTTTTCTGATGTTTTTTCCTTGTTGGTTTCACTTCAGCACCAGGCCAAACAAGAATGAAGGTTAGCAGGGACACCTATTTATGATTTGGAGAACCTGGCTCTGAGAATGTGTGCACAGAAGAAGCCTAAAAAAGAACTGGGCACAAAATCACAGAAGCTCAGCTAGACTCTGTGATACAAATTTTAAAATATTGAAGAATTATTTTCTTTCACTTATTTCTTATTACAAAAAAACCTGCAGAAAAATATTCTTATGGGTTAAATTATGTCCTAAACTTGAAAGCATTAATAATATCATACTATCCTTTCTCATTCTTTTTGTTTTGAATCAGGATGTTTACAGATGACAAATGAATTCAGAAGGTTTTGCTGCCAGATGGACCTTCCAAGGTTCATGCATCATCAGTTAATAACATATATTTTTAATGATTATCAACATTTTTTTAAATTAAAAGCATAGGAATTTTCTCCTAAATCTTGAATGTTAATTAATATTTTGACCGTAGATCTAACAAATTTCTTTTATTTTCCCTGTTTAGTAAGATTTCATTGAAAGCTTTAAAAAACTTGCTGATTATCACAGTATTTGATATTAAAACATATAATTAAAAGCCCTCAAGAAAATATATCATCTATACAATTCATTGACATAAGAAATTAAAAATTCATCAGGTGGCTTTTGCTGTTTGATAATGTGGTTATGAAAGCCAAAGCAATAGTAATTAAAAATATTTCTGCATAGGAGAAGGATCAGAAGAGAAGCATTTTATTTTTATCCATTTTATCATCTTTACTTAATGCTATTGTCATTAGGTATTATTTGCATACTATAAGTGCATGTGGAGATTCAAAAACACATAGCTTGGCAAGGTGCATAACACAAAGAACTTATAGTCTAATTAGGATTATAACTGAATAGCTAACTAGGAACAACAGAAAAGAGTAGGAGTAGAGCTGCTCTTCTCAATTATAATTGAAAGCCTGTCAGTGAAAATGTGTTTTAAACACATTAGACATTAGAAAAAGGAGACCATTGAAAGAATCTAAATAGCCAATAAGTGACTGAAATAAAAGGAAGAATTGCAAGAAAGGCAGATAGAGAATAATTTCTGTAATGTTTAAGTAATGTATAGAGCAATAATTTGACTAAAAAGAGGAGAGAAAGCTGCTGAATGGCTCAAACAAGTATCTATCTTTATGATTCTACATGCAAGGTACATTTTGACATAAATGTAACATAACCTTG
Source organism: Toxostoma redivivum (assembly GCA_013397375.1). Taxonomy (NCBI): domain Eukaryota; kingdom Metazoa; phylum Chordata; class Aves; order Passeriformes; family Mimidae; genus Toxostoma; species Toxostoma redivivum. The sequence continues at coordinate 724,297 of VXBI01005643.1, forward strand.
GCTACATAAGCCTTATTGATTTAATTTCTTGCCACAAAAATTTTTCAGAAGAGGTCATGCTTTTTAAATAAATTTCATATCTTACTTTCTAGAGCCTGATATTTATAAATGTTTGTACTTTTTTTAAAATGAAAGAATAGAGCTAGAATAGATCAACTTTCCTAAAAGATTCCTTTCTGTTGGTGAAATCAGGCCATTTCTGTGATTCCTTCCTCAATTTCTGGCTTTTTATACAGTGCATATTGAAAGGGCCATTGTGCCCCTGAGGAATGAAAGGGGGAAAGGAAGTGAAAATTAAAGAACCATGGATAAAGCTGAGAATCTGAGTAAAATTTCCTGGTGCATTATACATTCAAAGATTAAAATAATTTGAAAACTACTGTAAATCTATAATAAATCAGAAAGGAGAACTGAGTTTTTTTATTTGAAAGATCGAAAATTACTCTTTCTCCCCAGTGTTTGCGTGTGTGTGTTTTGGGTTTGTTGTTGTTGTTGTTGTTGCAGTTTTGCTTTTTTTGTGGTTTTTTTTCCTTTTTTAAATAACTTTCTAGCACTTCATTGCAGATCATCATCCAACCCAGACAAGAAAGACAAATTAACTTGATACATCCTGTACCTGCACTTTTAAGTTTCAGTTTCTAACACATAAGCATTCTTGAAAGCCAGCAAGCAGACTTTTCCCATGCAGAGTAACCAGCAAGATGAGCAAAATCTTAAGTCAGCCATATCTCTTTGGTATCAGCTGCTGCTGCTATATTTTTTTTATGACAGCATCCTCAATTATGCTATCTCTCACTGTGTTTATACTGACATTAAGTAGCATACTAGTGGTAAATACAATAAACCTCACTGTTCCTGCTACAGAGCCCTTGAATAATCTTTGAGCTCTAAAGCTCAGAATTTTACAGCTGAAATGCAGTTTATTATTTCTGGCAACCACGTGCAAAAATCTAAATTTATGCACTATGCATTACCAATGAGAGCCAAAGGAACTCAAACTGCGACAGCAAGCTGCCCAAAAGGGATGCATAGCCCTTTAATCTATTCACAAAACCATTCTGAAGGGGTTTGCAAGAAGTCAACACACAAAAGGAAAGAGAACATTAGTCAGCTAGGTAAGACCACAGAAACCAGCCTGAACCAGACAGTATTCTCTCTCTGACAGATGTGGATATTCTTTGGGAATTTTCTTCACCACAAGTGGCACACAGGGTAAGGCAATCAGACTGTTGAATAGTAAATCATAATACATTGCTTCAGTGAGTGCAAGCAGGCAGGATGTGGCTGCACTGCTCAGAGGATAGGACACAAACTCTCTGGTCTTACACAGCTGGTCTCAGAGTGAATTATCCTCCTTGGACTGATCCTAGTTTTTGGCCATGGCCTTCTCTATGTCATGCTTTTGAGAGTTAGTTTGAGACAGTTAGTGCTCAGGAATCTTAGTGCATCACTGTGCTTGCACTACTTTGATAGCAGATAGTGCCTGAGGCTTCATGAATTCAAACTCTATGTGATTTACAAATTGCATTTTAAAATGTGCAAGTAATTAATTCCAAACACTTATGGTTATTTTCAAGTTGTAAGCAACTACACAAAGTGCTGTTTGTATCAGCATAAATGACTACTTGAAGTATAAAGCTACAAACATTTGGATCTTTCAGTAGTCAGGAATTAAGTGCTCTGAATTTAGAGAATATGCATCTCATATAAAGAACACATGCAAAAACATATGGCTGGCACCACTTGACAAAAAATATGTATACTCTATAGATGGGTAGCTTAGATAAAACAGATAAACATATCCATCAAGTTTATGCATGCAAAAAATAAAAAGTACTACTATGAAAATCAATGAAAAACCTTTCATTTTTATTCAAGATAGAAAGAGTAATTTCATCAAAAATAATAATCTGAAAATTTTAGTAAGCTGTGTTTTGCATAAATGAATCTTGCTACAAGTGAGATGCAAGCCTTGATGAGCAGGCAGCAAAGGATGAAGTAAGAACAAAACCAGTATCTTAGAAAACTTCCTTTGAATTGGTTTAGGTATCTTTTGAACGTTCAATCATTTTTATAGGATTTTTCTCTCCTCACCACACAAATGCTTTCCTGAGTGCAATGTTCTGTATTCTATATGCCTTTTTTTAATATACCACATGATAAAATATTTAGGCAAATAAAATAGCATTTATTGCATTATAAAAACAAAACAAAACAAAGCAAAAAAATTCAATACTAAACTAACTTTTCAAAATTTACATATAATGTTTCAATATTAATTTAGAATTTGAATTTAAATATTTGAATTGGCTGTTCCACTTGAAGTTTATATTGAAAGCTCTTCATGTGATAAATCACATTACTACACTACTCTTGGAACATAAGTGATAAAAACATAATGGTGATTTAAAGTAAAAACTTCATAGTAATAAAGCTTTTTCTTCTTATGTAATTAGCAGTCATTTCCTTATCTATCACTAGCAATAGCATAGGTGCAATTAAAAACTTGAGTGATATTTTATGAATCGCAATAATGACATATTGTCAATTTGAGTCACATTTTATAAGACTTATCAATTAAAGAAAATTGCAGCTATAGAAGATTCTAAATGAACCATGGACCTAAATTATTTTTCAAACATGATCAAATCTTCTCTGAAATAGTTCTTTCTTTTTCAAGGCTGGAGAGCACATCCATGTAGAGAGATCTGGGGGTTTGGGTTGATGACAGGTTGAACGTGAGCCAGCAGTGCCCTGGCAGCCAGGAGGGCCAGCCCTGTCCTGGGGACATCAGGCACAGCATGGCCAGCCAGGACAGGGTGACTGTCCCAGTCTGCATGGCTCTGGAATGCCCCACCTCAGGTACTGTGTGCAGCTCTGGATGTCTCAAACTATTACAGTGTGTGCAGAGGAGCTCTTGAGGGTGAGACTTAGGAGGAGTGGCTGAGGTCTCTTGGCTTGTCCAGCCTGGAGAAGGCTGAGGGATGCTCGGGGCTCACTCCAGGCAGGCAGCACAGAGGGAAAATGACCTCTGCCTCTGGACAGGACACAAGGGAAGAGAATGAAGCTGTGTCTGAGGAGGCTCAGACTGGACATTAGGAAAAGGCTGTTCACTGGGAGACCGGCCAGTCACTGGATCAGGCTCCCCAGGGACATGGTCATGGCACAGGCCTGTTGCAGCTCAAGGAGCAATGTGATGTGGCTCTTTCTTAGCCATGTGGTTTAATTTTAGGCCTTAAGGGAGCTGGAGTTAAAGACCCTCATGGCTCCCTTCTAACTTCAGACATTCTATGATTCTAAGATTTGTTCAATTCTTTATTAAACGGCATTTTTCTGTAGTTTGTTTGTGAGAAAGTAGATAATTGTTCTTCGTTAAAAAAAATCTTCAGTACAGAGAACACATCTATGAAATAATGATGAATGATTACTTTCACAAACATATGCGCTGTATATTTTCAAAAAGGTTAGTATGAAGAGTTTGGTAATAACTTTCTTAAAATAGGACTTTAAAATTACCATTTTAAAATGTCTCACTGACAAAAACATAAAAACAAGCCATAGTATAACAATGAAAAGTTTAAAAATAAATTTTAGCCTGTCATTGCCAACTGTCAAGCTGCTAAACTGCAGATTCAGAATGACCAAACACATCACAAAGTGTTACAATGGCGTAGCCTTAAGCATTCATCTTATAGTTCATGTATCTAATTTAATTTAATCAGACAGACAGCTATTTAACCATCAAAATACACACCTCTGCTTCCTTTTCTTCTTTAGTATTTTAGGTTTTTATAGACTTTATTTTGAATAGGTGAAAGCCAACACCTCTGCTTCTTTTCTGTGTTATAAAAAAAAAGAAACCTGCTAGAAATTGCTTGGTTTTTTTCTATCAACACTTGAATCCAGATGTACTGCATCTCAGCTAAGTGTTCTAATCAGTTTGCCTCCCTTTCTCAATTTCTTCTCTTGCTGTTGATCAACTTCACATGAATTAAATACTCATTAGGCCATGCATCTAAGATTAATTTTATTTCTATCTACATGGCTGTCAAAGGGCACTTCAAAATAATTTGGATTGCTCTCTAAGTAGAATTTTGAGGAGGGAAGTTTGGTTAAATTTTCAGAAATTATTGTGGTTTAGCAAAACAGAATCTATTTTACATATATTAAATAATCATATTTCTCATATGAAGCTAATAGTATGTATAGAATAGAAACAGACAAATTGTTGCAATTTGTTTAGGGACGTGTGGGGGACCATTTCAGCTGCAGCACTATTTTGAACATTGTAGCTTTGAGATTCCAGTGAGCTTGATCTAAGTAGACCCCAGTGGAGTCATTCCACAGTTATGGGTCCTGAGAATACTGGACTCAGATGGGTAATCTTGCACTGGTTGTTTTCATTTTTTAAACATTTTGCTTTATTTATTAATCTTTAATTATTTATTCTATCATATCAGGTTTTTTTATATTATTAAAACCTATTTCCTCTCCATCCACTCTGGACAGGATATCTGATCTATCAGTCAAAAAAGTTACATACTTCAAATAATACAGAAACAGTGACGGACTAATTATTTGCTACCCTGGCAGAAAAGTTCATTTATGAATTGATAGTTTGTACTTGAGCAAACTTAAAATCAAAACCCCAACTCTAACACATTTTTTATGCAAAAACATCGTTTTAAGAGAAGAGAGTTAAATTATGAAGTTCATAAATTAATTATCAGTAATCTCATATTCTTTCTCCAAAAAAATAAAAGAACAGTCTTCAGGACATCTTGTAAATATTGTCTTCTTTTTCAGTTAAGTATCCTAAACTGTTTTTCAGTGATATGATTATCCTTCACTTGAGAATGTTTTTGAAGCTGATATTGATCCCTTAAAGTAACAGTCTACAACAAATGAACAGTAGAGTCCTAATTTCAAAGCAAAAAGAGAAAAGGCTGAATTCTTTGAGACCAAATTAATGATTGTTGAAAATTTCACTTTTTTTTTAATAATTAGGAAATTTAATAGTTATTCTCAGAACTCTATGGGCATTTATCAAATCCTTCATCTTTTTACGACGGCCTCTGAAGTTTGTTTTTCATTTTTAATAAATGAATCTTTCTCTGATCTTAACTTTGTTCATATTGCTTATGGTCAGGTAGAAGTTTTGTTTTCCATTCTTTGACTTAACTGCATCATTCTGGATACCTCTGTTATGTTTTTAATTGTGCTCAATTTCATCTCAATTTTTCACTTGTTCCCAGCTTACAAGCCCCTTATTTCACAGATCAAGCTTTCACCAGGCATCTTTTAATTTTTTTTATCAGGTCCCTCCATACCTACTGACACATGCTATAACCAGAACATCTAAACATAGATATATATGTGTATAAATATATATAAGCATACACACACAAATACACACAGATATATAAAACTACTTGTACCTACGTCCATAAATCTTTTTGGTGTGATCTACTAGTCCTGCACTACCACGTAAAAAATTATAAAGTATCTCCTTTCCTATCTGCTTTTCCTGAAACACTTCTCTGACTTCTTATTTGACTAGTTAGAGCTAGAGCTTTTTCCAAATATCATCTCAATGTAAATACTGCACCACATCAGATTATTCTGGAAGTGAACAAAATTGCTCAGACAGGAATCTACTATGTCACTCTAAAAATTAGAGACTATAGGGTGTATATAGGGAAAATATTCACATTTTATCATGTAATGTAACATCAATAAGCAAAATTATTGGAAAATGTTATTTTTATTTTCCTTTTTAATTTTATTTTCATGGTAAACATGGAAAATATGGGATCAGGACATCTTTTTCTCCTTAAACTTATAAAACAGTATTTGTCTAAACATCAGAGGCTGAGAATAAATTATAACATAATTGCTTGCTACCTCAGAAGGTGTGGATAATAACAAAACCATCAATATCTCTTAGTTATTTTTTTCCAAAAAGCTCGACTCTGCATCTATTCAGTTTATTTTACTCTAAGTCAATCACAGCCTCTTTTTCCTTTCATCCTTTATCAAAGAATACCTTTTTTTTTATTTTAGATATATATAAATGTGTGTTTGTGTGTGTGTGTAAAAATATATATTTTAACCACAATATTTCTCCAACAGTAGTTCTTAAAACTGAAACCTGATTAATTATTACTTGTTTCCTTTGGCCTTTTCTGACATAGGATCTTTTTTACTTTATTGTCTTCTTTATTTTCCCTCCAATCGATGGATGTGTTTTTAATGATAATATATTACATGGTCTTCACTTCACAGCTATTTTTATTGTGAGAAAAAGCTTACCATTGTAATATCACTAATCCAATTTGTATTCCTAATGTTAGCTTCATAAAAATCTTGACTCATGCAACTATAATCAACTAGGGATTCTCAAAATTACTGAGAATTGAGAACCTAATTATACAAAGTTCATTTAGAAGTAGTCACATATCATAAATCAGCTATTAGTGGAACTACTGAAGAGAACGAAATTAACTTTCAAAATGTTTCCGAATTGTACTGCACAGTATTTCAACCTCAAGACAAAGAAGGCAAATGTTTTGGGTGACACTATTATGGTAGCTGAGATTGAGGCAATAAAGAACTTTTTAATTCTCAGGGAAGAAAAAAAACAACATATTAACAGAATATATGTGGCCATTGATTCTCTCTGAATATTTTTGGACATATACAAAAGTATAATTTTAAAGTATATTTGTATATACCTATACAATGCTTTTGCAGAAACTCATGGTAAACTTTCTGGCTTTCTTACAGAAGTTGAAAAGTCCAAAGTTGCTCTTATTTACCTTATGGAAAACCAAGACAAGGTTTTAATAGTTGCCTCATCTTTCAGGATTTACCATTGAATTTTTCTCTGAGGACAGTTTCCTACTTGGAGGATCCAGGTTTTTATTGACAGAAAACAGGTAAAAAAAAAAAAATTAAAAGCAAATGTTTTGACAGCAAAATTCTCTAAACATTCTAAAATGACATTGCCTCAATTGATTTCTGTTCAGAGTGCATTCAAAGCTATCAGTGAGCCTTCAGCGCAGCCCAGCTCCACCAGTCTCTCTATGGATATACTTTAAAAAGGGAATTTCTGAAACTGTGCAGCAGCCAGAGAAACAAAATGGCAAATACAAGTGTTTATGCTGTCTACATCTTCTGGAAGACTTAGTAATCCACTAGGAATTCTTCTAGCAAAACCAGCAGTTATATATTAGACAATGTATAAATTATGGGACACCAGCTTCCTAAGTTTTCTTAAATTACTCTGCAACAAAACTGCAGAAAGTAGTATTTTTTCAGCATCAGCAAAACTAGAGAAACAGAACCACAAAGAACAAGGCTGTTACAATTTTTTAGTATGTAAGCCTCAGAGTTTTATTTAACTCTGTTATGTTATCTTGAATGTGTGCCACGAAATTAGTTTATGATTACAAGAAAGAAGAACACCATCTGGAAACAGAACTGTAACAAAAGATGCTTTCAGGGAAAAGATCAAGGTTCTTAGAGAAACAATAGGGCAACATGTCTTGCTTGAAGTTATAGTGAACGGAAAGGGCTACCTCATGGCATATGTTCCAGACTGATAAAATGAAATAAAATAAGCAATGTCTAAAATCTCTCATCAAATCCACATTCTACATTAATTCTAAAAATTGACTGAGGCAATGGCTCAGCTCATATAAATCATTAACTGTTAAGTAACTTTTCTGTTATGATTTTTATTTCTTGTCAGAATGTACGAAGAATTCTTTGGATTTCATGTAAGGTCTGCAGGAGGTTTAAGACCAGACCTGATTTTTTATTAAAAGGTGAGATTCACAGAGTTACAAATTATGGAGAGAATTTCAGTCCTGTGAAAGATATTTGTCTGCAGTCAAACACTGCCAAAACAGGCAGTATTTGGAGAAATATAAGAAATATTTAATAGACACTGATGATACCATGAACTTATGTATATTTTTCAGACACTTGTTTGCTACCTCTTACTAAAAGGACTAAAAAGCCAAAACCAAACATCTAATACCAGACAGTGAATAGTAAGAAAATTTTAGTTTCTTTCTGTTTTGAAGCACTAGTGAAAGAAATTTCCCTTGAGAACTGATTTAAATCGAATACAAAAGCAGACCTGGCCAAAATATTTGTTGGGTTTTTTGGTTTTTTTGTTTGTTTGTTTGTTTGGTGGGGGTTTTTTGGGGGATTTTTTGTTTTTTTTTTTTGTTTGTTTGTTTATTTGTTTGTTTTGTTTTGTTTTTTTAATTAACCTTTGCATTTGTTTTGGAGCACAGAGAAGTATGAAATATTCCTTTGCTGTGAGGAATTATGATACAAGAGCTCTCAGTCACAAGTAACCATTACTGGATAAAACAACTGCCCTTTGTTGTTCATCCACATGGGTAGCAAGAATACTGCCAAGGGAGGGGTAGGAATAGCAGTAAAGGGTGTCCACAGTGCCTGAGAACAGGCTGAGGGGCACAGGAAACCAGAGGGGCTCTCCTTAATACAAGGGGAAAAGTTCGGGTAGGAGTGTCAGATTCCAGCAGAGCAGCACTTTACTAAGGAGCTGGTGCTGGGCAACAGGGCTTCGACCTCTTTGACCACAGGGTTCCCTTAAGGACAGGAGGGGAGACAGAATCTGCCAAGGTGAGCAGGGCAAGAGTTCTGCTGACCTAGTGAAGAGAGCTCTAGACTAAGTTTTTCATGGACAAAGGCAAAACGTAAAGGCAAATGGGAGAGCAGGCCCAAGGGAGAAGACATGGGAAAAAGGCAATGAATGTTCCTCTCCCTCCCTCCCTCCCTCCCTCTCACAAAGCAACATTTGTAGTGCCTGTAGGCAAAAATGTGCTCCATGGGATGCACACTGGGCAAATTGAAACTGCATATAGAGTCACAGAACTGTGGTGGCACAGTTCACCTAAATGGAGGGCTCTAATGGATAGCCACAGACTCTTAGGAAATGCAGGGGAAAAAAAGGAGAGGCTGCACCTTACATGAGGTAGGATCCTGAATTAACAGAGCTCTCTCTGCTGCACTGTGGGCAGTGAGCTCTTGAGCTCCTGTGGGCTAGAATGAGAAGGGAAAGTCAAGAGGGAGGTCATTATTGTGAATATCTGCCACAGGCCATCTGATTGAGCAGTGATCACAACTCTTAAAGTACTAAAAGTTTTGCAGACTCGAGGTCTGGTTATCATCAGAGATTTTAACCACTCCAGCATTAACTGGGGACAGCAGCACAGCAGAGGGCAATCAATGCACTAGATATCTGATGTTACATTTTTTTTTAATGCAGGTACTGGACAGGTCAATGTGATGTAAGAGCAAAGAACATTCAGATAAGTCATGTTTAACAGCAACTGTGGTCACAATAACCATTAATTGAATATCTTGAGGGAAGCAAGAAAGGCAATTTATAGAATAAACACCTTGAATTTCAGCAGAGCAGATTTTCATAAACTTATTTATGAAGTGATAAACAGGATGCCATAGGCCGATGTCTTGGAGGGCAGGACTACCATTCAGACAAACTTTTATGCCAGGATTTAACAAGCTGGAAGAATAACAGAAATCTCATGAAATTCCAAAACAGAAATGCAAAGTCCTACATCTGGAACAGAATCATTCCATGCAAAAATTATTTGCTAGGTGGCAGCTCTGACAAAAGGATCCAAAGTCCTGGTGAAACACAAGCTGAGTGTATGGTGCACCTCTGCAGTATTGAGAGCTTACCTCCTATGGAGTGCATGAACAAGAGCACAGCCAGCAGCTAGAGAGAGAGAGAGCTCATCTGCTTGACACTTAGGAGGACCCATCCAGAATGCTTTGTCCAACCTAGGGTCCTCCAGCACAAAAGAGACACTGACTTTGACAGACTAGAATACACCCAGAGAATGGCCACTAACACTTCAAGATGCTGAAGAACACATTGTATGAGAAAACAGGATGAAGGAAAAGGATTTTTCAGACTGGACAAGTTGAGGGCATGAGCAAATCTAACAGTACTGTTTAGTTTAGGAAAGAGCCAGAATGGAAACAGAATCTTTTCATAGACCCACAACAGGAGAAGAGGAAGTAGACAATCTGTAAAATTTTAATTTAAATTGGATGTGAGAATGAGGGTAGCTGGGAACCATAACAAGTTTCCAGAGAGACTTTAGGATTTTCATCCATGGAGATATTGAATTTTTGACTAGGCAAAACCCCGAGCAATCTGACACAACTTTGAAGTTATTCATGCTCTGAGCAGGAGTAGGACTCAAAGGGACTGAACCACCCTTCAAAGTTTGCATCGCTGAAGCTTTTCTCCTGGCCAGGTCCTGTCATGGAATTCATATAGCTATGCCCCATCTAAACAGAAAGGAAAATAAGTAAATAGATAATATCTATCTCTGAATGCAAACTCTGGAGTGTCACTGCTTGAGTTATTACAGTTTTAAATGGTGTCAATTTTTATACAGTACATTAGTGCACTTTAATTTAGGGACAAAAAAACCCTCAAAATAAATATATTTAATCTGCTGCTTGTATTTAAAAGACATTTCATGTTTTCATTTTTTACCTCTGCAAAAAGGAACTGGAAAATCCCACGATGCACCATTCCCAGGACTCACAATACATGTCAACATGGCATGGCCTTCTAGGATGTAACCAGAGATACAGCTATATCGGATTTTATCTCCAATGTTGAATCTGGTTCCATGGAGTACTCCTTTAGGTATTTCTCCTGGGTTGCCACATGTATGACTAGGTAATACTGCCAAAAGAAAGAATGAAATACATTGCAGTTAAAATTTGCAGAATGAAATAATAACACTTGTCCAAAAATTATAATTAACTATTTGTCTTTCGGTTTGGTTTTTGTTTGTTTGTTTGTTTTTTTAAACGTGATTCCTTATACAAATAAGTTGAAATCAGGTTATGGAATCTACTTGTGCAAAACATTTCAGTTTTCAATAGACCTTATCATTTCCAAAGCTAATTTCAAACTCAGTTCTTGATTTAACAGTCCTTCAATGAAGTTCTTTACAGATCTATTTTCAAGCTAAGTATCCTACATATCTTGCTGCTTTTCTTTGAATGGAGTGAAAGAACTTCTTATTTAATTCTACCTTGTAAATATTGCAAAGATATTCATACAATATAATTATGGGTGCAGGCAGTAGAAAGCCCTTTATGTACAGTTTTCATTTAGGTAGTGAAATAGCTGTTTAAAAGAATCCAATAATTAAATGTTCTCTGAGTAAATTAAAGCCTCAAGTATATAAAAAAAAGTTTTATTTTCTTCTCAGTTTCACATTAGTTCAGGTTCTAGAAAATAAATTAAGTCAATATTTGTTAAAAGAAACAGAAAATATGAAGGGAACTAAGCAGTGACATTGAGTAAATAGGAATGGAAATATTTTTTTTAATTGAAGAAGCTTACTAGCATTTATAATTATTATTTATTTGAAAGAGATTGTCTGAACAGGTTATCATCTTAAAGATTATACTCCTTCACCTATAAAAAACCAAAAACGTATGTAGAGGAGAAGGAGAATGGAATTGGTTTTATTATCAAACTTCTTTGAAAGTTTTTAATAGCACACTGTTCCTTTCATTGAAATAGTACTAAGCAAAATTATTTAAATCCTTAGAGAAGAATAAATAAGTGCAGGTTGCTAAAATGTGTCATGGACAGAGCACAGAAGATAAACATGTGCATCAAAGAAATGGTGGTCTGAAAAGCTCCCATATAACACAGGCATCATTTCAGAAGATACGTTAGATAAACAGATTCTTTCACCCCATACTTCCTTCTTTTCCTTATTCTACCCATCGGCAGAATAAGCATAACCATGCTAACCTCTAACCTGCATGTGGAGACGATTAATTACTCAATACAAGCATATCCTAAGAATGTTTTAAAGCATTATATCAATGTATCAATATTAATTATGCCCCATTATACCATTCAATTAGTGAATGCACGCCCTTAATTCATTACTCAGTTAGTCACAGTCACAGTAGCCTTTAAATGATAGTAAGTACATTTAATTTACAGACCAAGTTATATAAAAATTTTTGAAAAGGTAAGAAACATAAAGACAAAAAAATTAGAAAAGAGAACACTTATGCTTACAACATAATTTTATGTATATATACCAAAATGTTCTATAAATATTAGCAAGGAAACAAAATTAATCTAAGACTCTAATGAATGATGAGTTAGACATATGTTCTACTCATTGCAGATCAAAAAAGATAAGGTTTCTTGAATTAAATAAACTAATTAGGGCTGTTGTAAATAGCTATCAAAGGTAGAAGCAAACATTATGATACCTGGTTTATTTTGTTCTGTTTCATCAGATTTAACAGAATAGGGTATTTCTTTGGATGTGCTCACTCACAGTGTTAAAAAAGTCACTGCTTGATTCATAGATATGAGAAAAATTACATGTAAAATAAATATATCATAATGATTGTAATAAAAATACTGATTTTTATTTCAAAAAGTTGTAAATTATAATCTGTTACAAGCTACAGCATATATTCTTATATGTTATTACATGCTTTTAGCACTACAGAAAATGCTACCTCTCTCTCTTCAAACTTTCCCCTTTTTGCTGCCGTAGTCATGATAAGTTAACACAGGTATTTGTTCAGTACAAGTCAAACAAATAAAAAAATTTTACGTCCTTTGATACAGGAGAATACTTGCATTTGAGACAAAAAATTCTTTCTGTTATTTTCTAATCAAAATATTTTTACAAAGAACTCTAAATTAAAGTAGTTTTATGAAAAGATCTGATGCATGCAGCAAAAATTTATGCAATCCAAAAGCCAGCTTTTATTATTATGAGAGGATTTTCTATCAGGAAAAAACAATTGCATTATTCAAAGCTACTGTGAATTCTGATAAACTGCATTCCCAAGGAAACACATCACAGAAAATCTACATCTACCAAATAAATAACAACTGTCACTGGCCAACTGTTGAAACTGTATTGCAGCAAGTCAATCCTGTATCTCTGTAAAGTCTCCTAAATATGACGTTTACCTGATTCTTTTTACTACTACGTCTATCAAAAACTCCAGAGAAAATAGTACTTGGCATCCTGAAATTGGTATGCACTTTACCACAACCTCCTACAACCCAGTAAAAAATGAATGATCTGAGAATGACAGCCATGCTCAATAATACATGTAATAGTTACAGGACTTCACCACTTTTCAAGATCAAGCATTCAACCACATTATTTATGTGCTTTTCTAAAACTTTCACTGAAGTATATTGAGATAGACACAGAGTTTCATCTGCACAGACTTTAGTGTTTCTAGGCTAGACCTAAGATGAATTAGCCTTTGAAGGTCCCTATCTGTGAACAAAATAGTTTAATCTTTGGATTATGAAGATTCTAGCTGACCAAAATTATCATATGTATCCATCAAGCTTTAAATTCATTGCCAAATTTTCAGTAAAAGACCCATATTTGTCTGTAGAGTTACTGAGGTCTGCTGTTAATAAGATTGAAGTCACAGTTTCTTGATTCATTAAATAATTTGGTGTTCACTGCGTATTGAGAACTATTATAAACTATACTACACTGAAGCACTTAAGGTAATGGATTTTTTATATAGAACTAACATTAGAGTGCTCTCACCATGTTTCATATGCTTTTTTTTCCCACCCAAGTCCTTTCCAATTTTGGAAAAAAAAAAAGTAATTACAGTGTTTGAAGAAAAATCTGTGTAATCTTGGTGTTCAGTCTTAGCAAAAAATATGCACAGTGGGATAGCCAAGGATGTCTTTCTCCAATTTCCTCTTCAAGTGGAGCGTTTATCTTCACCATTCTGACAGACAGGAAAACCTGTATAGACTTCGCTTTCTAGCACAGATCAATCTGTAGCACTGCTTCTTCATTTCTTCATTAAGATTTATTAATGAAATTAAGTTAAAGACAAGCCTTCCTCATACATTACCTCTGTCTTCCTGGACAGAAGAAATTTTTAACAAATGCACATGATGAAAATCCATAATGCAAAAAAAAAATTAATGATCTAAAATGCCAAAGGTTTAACTTCCTATTCAAACTAACTATGCACACAACATTTTTATTTTTTTCAGAAAAACATCCAAAACATTGCAATCTATATGCTAAAATGTAATGCCAATATTTATTATGAGACAGAAGCAAAAGGCAACAACAACATAGCAGGACTGTAAAAAAGAATAGAAAAAGGGTAGCTTGGTGATATATGAATTTTCAATTAAAGATTATTAAATAATCTAATATTTTAAAAATTACACATTCTTGAATGTTGTTTATCAGATTATTTATTTATACAGCCTTCTCAAGACTCTTTCTAAGGTTAAACTTTCCATTTATATGCAACACAGGCCACTTGAAATAATATTTACAGCATATTAAACATTGTAATCCTTTGCTTTCACTTATGAAGAGTTTACTTAATTTTCTTTTTATATATATATTAGACTTCATCATCTACCTCTTTCTGATTTATCATAACAGAGAAAACCAGCATTAGACAAAATTCAACAGCAGTGGTTGATAATGAAACCAAACCAAAATATAAATGGTAGCTGTCACTGGACTGAATAAACTTTTGAAGGACTATTTCACGCAAGTTTTCTTACTATGGTCTCCACACTAGAATACAAGAGTCTTTAAATAGAGTCTTTAAAATATCTTTAAACAATGCCTAAAATTTTTCATGTGTTCAAGCAGTGCCACTGCTGCTGCCCCTTCATGGCATCATGACACTGGCAATGCAGTGTCCTGGCTTGGTAAGATCTTTTGATCTTTTTTACTATTTTGATTTAAGAAGTTGAGTTAAAAAAAAAGATGCTTTCTGATAAATCCTGAAGGGTTTGAGGTCCCTGGCAGCCCAACTCCTATTAAGTGTTACATGAATAAGACATCTGGATTTGAACCCAGTCGTAAAGCTATGAAAATTAACTTCCCAACCTTTGCTGAATTAGTATTCAGAGGGTCATTTTGACAATAACTTTCAGGAGAAATAACAGATTTCTTTTTTTTTTCTCAGATGTCACAATCATCAACTAGATTGCAAAGATCGCCTGGAGGCCTTAGCAGCAAAAAGTTCGAACTGCTTATGTCAGTTAAAATTATGTCAGTTTCACCCTTCCATGAACCAGTTGCTCAGCTTATATAGGCCACACACAGTATTTGGAACTTGACAGCAATAATTCAGAAAGCAGTTTAATGCCAATTGGGAAAAAATAGGAAGGGAAAACAAGAAAGAAAAGGAACTAAGTAAATGTTTTTCCTCCGTTAATTTCAATAACTTTACATGACTTTACAAGGATATATTATATTTGCTATTTTTCCTGTTGTTACTGAAACAGCTGGAAAAGTTTTCCATGTTGCACTTAAATTTAGCCAAATATAAACTTGCTGACTTTTGGCTGTTCCATTGTCCCTCTTCTACAGTCCCCTATGCATTTTCTAACATTACCTTAAATTGGTGGTCACAAGCAAAACCACACGCAAAGGAAAAAGCATAAGTTAGGAGGAAGAGAGATAGTCTTTTGATACCAATGACAGCTTTGGAATTACAACACTGAGAGGGACTTCAGAAGCTCTGTGGAGAAAATCATGGTTTCAGAAAATTTCAGGGGATATGTCAATGTGTTCAGTAGGTATGAGGCACAGGCCATGATACCCTGTCCTTGTGGCTACAGTAAGAGTTGTATTTTGCCCTTTCATGCATAAATAGAAGACATACATTCAACTATATTTACAGTTACAGAAGAAGAAAACAGTTTTTGAGGAAAGTAATTACTATACTCATAAAAACAGAACACAATAATCTCGCAAATAGGAGATTTAAAAAACTAAATTTTCTTTCAAGAATGACATTGAAACTGAAGTCTCTACTCAGCAAACTGAGTATCTTTTCAAAGTTTTAACTTTCAGTTTAACGTTACACTGGAAGAGCTAATGTGGAGTCACTAAGGGTAAATCATGCACAGAATTTTCATCTTTATTAACTCCAAAATGAAATGAGGAAACTTTTCTCAACTCCAGAATTACAAATAATCATGATCAGAATCTACTACTAGAAGAGTAGCACCAAATTGTTTGTCATTTGTACATGTGCACATACACAAGCAAACACAGACACAAATTAACTGTCAAAGCTTTAGTCTGCAAGTTACCTCGCATCAAATTTTCATCCTTCTTAAAAATTATTTCATGAAAAATTTAATGGATTCCACCAGGTTTACTCTAAGAAAAGGAGAAGTTCACTCATTGAAACAGAAACATACAAAGTGCAAGTTCATAGAATACCTGATAATTAAGCCATATTTGCACTACAAGGTGTCAAATGCAATATTCAAAGGTCTGTGTGGCACAGATATGTACCTATTGAGGCATTCAATATGGTCCTCTATTTATCTGCTGGCAACCTTTTTGGTTCAGAGCCTCTTTGTTGGGCCTAGTTGCAATTTTTTTCTTAAAATAATCCAAACAAACAAAATAAAAACCTACCCAGTCATATTGACTGACAGAAATAAAGCTCTTATGTTTATTTTGCTACCTTATTTTTATACAGTCCCAGAATCAGAAGAAATTTCTTTCCTGTTACATGCTAATTTGTGCACACAAGAACCACTGCAGTATTTGCTAGGTAAAATGCTTAGATTTTATAACTTTTGAAAGATACAGCTTTATTGTTTTACAAGCATTTACCCAACTGTGTCTGTCCATCTCTAAGGATGTGCAAAATTGTATTGGATTGAAAGCTATGAAAATAATTTAGGAGTATACAGCACCTTTAAAACTTTAATACAACTTTTGCATTAAGATTGATATTTTAATTTTCTTTTGCAGGTAATAACCAAAGATTGATGGATTTTATTTTTAGTGTGTTCACTTTTATTATGTAATAAATGTCTTGCTGTTGGTTATAAGATCATAAAAGTCAATATCATACAAACAATGCCAGAAAACTCTCAAGTGCAAAGGTAATCTGAAGTTAGAGCTAAAACTTTCTATTTCCTCACACTTATTTTGCCTCAGATTTACTACACACTTTCTTAGCTGAGCTGAGATCAGCAAGCAATATTTTGAGGTCTTAGATCTCTCTCGAAAAGGAGAACAAGTGGAGCATGACAGCCCAGGCCAAAGCTATAAAAGTATTTGGGGCTGTGCAAAATTTATAAACAGAAACTTTGTCAGCAATTAAAAACCAAAAGTAATTAGTAAATTTCTTAAAAATATCAAAATAGTGCCCTTCCATCACCTCTAAAATGTTCAGTGTATTCTAAGTCTTCCAGTTTGTCAGTGCAATTATCAGAAATATGCACAGTATCTGCCCTTGGCATTCTAGAAAATGAAAGATCTTCTAGCAAAGAGGGAACTACTGTCTTCTCAGCTATCCTTCCACAGCATTAAATTTCCAAACTGTCAACAACAAAAATGTAATTGGAAGACTACCTCTAGTTCCTCATCTCATGTATGATAACAAATGAATCCAATAAAATATAGTTTTTAACCTGTCAGCTTATGAGGATCCCATCTGACAAAAGACCTTCATTCATTAAAAAATAGTCCGTCCTGTCCCTGAAACCCCTAGGGACATAAGGGTAAAACCAACAATATTTCTCTGTGTTGAAAGAGGTACTTATCAAGCAAAAGGACAAGTACAAGAAACTGTTATGACCTTATCTGAAGACCCACAGACAGGTATGATCACCCATGTTCAAATTAGAGTAATTGAATATGAAGCAAATGCAGAGCAGAGCTGTGCTCAAGTGATCAAGACCTGGAGAGCTTTTAAGAGGATACTGGAAGGTTTTTACAGCCACAATCTGAAAAATGAAGATTAAAATGCAGTCACTATGAAGGCACTGGAAGGCAAAGACCAAGTCATAAGAAATATTCAACCAGCTGAAGGCAAGGCTAGGAAAAAAAAGAGAACAAATCACAATTACAAGCAGGTTGAAAATGAGATGCATTCTTAGTGGAAAAATAAACTATTGGATAGTTTCCATGCAGTCATATGGAGAGAGGAGAATGGGGTAGTGTATCTAGTTTGCAGCCGACCTAAATTTATAAAATAATTTTAAATAACAGTTACTTCCTGTATATTAAGTAGACTTATCAATAAATAAAGAAGCTTCCTCATTTGGCTTGCATAACTGAGACAAAAGGTCAAAAAGGCCTACTTAGGTACAAAGGTGTCCTATCCTGTCAGCCTGCCAAGACACAGGTGTTTGGGTCTGACAATGGAGACAATTAACATTGAATTTAAGAGAGAATAAAGAAGTTAATTGACTTCTCATTTTACATGGAAAGGCACACATTTAAAGATAGAAGACAGGAACGTACCAAGATTATCTTGGTATACTAACATGATGAAAGAAAATATATTGCACAGTAAAAATTTCTTATATTCTTGTTACTATCAAAAATGCAGTGGACTTTAAAAATATTTACATATATCTTATGCAACTATACAGAGAATTTTACACATCTAGCAATCTGAAGATTATTTTTTCCTATATTTTTTTTCCTGGAATCTCCTGACACATGAATCTATTCGACCCAGGTTGAGAAGTATGGTACAAAGACAAAAGAAAAAGATCAAACTTACTGAGGGCGAGACAACAAGATACATACTACAACTGTACAGATGAATTGTCAATAAAACCTGTTGGAAAGAGATTTCACAAGCAGATATTCTCTCTATTGCTTCCAACACTCTGAAATGATTGCTGCTACTAAATAAAATTGAATTTTGAATTACTAAGACCTGCCATATAAGGAAAGGAGAGTAATTTTAAGAGAATAAAACATAAGCTTACTCTTCTTTAAGTTTTAAAGTTGAAATAACATTGAATACAAATCTTGTAGATAAACTCCAAATAAGGATTGTTGAATATAATCAACATTCTTTATGTTTCAGCAAAATACATTCAAGAAGGAAAAAATTCCTTAAATCTGAACAGATAAAGCTTAATGCAATGTATCAAATTCTCAAAGTGTCCTGTATTATTTGATAAATACAAACTGTGGGACTTGTATGTACCACATTTCTGTTCTCAAGCCAAACTATTTAGAGGTCAGGGAAAACCTCATAGGACTGAGAGACAAGGAAAGGAGAAATGGCAGATTAAATTTTGAAAATATCAGCTTCAGTAATAGATACACTACTGATGATTTAAGAGAGGCTTATCCTCAGCTCACACCAGCTTGCCATTATATCTGCAGACCCTTATCACTAATTAAAGTAAGGTAATAGTCTTTCAAAACCCATTTTTTCTCTCTTTCTCTCTTTCTCTCTTTCTTTCATTTTGTCATTCTTCCTTTCTTTCACCTTGATTTGCTGCTTATTCAGATTACAAAAAGCCCCAGATTACAAAAGCTCTCTACTCTGGTGCAGGCACTGCCTCACTTCTGCCACTGTGGTGTCTTTTAGCAAAACTAGACTGTGGACTCTTGCAAGCTTTCCAGAACTATTCTACCGTGCTTAACACTTTCATAAGTGGCACTCTATTGCCCCCAGAGATTTGAAACTTTATCTTTCTAATAGACAATCATGAGGCAAATTTTTAACAGGAATTCAATATGACATACAAGCCTCTTGTCTGTGCCCATAATTGGAAATGAAAGGAATAGGGACCTGTATTAAGTCCTGAAAATGTAGCACAGCAAATGTCTAGCCACTAACTTTTTCTTCACATTCCTTATTGATACAGTTTCAGGAAAAAAGGCTCTGACCTTTCCTTGTCCCTGGTCAATGCTAAGAATTGTCTTGCACACAGATTAAAACCAGGAATCTGTATGGATGACAACTACAGTTCTCAAGACCCTGCAGTCCAAGTCCTTCCAGTTTCCTGAAGGAAAGTTGATTGATTTTTTTTTTCCTCTCCTAGTTCAAGACTTCATTCAGTTGCCATTGTTAGAAATTCTTGTGGTAACAGAAATTCAGCAGTGTCTTTTTCAACTTTGTCCCCATTTTTGTTCTTAGATATGGCATCTGAAACCTATGGGAGCTAGAAAGTCTTTTGTCTGGTTAGCATTTGCAGGCTCATACTTCAACAAGGGTGACATGTAACATGCTAACCACTCTGGCTGTATGGAAAAATAGCAATATAAGGGCAGGAGAAGAATTTGCCATTTCAAAAGCTTCAGCTGTAGAAGAACTATAAATATCTTGCTACCTGGGAAGTCCTCAAGTAATACACATTTCAATGTGCAGCACTTTGTGGACCTAAATGGAACAGTGAGTATTTTGCACTCCACAGCTACAGCCTGTGAAAGGTTAACATGATTTTGATGAAAATACTAATTTCAATGTGAGTTTAGAAAGGTGAAAGTTTATAAACTTTCATTATTTAGATGACTTCAGGGAGGAAAAAAAAAGATTCCCAATGAATTGGTGTTATGTGTGTCTCACAACATTCAACACATGTTTTCTATTTAACCAGCCAAGGTGAGGCAGAGAGTGCTCTTTGAAACAGCAAATTCTGTCACCAAATATCTGTTTTAACACAACATGATTTTCTGTTGCTTATTTTCAGTGCTTTGTACTAGTCCCTTTTCTTACAGTGACTTATGCAAACAATGTATAAATAAATAAAAAGAACTGATCTGGATTTGAAAAGAAAAAAAAATCCCTCCAACACACGCAATTGCATGTTTGGCAGAATGACTAAGCTGCAGTGGGTAACACCACTGAGATGCTCGTTAGCTCAGGGTGGGAATAAAAATGAAGAACGTCAAGAAGAAAACAATTTCACAGAGCAAAATAAACTACATTATGAAGCCATAATCCAAAGTTTCTTAAAGACAGCTGCTTGCTATAAAGTAGATTCCTTTCATGGTAGGTAGAACAAATACCTGGTAAAATGGGTCATGCACAAATGGGAGGAGAAACAAGAGCAGAAAGAAGGTCCAAACCCTACATATGCATTTTCATACTATGTTGTTCTTGGAACCCTAGTTAATTAGGGGGGAAAAAAAGAGTATTTTAGGGACTGAATAAACAAAACCTTAAATTGATTTTGATTTTGTTTAGGTTTGTTGATTTGTTTTTTTTTCCCTAAATTTTTTTCCTCAGTAAAATGAAGTAGCATCTTTAGAACTTCTGAAATCTCTGTTCTGTAAGTACATATTTTAGCATGTATTTATTAGGTGACAATATCTGCTATTTCTAGAAATTATCTGTGGTCCATAATGCAAATCCATCCTAAAGCATTTTTTGGTTTTGGGGATTTTTTTTTTTGTAGTCAGTTTTGACACGAGAAATCTTAAAAGCTCCTTCAAAAGCCCTCAAGCTTGACTCATGCCAGGCTGATGTGCCTATATCCATTATGTCTGAGCACCCTGCTAAAAAACCTTCTGCACTGATGGGACAAGGAAGCAGGAATCTAGAGAAAATAAGTTACTTAAATCCACTGCGAACCTAAATTAAGTACTGTGGTGTTAAAAGTACTTCATTTTGTTTTCATTCTATATTACATAATCAGAAAAAGGAAATAAAAATGTTAAACCACAAATGTCGCAAGTTCAGTCTTTTTATGATGACCTGTGGTTGTTCCCAGGAGAAGAATTAAATTCCTAAGAGTGAAACCTATAACACTTTTTCACTAAGTAATAACTTTGCAAGGAACTGAAGATTGGCAGTGAGTGGCCAGATTTCTCCAGACATTGCCTCTGAAACATTTTTTGTAAAATTCCCTTGAAATTTCTAAAGCCCTTGGATCCTAAGACTTGAATTTGATTTGCATTAGATGACAGTAATTCTTAATGAGCAAAGATTTCCTAATCTGTAGTCACAAATACAACTTCCTTTTTTTTTTTTTTTTTTTATCTTACTCTCAAACTAATTTTTCACAACTGGCCATTTAGAGTCCACACAAATAATGTTCCACAACTGACTAAAGTCTATACTGGTCCAATTTGTAATTTATTTGGTCAATAATGGTCTAATCAAAACTTACTCTGTAGAGGACTAACTCTCAGGACCATCTGGATCTGGAGATGACATTGATTCTCATCTACCTCTTCCTATGAGTTTCTGGCTGGAACTGGCACTTACAGACAGACACAATTAAAAAATTTCCGTGCATTCTCCAACTCTGCCATTCTTTTGGGACTCCAACACCATCAAAGTGGTAAAAAAGCCCCAAAACAAAACAGAAGAAACTCAGTAATTCTTTGCAGCATTTTTATGTACCATGTCATTCTGTCCACTTTGGTTGTCATTGTATATTTAAACCATAAGCACAGAACACCACATAGAACACCAGAAGATATTTTCATACACCTCGGTTTTGTCATAATCTTGGCAGCAGAATTAGTTTTGTGGCTATTTAAACAATGAAGCCATCTGTGAGGCTGATGCCATATCAAAGAAAGTTTACTTTACTGCAATACTTGTTCAATGTGCAGCTAAAGAAGATTGTCTGCTATTATTTGTCTAAAAGATTATTTACTGGAAGCAAGGAAAGAGAGTTTAATGCTGAAATTGTACCAGAACTCATTAATTTCATGTTTGTTTCTGTACTACAAGTATGCAAGGGGGTAAGGCTGTCCTCTAAATCTTAAAAAAAAAAAAAAAGTCTCTTCAACTAAATACCCCAGAAGACTGTTTCACTGAAGATCATGTTGCACTTCCAGAGACTTCACATACAAGTGAGTCACTTGTATGTGATTAGGCTAAAGAGACATGATGACTACACTGTACACTAAAACTGAACGGAACTGAGGCCAGCTGGCTCATTATTATTAAACTTTCTGAGCCTGCAAAACAGGATGGCTGTGTCCAGATTGTTTGTTCAGAACAGTCACCAGGCTGTACCAATTTCTGAATCATTCCCAAGAGTTGTTCAGGAAAGTGCTACTTGGCCCAAACAAAACTCAGGCTGTGATCCATCCAACAACAATATAGATAGATGACTGTCAGTGCCTCTGCCCATGTCCATAAAGGGGCTATATTCTACTGTAGACACGGACACTGGGACTGTATTGACTGCTTACTCATCCCAGACAAGGAAGAGAAAGAGTATCAGCAGCTACTGTGGGAGATGGAACTAAAATTTTGGATGGCTGTGGTCACTGTTGTATCCCTTTCTATCTGTTACAGAGCACTTTGTTCCTCTTTAGCTCACTAATAATTCTATGATACATCCCACAGAAAAGCACTAAGACCATCTTTCCCTTTACAGTGATTATGCAGGGGAGAAATCATAAAAATATCTGTGCTGCCGTCTCTGATGGAATGGGACAACCTTCTCACACATAACCAAGGAGCTCTTGGGGTTTGTTTTAAACATATACCTATCCTGCCTACTTAAATATACAAACAAGAGAAAATTAAAAAACAGCTAAAACTATATCCCCACAGGATATGAAAGAAGGAAGCAAGGATAAATCTGCACTGTATTGATAACAAGGATCATATCTGTGCAAATGCAAAAGACTTTAAAAGATCAAATAGGCTTTTTTTTCCTTTTTTTCCCCCCATAAGGCTTTTCTGTCACCTGGAGATGTTAACCTGTTGAATATCTACCTAGGGCATTTTACAGATTTCTGTAGTCTGAAAGGTACCAGTTCTTGCTGCACTGCCTCTCTAAGATGTAGCCTGGCACATCAATTTGCTTCACATAAACCCTGGGAGAGAAAATGATTTTATATATCTCTCTGCTAATACTAACCTATTAATTTTTCTCCCAAAAAGCAGTCATGTAATCTGCCAACTGTTAAATGACAGAGAAGCGAAAGCTTTATATTCATTCAGTTATCACAGCAGCTCTTTTTTGCTAAACCAGTTTTCAATTTACAAAGAGCTTGTCAAGGTGATAGGTAACATCTCAAGAGACACACACGCTGTGCCTTCATCATTCACCTACATTTTTAATGTAGTTCCAAGGCTGGCTGTGGAATACCTCCCAACAATACAAGTCTTTATGAAACCAACAAAATACTATTAAGTGCCCCTTCAGCATCTCCAATATGTGGCATTTTTGAGTATTAAAAATCTGCTTGGTTTCTCACAGTTGGAAAATCAGGTTTAGAGTTTGTTGGCACTTATTTGAGATGCTGAATGCTGAAGCAATACAGGTATAGTAATAATGCTGTAAGAATTACTACACATTGAATTGCTCCTCAAAATACTTTCACTTAGAGTGAAAAAATTAATTTACTAAATGTATTTCAGAAACCTTATTCTTATGGAACATAATCAGTGTGTTAAGAGTTTAAAAAATTGTGTCTGATTAGAGTAGGTAACAGTGCAGACATTTTTCTTGGTCTTATAGGACGTACCAAAATCTGAACGAAAATTCCAGAATTTCAATTTCAGATGTGCAATTACCAATAAAATTAAGCAGCATGGAAGTGGATCTTATTTGAAAATAAATAATTTTGAATTTTCATATCTCACAATTACTAAACCTTTTTTCTTGAAACAGTGAGCAAGATTTAGAAATCTTATGGGGTTGTCCTTTATTTGAAGCATGTAAGTACCAATGTAGTGTCATACTTGTACTCATGCTTATCTTTAATTATAAGTACTTAATCAAAGAATTCACGATCAGAAATTCAAGTAATATACAGACTAGATATCTAAATCCAGCAAATGTAAATTGTAAAAAAATAAAATTTTTGAAAGAGTGATTGTTAGGAATCAAGGGGACATTATTCTTCTTTCAGTATTTTGGTTTATCAAAACACTACTATCACTGATGGTCTTTGTGTAAAAAGGTTTCCTTATGAAAGTTACAGACTCCTTTTAGGCAAAATAATTCTGTCATTCTCATATGTAAATGAAATACAAAGGTACAGAGAAGCTAGTCATAAACGTTGCCCTAAAGTCAATGGACTTCAGGGTAGAGTTATGCAAAGTATTTTCTTCCAACTGATCCCACACATCCCCAGATAAAGGTGATTTAATATTACTGAGATTTAAAGTCTTTGTTGTAACAGATTTTGGGCAGTTACAAAGAGAGTGTTATTTAAAACTCTCAGAATATCTAACTTTAGTCAGGCTGCCCTGTTAGTGACAGGCTTCAGGTGTCAGATTAGCCACCCCAATAGCATCCTCACCAGAAGGTCTGTCTGCTGGGGCTCAGGGCTTTTCCAGAGAGCTCCTGCCAGCACTGCTGATGTTGTAGCCTTGATGTGGGTCTGTGCCCATCCCCACAGCTCTGTCCACCCATACCAGTGCTGGCTCTATCCCAGGACACAGCCCTCAGCACTGCCCTGCTCCCTCAGGCTCTTGTTGGCAAGACCCCTGACCCAGCCAGCCATGCAGCATAGATTATCCTTGCTGCTCTGATTTCATTTCTAGAACTTGAGAACACTTTTTCTATTTCAGGACAAGGTAGGTTGCTTCTTACAGACACAGCAGTGGTTTTCATGTAATACCAAAATAATGTCAGCAATTCAATCTATAGCTTTCACACCTGAAAAAGTCAGAAGATACAAGTTATGAGACACAAATCCAAAGAAAAGCTTTGGTTTACAGAACTTAAAGTACTGTTGTATGAAACTCACACACACCTGGACTATGGGTCTGCATGTGGAGAAGGAAAACCCCAAAGAACCTAAAGAATCTATGCTTCCTGGGATTGTTTATGGCTTCCAGAATTTCCCATGCACTCTATTAGATCATAACAGAAAGTATTTAGCATTTTTCCACATACCAAAGTGAGAAAAATACCTTTTTAAAATAAAGGAGGCAAGGACTATATAAACAGCAGGCATAAAGCTTGCTCAGCAAAATCCTGACCTGTAAAAGGGCTTATATCCAAAATTATGAATCTTCTCAATTCTGACATAGTTTAATTACTTGATTAAACAGCTGCACAAAAGTTTTGCCTATCTTATTCCCATTGACCATTACAAGTACAACCATGCTGCCACCATGACTTTTCTGGTAGACAACATGCAAAGGTGAATTTACTTCCCCATAAACACACACACATTTCTTTTGGGAGCACCACATTCAAGAGAAAATCAAATCAATATGAGAAAAAAAATTGAGAAAATAAAAACTATTTGTAACTCAATGATGACAATTAAAAAAAAAAACAAAACAAAAGAATAGAAGGAAATATGTAAGAAGATGTACTAGACCGTTTCAGAAAAACACATATACCTTGCATCAATCTGAAACCACATAACAAAGAGAATAGCATGAAGTGTGGTAGTGGCTGTTTATCTAACTATAGAAACAATGAAAAAGTACATTAATGTTAAATTAAATTATTAGCATGCAAGCAATACTTTAATCCAATATTTTCTTAACATCAAGAATAATTGGCTATTTTCCCCTCTAATTCCACCATGGTTTTTAGATTTCTTTGAATATTTGTCTGTCAGTTTGACTAAGAGCTGTAGAGGATGTGGGCAAACATATGATTTGACTTATCTGCTGCAGCAAACGGAATTGACTTGTATAATTTCAGGGGATAAGACTAATTCTGCAAAAATCATATCTCAGCTGTCAAACAGAAGGATTGCTCCTTTTAAGTACAACAATGAATCAACAGTAAAGAAAGTAAGAGTCACCTGAGCAGCTGTAAGGGAGAGCTCAGTAAAACTTGGATGGCTTTTACAGGTAAATCAGGACCTCTTTTTCTTTGAAAACAAAATAACCAATGCACAGATTTATTATTTGCAGGCCCCAATCATAAGCTGCGCATATATGCACACTACAGTGATAAAAATATTTTTTTGCACATCCTACTTTTGAATATAAACTGCATAGGAACTCCCTGAGCTGACTTTTCTCAAAACAGAAACTTGGTAGATCCTGTTTATTCTTTTTAAAATGTAGAATAGTTATCTTACCTCTTCCTGTGTTTTACGTGGTATTAAATAACACAGGAAACTCAGGATTTCTTCTAGAACTACATAAAATAACCTTACAGTTTTAACATATAAACATAAAGTTTAAAATGCATTTGATGGCCTAAGTATTCACAGGAGGAAAGCTCATTTCCCCATCAGTTTTACAGCTCCAAGCAGGGCAGTGCTGTGTAAAAGATACTTTGTCATTCCTTGCCCTTCATACAGGGCTGATTCTCCTGCTGTTGGGAGCTAAGACATATGAGCTTTCACGGTGTACAAGGCCAGAGACAATATTACATGGATAGAAAACGTGGACAATATCCTGTCCTACTGAACACTATTTACAGGTATTAATTGCAGAATGTTATTTTGATACCTCATTTCTTCCAAGAAATACCTCATACCATTTAATGTAGGTAAGCAAGAAATCATACAGATAAAAAATAGAAGTGAAGCAAAAATACTCAAAAGACTCATGATAGTCCCCATAAAGATAACTAATTAACTTTAGCACAAGTCTGTAGGGTTTTTTTGTAAGTCCATTTTAAAGGTTTGTGCTGAAATTTAATAACCCTGAGACATTTTTACTATTCACTGCATTTCATGAGAATTAGGGTAGAATAAGGGTCTAAGGCACAAGAGGTCTCACATGTCCATAAAGCCCGAGAGCTGGGAGTTACAACTTTCATAGCATTAGCTATTTTCCCCCATTTTTCTGCCTCTTTGTTGTGGGTTAGAAGTGCTACTCCCCAGTTTAGTGCCCCTCTCCTCCCCATCCCTGACTGAGACTCCAAAATGTGTCCGAAGAGAACTGAAGGCACATGAGGTAAATATGGATGGTTGAAATGAGAACAATGTACCGGAAACAGCAATGAGGTAAGAAAACAAATAGTATCTGCAACAATACCAGAGGAAAAGTGTACGAAAAAGGGTGATTCACACACAACATGCTCACCCAGCCTGACCTGACCAGACTCACAGCTGGTGGCACCCCATGCTGACCACTTCCCCATCTGCCATCCTTACTCCATCACAAGGAACAACCTTTGCAGAAATGAGACTGTCCTTTTCCCCCACCCCTGACAATGACATGCAATGGTCTTGAATAAAATTATGTTCTTAGCCATGCCCAGATGGCTCCAGGCTCTGTACCCTCACAACTACTGTTAAAACTGAGCCCTGTCCTTGGCTGAAATCAGGACATTGGTCCAGGCAAAACACACTGGAGTTAGTAACCCCCCTGCTTGGAGTGCTAGGGACGCAAGGAGTGGTGAGTGGCAGCCAGTCATTCAGTCTCACCTCCTACTTTCATGCCACCAAGCAATGCTACACTGCTTATAAGATACTTAAGATATTCCCTGTCTTTCCTTTACCTTTGTTCTTTTTTTTGGCTACTATTTGTCTAAATTCGTCAGCACAGAGAAGACAACTTTGTCTTAATTCTGTTCATTGCACTGTGCTAAGAAAGTATTGTGATGTGCCCTGTATGGAAAATGGGTTTGGATTGAAAATAGTAATATCATGTTTAAATGATCAACAAGAGGGAAGAAACTCAACACCAGTAAAGGATATCACAACAGCAAGAGATGCAATCTGCTTGAGCCCAACACGAAAGAAAGGGGGCTCAGTGCAAGATTATATGCGCCCTGGCCAACATTTAGACATTGTAATAAACCTGAGAACTAAGTTGTAGCATTCCAGTGCATTGTAGCCATTTGTGAACATTATACATTATTTCAATGTAGTCTTGTTTCTATAAACTACCATCATCTGTCCATATAATTACTCTTGCATATACACAGCCACTTATGAAATTTTCAGATGAGCTTAGAAGAAATTCTAATGTTCTTTTGTGATATTTGTAAACTGGATCCCAGATTCACAAGGGAAGGGAGGAATATGAGTTACACACTAGATAAGACACAGGGAACACCACAAAACAAGCAAAAAAAACCCCAAATCCTCACTTTTTCTCAGCTATCATATTTAGTTCTGAAAATTTTTAGCTCTTTTGAGAAGTTGTAGATCATGTCAGGAGTTTTTATCAAGAAGATATAGGTTCAATTTGAATGCCGCTTACAGGATTTTTAAACTCTTAAGAAAATTTAAAAGTAGGATTACAATAGGAAGTTAGGAGACTTTTAGATATTTTAGATCAAATAACTTAGGTGACATTTACATCTCCTGTAATAAAGTACCAAGCATTATGTAGTTACTCTATTTGAGCCCAGTGACTTGTATAGTAAAACATAACTCGCAGAAATGGAGAGACATCTTGTAAGAGGCATAAATCACTGCCATTTTACTCCTGTACTTTTAGAAAAAATGTGTATCTTATTTTGTACTTGCAATTTAGTTATATTCCACAGCTACTCTTTCTTGCTGAGGTTCAGCTAGTGTAATAATTTTTCTGGTTTTCTCCATTGTAAAAGTACTTCTAATCAAGTCTTTCTATCAGCTGCATCTGCAGTAGATGGGAAAGGATTGATAAATTATTTTTCCCAAGCTCAATTCAGCAATAAAATACCATTTCTCCCTTTCAATTTTTGGTGTAATTTTATTTCCCTCTTCCCATTCCCAGGTGTTGATTTCCTCAAAAATGAAGAAATAAAAAAAAAAAAAGTGAGAGAGCAAGAAGAGCAAGAGGAAGCTTCAGCAGTTTCTACTCCATAGCAGATTCACATTCTTTGCCTCAAATATGCTCATTTATTTAAATATAGGTTTTAGCTCAGAAAGATGGAAGCATCAAAGGTAGAGGAAGATTGGAAGAAAATTATCAGGTAATTCTCATACTTCCAAATTCATATTCCAACAAATAGACATCTCTTTTCATTTGAGATCTTTTTCCAAGAATCTGGGTTTTTGTATACACTTGAAAGTTAAACACCTGTAACTGCCATTCTGAACAATGACCCCTGCAGTTCATAGGCAATATGGACTACAGCATCTGAGTTTCTAGTCCAAAATCTTTCAATGCTTTAAAAAGGAGCTGGTTTTCCTGAAATGCAGAAAGAAGTGCAACACAGCTTGCAGTGTATTACTGCTAACAAAGGATTTAAAATAGCCGTCTATGGATGCAAAATGCAATTCTCAGGGAATTGCTAGTACCAATAAGTGGAAATGAAGTGTAAGATCACTGTGATTCTCAAGAAAGAAGCTGAAGATGTTTAAAGTTAAGGCATTTCTCAATCCTAAATACAACAAAATACCCAAAGGATATGCATTGGAAAATAATTGCATTCCTTATTTTCCATGTCTCTGAGGATTTCAAAAGGAGGTCATTGATTCATCTCAGGGTGGACATTTCTTCAGGCTACCACTGATACAACTTCTTGGTGTCTTTATTATTTAGAGATTATTTTAATGCCATTACTACTATGACTATTTTTTTTTAAAGCTGAACATTCTTAAGAATAGTTTTTTAGAATTCATAAATTTAAATCAAATAGATAGAAAGGAAAAACACACAGAAGTTTAAGTCAAATTGATAGAAGAAAATGCATACTCCTATGCTAGAAAGAGTAATTGATACAAAATTTAATCAGATATCAGAGTAAGCTTGCATTGTACATTTCTTTATTGTAAGTACTATATATTATAAATAAATGCACTACTTAAATTATTTTCTATGTTATGATTTCTGTTCTCTATTAGAAAGTTGTGGTCCTTTACTAGGTGGTATCAAAATCAGATAGGATGAAAGTAAATACCTACACAAAATCAAAACTTTACAAGAGATGGTTTAGAGCACACAATAAGTCCCAATGAGAACTCCCTCCCCTACACTTATAATTTTGTGTTAAAGGTTACTTGTTTTCTCTAAGTATACAATTTCATAAATATTTTGATATTGCTATATAATACCCCAAAGACAAATATCCCACTGCCTTCAATGGGGAGAAAGATTTAATTCGAAATATTTCACTCTGCAACACCATTACTTTGCATCTCTACCATCTACAGAGAATTTCCTCTTGCATACTAACAGAGAATCCAATTAAGCTATGAAAAAAACAAAGTTTCATTGTAGTTCTTGCAATCTAAAAGAGATGATTAAGGAACTTCTGAGGCATGCAGAGGTATAAATTAGCAAAATAAAAGGATGTTAACAAGGCCAGCATTATACAGATAGAGCACAAGCCACATTATCTAGCCAGGATTTGATCTAACTGTTCAGCAGATTATAATTAGAGTTAAAAAGCTCTATGCATTTCAAATTTTAAAAGCTGATGTACTGTAAGACTTAAAGTAAAATAAGAACCTATTGTAGAAAAAACAAAGTCCCTAAGGAGCATCCCCACAGACATGCATTCACTTCAAAGTAATACTTTAAATAATTTCAAAATAAGTTAATTAAAGACACAATTAGGAAAAAAGAAAAAAAAATTTGTGCAGCATTTTTTACTGAGAACATGAATGAATGGAAACCTTAGGTGGTGTGCTTGAGGTTTTGATTTGCATAGAGCTATTATTTTTTCATAGTAGCCTGTATGTTTTAGATTTGTGCTGAAAACAGCACTGATATATCAGGGATGTTTTAACTATTGCTGAGCAGTGCTTGCAGTGAGTCAAGGCTTTTCTGCTCCTCACTCTACTGCAGGCAGGTTGTGGGTGCACAAGAAGCTGGGAGGGGACACAGCCAGGACAGCTCGTCCTGGCTGACCCCAGGGATGTTCCACACCATGGGCATCATGTTCGTCATATAAAGAGGGGAGAGGAGGAAAGAGGCGGGGGATGTTCAGAGTCATGGCTTTTGTCTTCCCAAGTCAGCACTGCACATATGAGCCATGCTTTGCTAAAGATGGCCTGAACATGGGAAGTGATGAATGAATTCCTTATTTTGCTTTACTTGTGTATGTATCTTGGCTTTTGTTATTAGACTGTTGTTATCTTAACCCATGAATTTTCACACTACTACTCTCTCCTCATCCCACTGGGATGAGCAAACAAGCAAGTGGCTGTGTAGGCTCAGTTTCTTGCTGGGGCTAAACCATAGCAAGGTGTTGTGTAGGAAGTTAGCTCTGACTCATTCTGTAAGCCAGAAAAATTGAGCTGGCCCGAGCAGAGATACCATTTTATTTTTATTTTTTTTTGTCAATAAAATTCCCCATGACATAAGATAACAAAGCCGATTTCTTGTCATGCCATTTCTGATCAGCACATGGTATTATACAGCTTTTGATTCCTCAGAGAATCACCTTAAACATCCAGAACTTGATTGCAGCAAACCCAGGAACAAAGAGATAAATACAAAAAGATCTCTCTCACTAAGGAAAAATTAACAAAACTGTGGCTAGACCTTGAGTAATTATATGGAAGGAACAGGCTATGATCAAAAAGAGAAGTCTATGTGTAATTACATATGCTTTTGGAAAAGGCAATCAGATTTTACAAGGTGTCTAGGTAAATTGCATGCTGCTGGGGTTACTAGGGCTAGTTGCAACAACATAGGTACAATTAAAAAATTTTTAATAAATAAGAGCCTTTCACAGTTGAAATCTTACACAAGATTTGAGAACAGTCTTTTATACTCAAATATTCATGTTACTTCCCCAACACTAGCAGCAGAAAATGCATAAAGAATGAATGACCATTGCCTTGGCTTGATTAAATATTTCATTTTAACTACCTGTTTTTATTTATATAAAATCTTCTACATGGCAATTTCCTTTTCATTGCAGTATATTTATACAGGGAAATGTTGAAAATTCTGGTACTATAAGAGGTTCAAATGTAAATTTTATGAGCCTGCAAGCAACATAAACTTACTATTTATTAATTAAATCAAAATTAAAAAAAATATTTTCCTTGTCAATGTCATTTCTTAAGTTCACAGTATAACCCTGCTATTTGTACAATGTGAATTGTGCTTGAAATGAAAGCATCCTTTTCTTAGAAGCACCAGCTTGCAGCTACAACTCCCTTTTCTTCTCTCCAACTACACCTGCAGTTTATAACACTCTCAAGCAGAGAAGGATAAGTTCAGACTCTCATTTCTATTGTTTGCACTGAACCTGGCTGAAAAAATACATGTACCTGTAGAGATAGACTGGAGGTTTTCCTGCAACAATTCTTAGCAGAAACCTTTAACAAAACCAGAACTTCTCTGCAAAGGAATACTGCCTGTTTCATGGCACAGTTTTACATCAGACACAGATGTTAATACTACTCTAGTCTGTCATGAGAAAGAACATTGCTTGGATTGAGCACTGTAGTTTCCTGGCTGCTTTGGAACAGCATTAAGACAGTATTGCCAACCATCAGGGAAAAAAAAATAAAATCTCATGAAAACACTCCTTTCCTAGAGATAAAATTCACTAGTTACCTCTTTGATTTATTTTAAAATCATCCTAAACCTATTAAAGTCATACTTCCATATGCAATTGCGCCATATAAGCAGCCTGTAACCTTTCTCTTTCACTTGACCCACCTAATGCAGAAATCAGCTGGTTTTATACTTATGCCTTTGGATGGGCTGATAAGAATGCTCTAACAATGTCATAGTGCAACTGGGCTACCAACAAAATGTGTATTTTTCTTTATTTTTTTAATAAAAGACTTAAAAAGAAATTCCAAAAATTTTAATTTTTCACATATCCAAAGACTCTTCCAGGAAGTCAGGTCCCCTAATTTCAAGCCACTCTTGAACTTGAGTGAATTCAGTTTTACTGCCTTAGTAATTTAGCCTTTACTGAGATAAAGATAATTGCAGCTCTTCCTGACAAATCACTGTCACATGGCAGAAGTAACTACAGAAGTAGTACAGGAAGCAAAGAGAGAGCACCAGAAGCATGGCTCTAAAGCTTACCTACTCTTGCAGCCTCCTGTACACTTTTTTGGTTGGTTTTAAATTAATTCTTAAGGCAGGACCAACTCAGCTTCAGACACAGCAGAGATAGCTGACGACTAATTGGGAAGAACAGTCTAAACAGGTTCAGACACAAATGCCAAGGAGTGAACTGCACTAAATATTATATTGTTTAGGATGGTAGAACAACACAGGTGAAGTGACATCCATTTGAAATAAAAGAGCAAGTCTTGATCACATTTAGAAATAAAATTTGTTATCATTCAGAAGATTCTCCATCCCAGCTGAACTCATTTGTCTCGATCCTCTTTAAAAGTGTTAAATATATGCTGTGCTTTCTCAGGGGGCTATTGTAGCTCTGTATCCCAACAGCATATGTCTTAGTTTTCATGTGGAGAAATTCACTTTTCCTCATACTCTGTCTGGAGTTTAGGATCCAAAAATTCTTCTACAACACAACCCAAACCCTAATTTCTACTCATGACTCCTCCAGAGGATCTAGCTCTAATCAAAAGCAAGCCAATCTCAGGCAAACATTTTAAGAAACTTCACAATATCTCCACAGACAAATGCTGTACTTTCATCTCAGAGCACCTTCTTTGCCTATTGCACCCCTGAGAATGCCAAAACCACATGGCTTGCTTTGTATTGCAAATTAGTCAAACTCTTTTACATTTCCTCTCTTTAAGATTTTTTTCTCTGACTTGTTTGGGATTAGGGTCTGTCCATTCCCTCACCTTTTTTCTTTTTTTTTTTTTTCCTCTTAAGGAAACTGACTTAGGTAAACTATCAATATACTTGGAGAAATTCTCAAGATTAACTAATTTTACACCTGTATTCTCAGACCTTGTCTCACAGGTGTATGAGTCTCTTCTGAGTCTCTCTTGAAAGCAGTTTAGCCTTCAGTTTACTGCTGCAGCCTGTTCTTTACTGCCAGGAGACCAGCTCTCTACAAATCAAATCAGAGAGCCAGCATGTCTGTTTAATAGAAAGAGCTCTAAATTAGCCCACAGCTCCTCTTTAAAAAGTTTTACATCAATAGCACTTAATATTGATAAAATGTGTTTCACTCAGTAAAGTACCAGCATACTTTAATATTGCAGTTTATGCTTCTGAGATAAAAAAGATCCTTCTCTTGACTCTATATTCACAAATTTCTAATTGCTTATCACCATGAGAATAGCAGAAGAAAAGACATATTCCTTTATTTTCTCCCTCAGTGTGAGGGTCATACAAGAGCATTATATTTTCTTCAGTAGGCACTGTTGAGGCTTGACATGGGTAATTTAATGTGCTAACCCTGCTGAAGCTGGCTCAGATTGTTTCTGTCACAACATGTTTAAAGAGCTGCACGGTCAGTCCCATGCTGATACGAGAGCCGTCAGTCAGGCTGTGCCATTCTTTGCTGAACAGATGACTGACACCAGAAGTTCAAATGCTCAAAGTGTCAACTCTTCAGGAGACTGTGACACAAACTTGGCCAGCATACAGATTATCTTAATGATTACATTTTCAGTATTAAACTCCCTATAATACAGAATAACACCAAAGTAATTATGTTTGGACCTTTAAAACAAACAACAAATAAAACCCAAATAAAAGCGAGCATGTAAAAGCTTATACTATTTTTGAATGCTCTTCAGAATGTGACAGACCTTTTAGAATTCAGTGTCACTTAATTTCATGATTTTTACAAACAATCAAGGTCTTCAGCCACTCCAAAAAATGAAATCTATTTTCTGGTTATAGATTGCACTTTGTGGCTTTCATCAAGGTAGCGAACAGAAACAGACACTTTCTAACCTTCCCATTTCCAAAGAGCTGTTTTAACCAGAATGGCTGAACAGTTTTTCTTCCCCCCTTCCTCTTTTACAGTACATGAAACATATGGTGTTAAGGAATGCTATAAGCTGCTGCTGCCTCCAGCATCTCTATGACCTGGAAGTTCCTCTTGACTGGACCAATGGATGCAGCTGCTGCTTTTCCATTGGCAGGTCCAACCAGCAGTGATGCCCGAATGCCTATTCCCTAGGCATAAGCAAAAAAATCACAACCAGGGCCTTCCACAGAGAAGGAAGGCCACACTCACAGCCTAGCCTAATGCTACCAGGACTGGCAGAAACAGACAGCTCCATCCCCTCCTCCTCTTGGGCTGGCAGAGACAGGAACTCACTCATGTGGGTGTACACATGACACTCTGCCACCCTTCAGGTCCCCAGCTCACCAGCTGGCTATCCCAGTGGTCACTGCCAACAGATACACACCTGTCCCACAGGCATTCCACACCTGCAGCTACCCTCAAATACCTGCACAGACCTCCCATCCACCCCTTCCCAAATCTGGGGCCTCCTCCTAGTTGCTGGTGAGCTCAGCTTGGAGTTTTCTGGCAAAGATGCATGAACACCTGTTTTGCAGGTAATAGAGACATTCACTGTTCCTGCAGCCAGGCTGTGATCCATGGCCCCAGTCAAGTCACTGGTGCTGAGCTCCTTGCTGGTTCTGGTTTTCAGGACACACACTGCTCCCCCACTGCAGCTGGAAGAGTCCCAGCCCCTCAGTTGCTCACACTGTAGTACAGGTCATCTACACCCCAGCCTGACCCAATAGCTGGCACCCACTGCACTCAGTTCACCCAGTAGCTGGCAATCACACACACAGGATGGAGAATGAGATTGTGCAGAGAGAGTTATGAGAGTTTTTAAATAAGGCAGGACAGCCTATGGTAATCTGGCAGAGGGCTCAGTCACACAAGTCCATTGTCCAGCCCCAGTTTACAAATGATCAGCTCTTTTGTACCCTCCTCCACATGTCCCAGCTTTGTATCTCCCTAATTCCCTTACCCTAAAAATTCCTTGTAAACATTACATAGTCACTCCAGCATCCTGTGAATATTCCAAATCCTCACATTCCTAGTTTTCCAGTTCTTAGTCACAAAATCAGGTGGCCCTCTCCAAAGCTCTGTCTGCATGTTTTTTGATGGCACTTCAATTAGTAGCTCAAGACTTTTGGTCTTTGGCACTGCTTCTCACATCTCCTCAGGTGCAGACTCTGTGTTTCTGTTTACCACTTCCCCTTCAGCACCAAAACAATCCTTGATCATATAAGCTCAATGAAGGAGATACTCATCTTCCACATGCCCTGACATACTGGACACAAGTTTTTGGTATCTACTATAAATGTAAGATCTAGAATGCAAGAGCTAGAGCATAAGTTTCTTTTGTGAAGCACTGAAAACACTTTAACTGGTAAGTTGTTACAGAGAGCAACACCCATTTCTTAGATGGCTGCTCACCCCAAATCTGTCTTTCTGATTTATTAGGTCCTTCATATAGTTAAGGCATTATTTTAATTCTTCATTATCTGATAAGTTTTGTTATAATACTAATCAGAAAGCATGGGAGAATATTAGTAATTAGCTAAGAACGTTCCAGTCCTACAAGGGCTACATATACAAGTAAAGTAATCATGCCAGAGCATTTTTTTTTATGGCCCTTAAGCTAAGTAGCACAATACAAAAGATGATAACCTCCAAATTGCCTCTGAAGTGCTCTTTTGAACTGTGCCAGGAATTATTTGACTGGAGACAGAAATCACACATGGGACCATTGTATCACTCTAACTATAAAATCAAGACTCAGTACTGAGGTCTCTGAACCATTAAATTCGCTGGTACTGAGATAAGCCCCAGGTGTCCACCTTCAGCCAGTAACTATCTCTTCTACAAACACAGTCTCTGGACAGTCATCCTACTATAAATACTTAATCTTGCTGCATACACTTTAAATATAAAAAAAAAATTAATTAGTACATTAATTATTCTACTTTTTGAAGTTATGACTAGGCTTAATCAGAGCCAAAGTTAGGGAAAAATAAACAGCAAATTTTGCTAATAATTACTTGCTGTGCTCTAGTAATTTCTATGGCTTGAAGTAGCTCTAAAAAATTGTATAGATACAGAATTCCTTTATTTTGCACAAAGTTCAAAGGAGTTCAATCACTTCTAACCTTCCCTCGCCCCTGGGTTATGTCATGTCCTGCCATAAGATGCAATGATATTACTGCACATGCTGTAGTTAAATTAACGATATATTCACTAAGGGCAAAATTATATAAAACACTTGAGCCAAGAGTAGGAAAGAAGTGCAGTGCAAAATGTCCCTTCATAAAAAAGAATTTCCAGGAATTGCACGTATTTCTTGCCTGAAGCTAGTTATTGAAATATCTGACTATTGCTTCCATCAACTGCACAAAACTCTTCAGCTCTAATGGAGACTTCTATAAATCATGCACTTAAAAAAAGCACAATCTGCAGTAAGAGCAGTAAGTCTTATTGAACTAATAAACTGTTTTTAAAAGGCTTCTGCCAGTATCCATTGCGTATATCATGATCAATTATGGCACAATAACTCCACTGTCACTTTTAATCTTTTTTTGCTATCAAGGCCTAAAAGCTTCAACAGAATCAGCCCACCACCATCACTAATCCTTCCCTGTTTCCTTACAAGATCACCAGCTCACCTTCAATAAATGAAAGGAGGGAAATGGCTCAGGCTTGTCCTTATCACCTTATCCCCATGTATGAAATGTAAGTTTAAATTAGACTTCCTTCCTTCCTATTTATCATGTCATTCCTTATGCAGATTTAAAATGCTTTTTCACCTGCTGACATCTGAGTCTGAGGACAGGGCCTGGGTGGGGAGAGAAGGCAGGGATTCAAACTTCTGGAGCAGCAGCTATTTCTGCTCATGCACATATATCAAACTCTCAGAATTGTGTGTGCTCCTCTGCAAAGTTAACTCATAATCCCCTGGTAAATGATTTGTGACAGACAACACGTTTCATTTATTTGCTCATGGTTTCAGAACTCTGAGGCTATTCCGCAGGCTGCTGCTTGAGGAAATTTCTGAAGTGTTCTCAGGAAAATACCAGGCTCAACTGGAAGCAGGTTCTAGGGAAGAGAAAAAGATTGGGAGCTAATAAGGAGATATTATCTGAAGGACAAGTGTGAACTGAGAAACTCCTGAGAAAAGAGTGAAAGAGAGTGCAACAGAGAAATTGATTTCACCTCTTTCATTTCCATTTGCTTCACCCCACATACCTGGTTATTATATTTTAATTTCCTTGCAATAAAACAGACTTTCAGAGTTAAAAAGCTAAGTATCTTTTCTCAGTCACCGCTCTTAAATGTGAGGTGTTCCTGTCTCCAGATTCTGTCCAGCACATCTGACATGATTCACAGATTCAAAAAATATTTGGGATTGGAAGGGATCCAAGAGGATCCAGTTCAACTCTTAAGCAAATGGCTCGTACTGGGACTAGAACCCACAACCTTGGCGTTATTAGCATCATGTTCAAACCAACTGTTCCATCATACATTGCTGCTATACAAATATTAATCTTACGGTAAGAGTTCAAATGAACAGTGTTGGAATAACTAAAACTTCAAGTATATGCAGGTCTTAAGAGACTGTATCTGAGTTTCTTGGGTTTATATCTGAAAGAACTAAATTAACATCTTTGCAGCATCTTAAATAGCACATTAATTTTCCATTGCATTTCCTTTACAATCACACACAGCAGGAATCTCTGTTAATTGCTTGCTCAGTTATTGTGTATGGCACTGGCTCACACACTAACAGACACGCTAAGCTGTTTACATGCTCTTTGCTAGGGTTTGGCCCCTGGTATCGCTCCGGGAACTGAAGCAACCTGGCCCTGGAGTCTGCTCTCTGCTGTCCATACAAAACAAGGCTGCACATTTCCCTTGGCTCCAGGACAGGAGCAGGTCTCAGTGTGGAGGATTTTCCAGACTGTGCTTTGGTATTGCCTAGGAGAATGCTGTGACAGAGCTATGCCAGGGACCAATGCAGCCACTTAGCATCTTACATGACCAAGCTGCACTGCCCTGGCAGCACCACCTTTTAACCTGTTAGTATAGATGCACCTTCCTGGACATAGCTGAGTGGATGGTGAAAGAATCTCCTCAGCTTGAGTGCAAATCTTCCCTCTTGGCAGGGAATCACTGCTTAGCTGCACATCACGGGAGCCATGTCCCACCACGTGTCCTCGGGGCCCTAATATATACTCCCACCTGATTTATTTCATGGTATAGACATAGACTTTAAGGTTCATGAGATTTCTTTTTGCTATACTTAAATACAATTGGAAAATAAGAAATCAAACTGTGCTTTGAAATACAATACTTTATACTTCAACAATGAAGCCAAATAGAAGAGTGATAAACATTTCTGAAATTCAAATACCTCAGATAAATAAAATCTGGTGCATCTGAAAAATCAGGGGGAACAGAAAACACACATTTATTCAAGTAAAACTATTTTTAGTAATCATTAACCATGAAATGAGCATATCTAATGTAAGGAAAAATATCATAGACATATATTAGTATCAGGAAAAATGCCTTCTTTAGGTTTCAAGTTCTTTTAAGTGAGAGTTTGCAACAGTAGGTTCGTGTGAGATTGTCATTATAGAGTAAAACTGGTACATCAGCCATCCTAGGAGGAATGAACTATAAAGTAATCAATATTTAGACTGTTTTATTACCATGATGACGCTGGCTGAATTGTAATTATGGTCAGAAAATTTTGATGAGTGGAAGAAAAGTACAATTTAGTATTGTATACAATGAACAAATACTTTAAACTTTAATCTGAAGCAGTGATCCATCATTTGTGTCAAACATGACAGTGCAATCATGCAGTAAATGCATGCTGTGTCAGAAGCTGCTGATTAAAGAGACATGACTGCTGCTGAATCACTCGATTATATTCCTCTCTATCCCATCTGCTATTAATAACAGATGCAAATGCCTAAGAAAAAAAGTAGTGGAGAATTGCTGTAAATACAAACAAGAATAGATGGATAAGCACATAAAAGCAAAGTGTCAGCATCAGATCAGCATCAAAGGAAGGTAAAAATAAAAATGAAAAACAATAAAAACTGAAAAGGCTGTATTGTGAAATGAACCATATTATCAGAAAAAAATGCCACATTAATACGTCGTAGAATTTTACACTATGTACTCCTTTTTCATCACTTCCCTGCAGCTTTGAACTGCTAGATATAGTTCAGATCTCATTAAAATAATAGCATAATGGAATGCTTTTTAAAATTATACTTGCTTGATAAAAGATGATTTAAAGACTGATATCCACCAAAAAATACATATCCACAGGGGTTTCAGTGACAAGATGCTTTTAAAAGTTCACCAGTTTCTTGTGAATTCAGCTTGCACAGAGATAGGTAAAAAAGAGTACACAGTGCTCTGAATCAACACAGAGAAAAAAGTATGCTGAAACTGGCACCAATTTCCAAAATAGAGCCTACAGCCGGGGGGAAAAGAGAGACTTTTAACTACATTTTCTCTTCTTAGCCCCTTAGGAGTCCTTTTTTGGATGATGTGCAAAAAGAGCATAGATTACTGCCTCCCTAAGTCTTTGCACAGCTGATTCACACAGCAGACATCCTTAACCAGTTCTATCCTACACAAAGAGAGCAAGGCACCCTTCAGATCATACTTTTTGCTGCAACTATACTGAATTACTGCTTGAATTGAATATCAGGAGTGGTATCAGCTTCATGACAATTCTATTTAGCTTTGTATTTGAGAACAGTACAGCACAGATAAAAGAGCATCTAAGAAGTCCCTGGGAAAACTGTGGCCAAGTCCCAATTTACTTACAGAGTGAACAGCAGGGAAAGAAAGGGCACAGTTATTTGACATTGTCTATGGATGTCACCACAACACACTATGTAGGTGCTGCTTGCCATGGCAGGGTTACAGACATACAATTCTGAGGCCAAATCAAAATCCTTCTTTTTTTTTTTTTTCCCTTGACAAAGCTATTATTTCTGAGACGTGTTCACAGAAGCAATTTACATTGCTCATGGCTGGGTATCTTTTTCCATCACTGATCTGCCAATGGAGCAGATTAATGATCCTATGATAATTTTCACTGGGGAAAAACAAACAAACAAAAAGCCTAATTTTTAGAGATAATCACTCTAAACTTGAATGAGATAGGTGTTTTGGTGTCGCTGTTGTTTGATTTTTCAAGACTTAATTGAAACCTGAGCTGAAATGCCCATCCCCCTTATCCTTTAATGGGGGATAATGCCAATGGCTGCCAGCAGTACTTTTACATTTTTGCCAATGTAGAAGAGGGAGATACCTGCCCATGGTGCCACATGCTGGCACAGTTATGTAAACAAATTACTGGGCTACAAAATAACAACAAAAAGCAGATAATGCATAAATTCATTAAATGGAATTGCAAGATCTTCATATATATCTTGTGTTTCATTTTTTTCTATAAAATCCAGAATTGAATGTTGCTTTTAATAGAAAAATCCACTCTTCTCTAACAGTGTGTATCACTGTTAGTCAAGATAAAGACAAGCAGAAATATTTTTTTAAATCTTAGCTTGTATATGATAGCACTACAATTGGATGTTTTTGAAACTGAAGGTATTGTGGTCCATATATAAAGAATTGTGACTTAAATGAAACAGCCTCCATATTACAAGACATTGTGACAGAAGAATTTGCATCACATCTGAAAATTGCACAGTTTATGTATAATTTAGAACCCATTAGGCAGAAAATGTAGTTTTCAATCTGAGGAATTTTCATTGGAGAAATCTTCTTGCATAATAGTAGCACATATGGTAGTAGTGACCGAGCAAATAAATAAAAGATTTTTGGCTAAAGCCAGCAACTTTATACTGAAATTTAATTCCTGTGTAAATCACTCAATAAAATCAAATTACCATATCTCAGACATAACACAGAAATTAATGGTGATAATTATTCCATTTCAGCTCATTCCTAACAACTCAGACTTATTGATGGTGATAAATTCAATCCCAGAGTATTGCACTGTGGACTGTTTGAAGCAAGAACTTCTTAAAAATCCCTCAAGGAAGAATTCAGATTCCCTTTGTCTTCCCACGGAGCTATAAAAGGTCCAGCATCCCCCATTAGCACAGTCACAGCATCTATGACCCAAAAAATACCCTAAGTCAACATGTGTCTGAGCAGAAAAATAATCAGGAGGGTCTTCAGGAAAGGTTTTAGGTGTCTGCAATTGCAAGTATCAGTGCAATGGCCTTTAACCTGGAACAGTGCACAGACCGCTCCTGTGATCAACCTGAAGTCTCATCAAACATCAGTAGTGACAGAAAATATAGTAGGCCATAGGGTGAAAGAAGAAAAGTTCAGGTATGTCCATTTGAGGGCTAAAGTCCAAAAGGAATATCTTTATTTGTATTTCTTCATGATGGAAGGAAAAGATGACAAGTTGCAGGAAAAGGTAAACAATTTCAGTATTGCAAGTTTCTGTTCATCCAGTCCACTGTTAACTCTCCTTTCCTGAGCACAGAAGATAGCTGAGCACTTGACAGGCTTTGCAACAACACTAGAGGCACCACACATCCCATTTTCACCTGTCAATAATCTCCAGGGCTTCAAGCAGAGAAAAATAAGAGGCAAACAATATCAAACCAAACCATCCAGCCAAATGAAAAAGCTCAGGGAAAAGATTAAGTCAGAGAAATTAAATATTCTGGCGTCAGCAGGTGAGGAGCAAAGTCCCTGAAGCATGGGAATTAAAATATGGTACCAAACCCTAGAATTAACAAATTTTACACCTCTTTTAGAAAATGTCTCCTGATGAATCACCAATGTATCACAAATGTCAAGTTATTAACATTAATCAAATCCTTATCTTGTCACATAGCTCAACAAACTGGGTTTACAACTAATCATCCAAACCAGATAATATTTGTGCCCTTCACTGCTCATCCTCTTGTAAGATCTCTGTCCATAACCAGGTATTATCATGGCTTTCCAGTTTATCACACTATTGGTTCTTTCCAGTCATATGTCTGTGCACATTACTTCTCTTACATAATCTTTTCCTTTCCTTTCTGGTCTTCATCACTAAGTTTTTATTCCTTGGTAAACTGATGCAGGTTGTTTTATCCTTCGAATACATTCACATCTTTACCATAGTTAAAATAACCCAGTTCATAAATGTGGTCTGTGCAATGCAATGAGCAGTCTCATTGATTATTACATAATTTCCTCAGGAGAGTAATTCTTTTTCCTACATGGCACTGGGGACAGCTCAGGAGTACTGACACAGAAGTGTCAAGGATAGCAGTCAACAGCAGTGGTAGTAGATTCTTTCAAAAGACAAAATGTCCTCTATCAGTTTTCCTTTAAAAAGAAGTTCCTTCAAAATTTCCTTTAGAATTAATGAGAAGACCAAGTATTTCTGAACTGAGTACTACCAAAAACCTCTCTATTCTGTATCAGAAGCTA
Organism: Toxostoma redivivum; assembly: GCA_013397375.1. NCBI lineage: Eukaryota > Metazoa > Chordata > Aves > Passeriformes > Mimidae > Toxostoma > Toxostoma redivivum. The sequence continues at coordinate 768,293 of VXBI01005643.1, forward strand.
ATTTGTTTATGTTAGATCTTAAGTATTTTCAAGATTTAGGCTTCTTCCCTGGTTTAGGATTCACAGATTAGAGCACTTCTATTGTAGTCTTGTACAGATGGTGGGGATCCTGGCTTAAGGTATTTGGAACAGACAGGTAGAGACAGAGATGTATATTCAAGTCATGGTACAGGCCTTACATAATGTCCTGGTATGACAACAAAAATATATAATAAAACTGATGAGGACTCAAGGAACACTGTGAGGGATGGAATAAATTTTTACTGTTCCCAGAGTTTCTTCGCCCTTTTTTAGACCATTGTAAATAGGGATTTCTGTTTATTTCAAAACTGTTCTTTGTAAATCCCTCTTATACATCTTCATCTCACACCAAAACATTTTAAAAAGTAAGTATAAAATGAGAAAGGTTATCTTTTGGCTGTGTCTCTAGCTAAAAGAAAATAAATCAAAACAGCAACAATATACTGTAATATATTATGATTGTTTTAATAAATGAGGAACTTGGAACAGTATAAATAATTTTCACCTGAATTACTCTCATGGCAACCCATTACAATACTCACTGATGGTAGGTAACAACTAAGAGAAGTCTTCATAAGCAGTTATTTTTTACAATATGCTAGAATTAGTTTTTGCTTTATAATTGTAAGATTATGTTAGGTTATCCAATGGTCTAACTCTTACTGGAAAAGAACTCCAAAACATACCAGCAGACACTTCTGGTCATTTCAGTTGTGAATAATGAACAATTTGAGTCCTGAGAATAATGTAAAACAAGAATCCTGAGAAGCAAAATACTCTATCTGCCCATCAAACATTCTAGAATCTCAGTCCCTAGAAAGGTCAGACTGTGCTATACCACACCATGCATGCATTAGTGCTTTCTTATAGAAAACCTCACCTACCCTTGGCATTGTGGCAGCTGAGGTGAGAGGTCCCCAGCTGTTCTCTGAAATAAGCTTAACTCATCTTAAAAGCTTTCTCCAGTCAGCTTTTTAACTCTGACATGACATTAAAGTGAGTTTCAGGGACTCATGAAGCCTATCTTTTGATTATACATTCCTTGAAACAGTCTGAATGTCATCATCCATTAATGTACAATGAGGTTTTGGTTCTGCTGAGAGGGAGAGAGCATCAGCATTTTATTTCTAAAGCTATGCAATTTAAAATGTTACTAACTCTATTGTCTTTTTTCATGTTACTGGATATAGTTATAACTATGAAATGAGGCGTATGACCAGAAAAATGAATAAAAATTATTTTATTTTTATAGTGTTTCTTTGCATAATTAGATCTAGAAAATGCATGTGATGATCATGAATTTATTTTAGTAATTGCTTTCTTCTCAAAGGTGGTGTATAAGCAGTATTACAATTATTCAGTCCTACTCAGGTATGAAAATGTGTATCCTCCCTAGCTGTGCAACAAAACCTAGCTGTGCAGTAATAGGCATCTTCTTGCTGACCAAATATGACCAAACTGCCTTAAACCAAGCTGAAAAGCACCTGTGATCCTATTTCCCTCCCACAGATCAGCAAGAGGCAAGAGAGGGCACATCTTGGGTGGTGAATTTATTTCTCTGTGTGACAGAGCTATGTGAACTGGCATGTTTTGTAGAAAGCATTAGATATGCTGTGTTGATGTAGGGCAGTAATAAACAATTCTCCCTTGAACTAAGAAGGAAACCAGAGATATCTGCGGGGAACAGGTGGCATAAACACAACATGCAGATAAAATAGGACTTGGAAATGGTCACCACAGAGAAATTAGCTGGACATAAATTTATATTATATTTGCAACTGTAATATAGGTACATTAAAATGCATTATGCATATTCATATGGACTAAAAATCACGTACAAACCAGAAAAAAGTAATCAGTGAAGTCAAGCCCAAATGTAATACTCTAAAGATGAGCTTGTAGTCACAGTCAGATAATCCAAAAGGTATCTTATGCTGCATTTACTATTTCCATTACTATTTACTATTATTGAATTATTCTTCTGAACCCCTTTCAGTCATTTAAAATACTGCTAAGGGGATAATACTGATCTTCACCTGGAAACAAGAGCCCAGACTCGGATGTGGCCATAAGACAAAGGAGCAGGAAGAGGGTTGGCTGGTGGAAAGTCCTCGATTAAAACAAAATTAAAAAGTTTTTGCCTGTATCTGGAATGTGAAAGTACGAAGGCTATCTCTGACTGAAATTGGGAACAATCTCTTTGGACTAGCATTAGTGAAGTGCATCTTTGCTTAATCTTTTCATAAAATGTTAACTGAAAAGCAACCTGCAATGGATTGTTTCCTTGCCTCTAAACCTCCTGACCCCAAACCTCACCAATGAGGTATCAAACGCTGAGCACTTTATTCCCTCACATGAATCTGGAATACATTGCCAGGTTTTATACCTGCATCTTTAATGAAAACACCAGTAAAAGTGAGAGCAGAGGAATGTGATGATGAGGATTAGTGAACTAATTTCAGCTTTTCCAACAGCTGTCTGGAAGTCTCAGCTTCAGCACCCGACTGTTAATAAGTCAGCCCCTGGAAAATGGATCATCTGCAGGCATTACACTTCCACTGGTTATTATTGCCTTTCTCCATTTATGTATTGCAAGTCTCTTGCACTACTTTTGTTGGCTTAGTAAAATGATGTATTGGGACACTCAATTAATATGCGTTCTCCACAGTAATCTTCACATCTAATGCTTTAATTTTATTTTCCCAGTATTTTGAGGCTATTGTTGCAGCTTGGTAATTTTATTCTAAATTTATGTGATACTGAATTTTCTAGTAAGTTTGGAGATAGGTTCCTTATTGATGTTTTGGGGCAATGAGGGTAGTTAAACAGGCCACATATCTCAGTTATGCCACACAGAAACAGACTTACCTGCTGTGAACCACAGATTTTCTGTCAGGAAATTGGGTGAAATAATGAAGGAGACAGAATAGCCATAGTACTTCAGCCAGCTCCTACACCTTTGTTTGAGGAAAACTTGCTAGTTGTTGACACTTTGTTTTCACACATCTAGTTCAATTATATGGTTTCCAGCAAGAATAATTCTTTCTTTGATGATTTTTGTAAAAAAAAAAAAAGGAAAAAATCCACAAAACCTTGAAAATATATTCCCATCTTATCATTTGTTTATTCCAGTGTGCCACATATTCACTGTATTTTCTTTTAAAACTACTCTCTGAAATTCTCTGTTGCCATGTGTTAAACTTCTTTTGAGAGCAGTCTTATTATGGCTGATCCATCCTTTGAATATAAGGAAAAAATTATGGTGAAAAACTTAAGGAAGAATGTTAAAATGATGGTACTTTATAGATATGGTTTATGCAGATATGGTGATACAGGAAAGCAGAGAAAATTGTGTTTGCTTCTGAACTGCTAAAGGTAAAAAAAATAGCTGTGGGAATTAATTTTGTTATGAATAAAGGATTTTCTACAAGTTTAGTGTTAAATAAAAAACAACCACAAAACCCAAAACCAAAAAACCAAACAAATCCAGCAACAACAAAACCAAAAAGCAGACAAACTCAAACTAAAAAACACCCCACCCCCTAAAAAAACACCCCCACAAGAAAACCCAAAGAAGTAGCCAGTCACCAGAAGCAATAATTACAGACATAGAACACTGTTTTTATCTTCTCTCTCAAGTCTTTCAAGCACCCTCTGGAAAGGGAGCAATAGTTTCCCTTTACTAAGTCATTTATATAAAAAATGAAAATATTCTGGGATTTTTGAAATGCATATGAATCAGTTTACTCTTGTTAATGGCCTTTCCAGAAGTAAGAATATTTACTTTTGGGCCTATATATTATATCAAGTAATTCTGGGATGTTAGTCTTAACTGCAGCCTTCAGGTTGTATTTCCAAGTCACATCAGCTGCTCAAAATATTTTTGGAAAACTGTTTAATTCTACAGCCTTCTTTGTTTGGTTTTTGCAAGGGTGCAAGAGTAGCCTCTGATTAAGACATTCTTGTCTACAGTTGCAGACCACACAAAAGACACTGTGCTATGTAGTCATCCTCATGAGACACAACTATAGTGCACTAAGGTCCTTCTTACACATTGTCCTGGACCACTAAGCTAATCAGTACCCTAGTTTAGAAAAAAATGCTACATTTAGAATTGAAAAGAAAACTCTTCTGTCACATATACCATCATATTCAAACCAAAATTGTTTTCAATTTCTACAGTACAATTTCTATGAAATTATATGTATACATTATGTATACATATACAAAATTTAAACTGTCTTTTAGTTATTTTTTCCCTACTCATTTGCATTAAGTTCCATTCCTTAGTTTGCCTATAAATGTTTGAGGTTAAGAAACCAGTTGATATTTCAAGCCTAAACTGGAATAGAACCCAAAGCTAACTATTCCTTCATTCAAAAGGTTTTTTTTGTTTTTCAAGCAGAGTTCACAGATTTGAACCAAGCATCAAGGATCATTCCCTGAAGACTGAGTAAGTGGCAAGCATTAGAAACATACTGTTATCCTCTGAGTTTCCTGCTGAAAACACATAGCTAATGCCACTCCATTTTTTGATCAAGCTCCAGATATTTAAGTGATTTATTGTTCTGGCAGCAAGGAGCAACTTGTCATTTTGGCAAAATCTGAAGTCCTGGCACTACTTTCAAAAGTGGCAGAAGATTAAACTTTTTTTATTATTGTCTTAAACACAAGAGAGACTGAATTTGAAATTGCAATAGTTTAGAAATCAAAACACCTTTCCTTGGAAGAAATAAACTTCTGTGCTCTGTGGGATTGCTCCTTGGAAATTGTTATGTTTGAATTTTTTTTTCTATTCACGCTATTAAACCAAAGTTTTAGAAGTTTTCTTTCTTTTTGTATGAGTAACAGAATCAAAGCAGATTTTATTAACAAATTCTATATTTGAAAGAAACATATAGATATGTGCCTGCTTAAGTTGGTGTAGCCTGCACTGTCTTTAAAATAATTGTCTTTTGTTCTTTATTTCCCTCTATTTCCCCTGAAAAGAAATATTTTAACATATGTTTTTTATTACTTTTCCCTCAACACTGAAATATTAATCTTAGATTAACCACAACAGTGTAATAGTAAAATACTCTCATTTTGATTTTCATCAGTTGTTCTTACATATATAGCACTTCAGAGATTCCTAAAATACTTACAAAGTATTCCCTGGCTTTTCCTCAGAGCACATTAGTTTTGCTAGGTTGCACCTCTGGCTTGCTTTTATCTGTGTTTCAGGTTTCACTGAGAAATTGCAAAATGTAACACAATAAACACCACATATATGCTGTTTATACTCCTTTGAAAAAAAAAAAAATCACAGTAACAAAATAATGCTGAATTAACTGTGTCAATCCAGAAAAACAAATTCCCTCTACCAACATCAACGGAGATCCTCTATCATCGATAGAAAACAGTTTAATAAATCTGTAAGAATGCAATAATAAAGGTATTATTAGGCTCCACTGTTGAGGAAAGGTGAAGTGTTTTGTTTTTTTTTATTGTGCTCTGATCTCTATTAGACTTAATGTGTAATTAGGTTCCTAAACTGCTTAGTATGGCCTTTTGTCTCTCTACAAAAGATTTATATTTCAGTCTGCTCTGCATTTAACTTGGAAAAGCAGACATAGCCCTTCATGATTTCACCTTTTTCACTTTTTGTACTATGCAGAGACAGTAATTTGGGCAGTGGCACTCTGGCCAAATGAGGGTGTCCAATCTACCTTTTAGTTGGAAAGGTATCACTAATTTTTTTTTTTTTTTTAATGGATATTTGTTTTCAGACAGACTGGTTCACTAGTTCAGTGTCTTTCGACTAATTGACTAATTTCTATAGCTGACTAATACATGTGTTGGAAAAAAAAATGTGCTGAACGAGGAAATATGAATAATTTCCATACCTTTTTCACTGTCTCTACAAGTAAAATGGCTTCTTCTACATCTCTGTGGGTTCATATTTGTTCTGATACATTAGCAACATTAAATAAGAATTTAAAATGTATTATTTTTTCTAAGTTTCCTATGTATCCAAAATTGAAAATTACATAGTTCTCTTGTGATCCTGGATTATCTTTTTTTACCCATAATTAGTGAAATAATTCTTTAGTCAATAAAAAGCATTTCTTATTAAATCATCATGAATACACAGCTGAAGAAACTAAAGAGACAAAAATCTCTTATATTCATAAAGTGATAAAAGAAAAAAAAATCAGATTCTGCTATTAGGAAAGTACAGATCTTATGTGGATTTTGAAAAATCAAAATTATGAAACAAATTATACCCAGCTCTCAATGAGCATTTATTCCACCTTAAGTTTTAGGTGTCTATTAGCATAGAGAACTTAAGGGGATCCATAAACTTCAGCAACTTCAGTGTGTGGATGAGCACTTCAATACTGAATGCAAATAACCCAAATGAAGAGAAATTGAAAAATTGACAAGAATTTAATAAAGCATAAGATTTACACCGAAATTAATTTTTCTGCTCAATGAATTTCACTATAAAAACCACTGGATTATGCTTGTCTACACCTGCTCTATCTTCTGTTGTTTTATAGTCTCTTTTGTCTCTGCTTTAAACTGCACATGTGACTGTGGGATGCTTAATAAATCAGAAATGTTATCAGAACCCCTCATCAGTTTCCTTACTGTACAAGAACGACATCACCAATTTACTGGTTTATGCTGATATTAAAATGCTGTCTACCAGATTTGCTATTTTTCAATCACAAGTTTATGATCTTACACTCTGATCCAGAAAAGCCTGGAAAACTGAAGGTTACTTATGAAAAGAATAACCTACTGTGTTAAAATAAAAATACTATGTAATTTGTACATTTTTCCATATTAGAACAAAGGTGGAATCAAGTTTAATAAGTTTGAGGATTATTGCATCTAAATGAGTGAGCTCAAATTGGTTTTATCATTTTTCTTCTTCCCCCCACCCCAACTTCTTATTGTCTTAATTTCATTTTACACCCACATGGTGTAAAATAGTTCTATTCCTGAAAAGATGACAAGGAACAGTTTTTCTGTGTTGACAACTGGCTCAAGATAAGAGTTGCCTCGGATGAGACTTAACGGGTGGGACATTGCTGTAGGTGCCTGCTATAATCCCATGAGCAAGATGAACCAGATAAAGGCTTTTTTGGACAGCAGAAAGAAACCTCATGCTCATGACTGGTACTCGTGGGGAACTTCAACCAACTGAGAAGGAAATAAGCTTGGGTGTAAACAATGCAGAAAGCTTCTGCAGAGTGCTTATGACCTTTTCTTGATGCAGGTGATTGACAAACTGACTAGGGAGATGCTCTGCTGAGTCTGTTCATCACAGGACAGAAGAAATGGCCAAGGATGTTAAGGCCAATGGCAGCCTGGCCTATGATGACTATGAAACTATGAAGTTTAAACTCTTGAAGAAAATAAGCAAGAAAAGCAGAAGAGTTATAAATAATGGAATTGAACCCCTGTATTTCACATGAACTGATTTTCAATTGTCTAGGGATCTGCTTAGCAGGATCCCATTGCCAACAACCTTGGAAAGTAGAGGCTCAGCAATGCTACTTGATTTCCTGGGGAACCTTCGTCTATGCACTCAGACATGCAGAAAGCAAAGCAAACATGCAGAAGGCCAGCAGAGATAAACCATGACCTCCTCTCTGACTTTAAAAGACAAAATGAAGTACCCCAAAAATGGGTAGGGACACACAACTCATGATAGATTTAGAAATGTTGTACTGCAGGCAGGAATGGAGTTAAGAAAATTATAACACAGCTGGAATTGGAAAAAAGTGAAGGAGATGATTTGGGTGAAGAGAGATTTTTTATACATCCAAATTAGTCAGGCAGCAAAAGACAGACTAAAGAGTGTGTGGCACAGTGTTCAGTAGGACAAGGGATCTAATCATTCTGTGACACAGAGGTGTCTTTCATCTAATGGTGAAAGACCAACATACTCAAAGGCTTTTATGCCTTAGTTTTCACTGTAAAGGTCTGCCCTCTGGCCTTCCAGTTCCCCAGGGCTAATAGAGGTCTGTGGCAGTGAAGCAGCACCCTCAATAGAAGAAGACAGAGCTATGGAGGGCATAGGATCTGGTGGGATGCAACCCCATGTGCTGAGGGAGCTGTTCACTGTCACTGCAAGGCCACCACTATCAACTTTGACACATCACAGAAGCAGAGGAAGGTTCTGCACAACTGCAAATCAGCACAAATTACTCACTGATTCAAGAAGGGCAAGAAGCAAGGAGGGAAATACTGTCCAGTCAGTTTTGCCTCAGTACATAAGAAAGTTATGAAGCAAATTCTTCTCAAAGCCACACCTATTCTAAATGGAGAGTGAAGCATGCATTCTTCAGAGATCCCTTCCTACCTAAATTATTCTGTGGCTGTGATTTTTGCCCTAAACCACAACTGTAAACTCATCATCAAAGTCACTGGTGGACAGAGGACCTGACACTGGTTTCTGTATTCTAAATTAGGGATCATCCATACTGTTTAGTGCCATGAGAAACCACAATGTGATAGGTGAAAAGCTTATGTCTGCTATGTTTGAACAGATATGGTTGTACTTTAATGTTGCACATTCCTACTATTAGTGATGCAAATATCTCTTGGTATGTGTCTTTGTGACTAAATCTAATAATATAAAAAAATATATCAAAATTCATCATCTTTGTTCTCTAAATGAAATTACTCTGAAGACAAAAAAATTAAAGTGAACCAAAGAAACAATAATTTAGGAATGTTTATATGGTCTGATAGGTAGTAAGGTAAGCCCTTTAAGCAAGTATGTTTTTAAATCACCAGTTCAGGTACTACGTTAAATAAAAAGGAACCATTAAATGACATTGATCTTCACTATCAAAGTGCTAACAAATAAACTACTATGAACAGCTCATTCTCCTTCTGAAGGAGCTCCATCACCTATAGAAAGCAATACAAGTGCCCATTTAATCCAGTCTCTTTGAACTAAAAAGAAAAAAATATATGAGTGGAAACAGACTTGGATATGTGAGCAAAGACAAGACAAAATTATCTGTCTTAGAACAGGAAATGTAGGGAAAAGTTCTTTAGAGGAATATCTCATCTCTTCCACTTTTCCTACCATTAATGATTTGCCAACCCTCTGAATAATGTTTTTTTTAAAGCATGTATTTGAATGCACATTAGAACATTCTGGCCAGTTGACTTGAACTTCAACTCCAGAATAATATGCAAAGCACTAAAATCCATTTAGGATATAGTTTGCTTGTACTAAAAATATGATTGTGTACTGTGTGATCCTATTTAGTGTCTCTGTTATACCATTTCTTCCCAATTGCTTATTCTCATGCTATAATCATAGCTTCATGCTCTAATCATGCCTGAGATAAGAGTTAACATTTTTTGAAGCACATTTCCATTGAAGGCCTCTTGTTTACTACCTTAGACTCCCTTCTTTTTTAAACAATTTCTTTCAGTTAACCAACTCCCTCTCCTGCATCTGTCAACTGCACAAGATCAGGATCAGTAACTTTCTTGCTTTTTATTGTCTTTGCAAAGCAAAAGTTTCTTGGGTGACTCAGAAAAGTGCTAGGAAGCAGCCGTGAACTCTATCCCACTTTTTCAGCATTCCGTCTGCAGCACAGAAATGTCACTGGGCCAACACTTGTGCAAGAGACTAGCACAAAAAGAATTCTACAAAAGTCTCCATCAGGTTCTAGGTTTTTCCCCCACGAGAAAAGTCATAAAATAAGCTTTTGGAAAAGAAGAAAGTGTTACTACAGCAGATATGACAGTTAAATGAATCATTCAGCCTAGAAGTTCAAGTACGTCAATTCTTCTGGGATGCCTTTCATGGTTTCCCATATATGAATTTTATGTTTTTGCCCATCACAAAACTCCTGGAACTGGTGGCTGAAAAATCACATCAGCAAGTCTCACAGATCTCAGTCACTGACAGTCAGTGTAGTACCAAATTTAAACAAAAAAACCAAAACAAACAACAAAAAAGGAAACAATTGAGTCCATGAACAATAATTGTATTTTAGGATTATTTTCATCAAAAAAAATCAATGCTTGTTCAGTCCTGCAAATTACTTCCTGGCACATTACCTTCTTTTTGAAATTAACTCAGACTACTAATATATATTAGAAACCAAGTAGATTTTGTAAATCTGATGCAAAATGCCTTAGGTGTGATATGTCAATGTTATTTGGTAAAATGAACACAAATTTAACCTGGAAAAGCAAAATGTGAAAGAAATTAGGCAACATTTGGACTTCAGCCACTAAAATCAAAATTGCAAGAACACTATGTATGTCTATACATGGTTCTATAGCCATTTATAGCTGTCACAAGCCCTTGATCCTTTTATTATTATTTCTGTGATCCCCAGAAAGGTAAACAGGATGTGGAAATTTAAGTGTCAACATCAGTTTTAAAATGGTATTTAATCCTCTGCAGAAAAGCAACAGACATAAAACTCCATGTATAGCAGAGGAGTACATGGAATCTAGGTAGTTAACTAATTTTGACCCTGAAAACTTTTTACGCAGATGCTGCTTAACACACAGCATCTAACCCTGCAGGAGGCTCGGGAGCTCAAGCCTCTATAAAGTTGCCCAACTCAGTTGTGTATCCATAAACTGTGCCATATTCAACCACTAAGAAGCCTGAACCAAATGATAGCATAGCAGTGGCTTTTGTGCTCTCTCTTTTGATATTCAGGAACTAATGATCTGTGCACTCCATGGGACACGGAAAACACTTTATTCTATCCTCTGTGTGACAGAATTCAAACAATTTCCATAGTACTCAACACTGACTTCTTAAAAGAGCTGTTGGCAATTTCTGCTTCTTATGCTGAAGATGTATCCCTGTGCAGGAAAAATATGAGATTCATTCACATCCATTTTGTTGGTATCAGTCAGGTCTTTATACAATGACCATTGATTTATGCTACAAAGATACGACCACTGGCAGTTACCAACTTTCTATTCTTACAAGCAGTACAGCAGTTGCTGTGTTTACATGCAGTTCATGCCTGAATAAGTATTGTTGAAGAAGAGCTTGCTAAATTAGTTCAGGGAATCACACAGCAATTTCATCTAATTGCCATTTGTCAGAACTTTATTACAATCACTGAATATTTTTAATTACATTAAGAAAGGGAAGATGTCAACTCACTATTTCATAATATGTCAGAGACTCCACAAAAAGAATTCCATGATTTATCATTTCAAAATACATTTGTGGTATCAAATATTGCTTGTTGTTTAAAATTACCAGCAGTTAAGGGAAAAAGCCTTTGTTACCTCTTGTGGTGTTACTATATGATGATTTATTACTGTTTTAAATATATCAAATTTGATCTGATTATTTTCTTCCTACTATGTTCAGCCATACAAAGAATGCAGAGAGGTAGCTTTACTAAATATTGAATTTTTAGACAGTTCAAATGAAGTCAGATAAATTCAATGAAAGTGGAGAATCATTAGCACCTTGTCCACCTGCTTTTTGAAAGAAAGCTGCTGCAACTGAAACTTCTACACGTCCTCTTAAGAATCCCAAAGCATCAGACTGGGAAACTCAGGAGTGCTTTTTCTGGATTATGATCAAGTTAATGGGAATGAGAGGCATCAGGCAGAAAAAAAGATAATACAGTACATAAAATTCATGCATTGCAGCATCCACTGTTGACATTAGTCTCATATCCCAGCTATTTTTTCTGACCTATATCTTTCTTGCCAAATCATAAGTTTTTAAGAGAAATTGTCTTGCTGTTGAATAATTCATACACAGTAACACATTAAAGTATTGCAGCTTTTTTATTATTGTTAACATCATGAAGAACCAAACTGGCATTATGTCCTACTAAAAATCTATGAAAATGTACTAGAAGGTAGTTCAATGTTCATTCACTGCAAGGTAATTTGATACTATACCTTACACAAAGTTTAAATATGAAACTAGTCAGGCCTAGCATATATAGGAGTAGACATGTAGTTCAGTCTTTAGTGACAAAAACCCAAATAATCCAGTAATTTCAGTCACCTTTTCCTCACATGCTGCCAGTTTAATAATTAGTATATTCTGCTGTATGCAGTAAAATATTCTGATAGGTTCAGTTTGGATTTATGAAGTTACTTTACTTGCTGATGAAACGGTCTTCAAAATGCAAACTATTCACTTAGAAATTATTTAAAAATTCCTCCCAGCCAGTAATGATGGCAATTAAATAGTAATTAAACAGAGATACTGCCCTGTGAAAATCATCATACTGCTCTGTTGAGACACTTGAGTTTAGAAATAAAGTTTACATAAAACATCATAGTTTACTAACTTAATACATGTCTTGTGTTAAATTAAAAAGTTTGTATTTAATCTTTTCAATTTATCTGTTATGAAGCAGCTGGATAATTCCAGGGAATTTTAGACACTTCCCCCCTCCACAAAATATTGTCAATATCTCCACTGTTAGAAAAGTCTGATGCAGTTATCAAGATATAATGAGCCGAAACAAAGACAAGGGTCCACTTTGCTTCCATTCGTTGATCACAAGACGTTAAGATCATTGCCTCCCTTAGAAGTGTGCACAGCCAGGCTGACATTGTGCCTTGGTGTCCTGCCTACACCTCTTCTACGCCCCTTGCCCCTGCCTGGGCATGCTGGCTCCTGGGGAGAACTGGCACAGGGGTGCTGACAACTTCCTTGGATTGACCGCACAACCTCGCAAGGCGCTGCAACGTCTTGTTTACCCTGGGCTTCTTCAGATTGGGAAGGAAACTGAGCAGAAGCAGAGCAGCCCTTCCCCTGATAAGTCACATAACTTTGCACATGAAACAGCTTTCACTAAATTTGGAGCTTATCCACTCTTTTGCCCTTCTACTCTCTCCAATATATAGGAAAACAAGCTCAAGAATTTCATTCTACGTCTATCATTTATCTACAGGAAGAAGAACACTTTAAGAGTAATTATTGAGTTACAGAACAATCATTAAAGATGTGCTTTTAGTCTCAATCACACTTTTCAAACATGGATTGGTCTAAGTACATGTCCTTCATGTTTGCTGACAACTGTATGACCCTCACCGATCATTTAGCCGAGCAGTTCCCTTGCACACTGTTCTTTATGGGTTTTTTTCCACTTTCTAAAATAAACTATTTTATCTCAGGATGGGAGAGAACATTTTTCTAGATAACTCCACGGAAAGGAAAATGAATAGTAGCAAAATATTTTTTCCTAATACATCCTTCATTTTTTCCCCTTTTTTTGTTTTAAGAGCATTACTCCCTAGTTCAATATGACTTCCTTTATTAAATGGTCCACTCATTTTAACAGCATTTGATTTTTTTACGAGAATACACAAGAGATTAAGGGAGAGAATTTGGACAAGAACTACAATAAAATTTAGTTCGCTAAAATAAAATGTGATTCACTGTCCTTACTAAAGTATTGCAAGATGAAAATTAGAAATCACCATTCTTGTTGAAAACATGAATGTTTCACCTGAGTCCACTATTCTGCTATTCACAGAGAGTACTCAAATTAAGCTGTCTGGTACCAGATAACATTTTTAGAAATTCTAAGTGAAATTACATCAAAAAGCAATATTCATGGACTGAAAAAAAATGAAATTTATTAAAAACATACATTTTTATAGACAAAATTACAGTCATGCAGAATCAAAAAACAAGTTGTCCTTTTATTTATGTGCCCATATAAAATTCAATTATGTTTATTCCTATTCCTAAAATTCTGTTGGTCTCTTTAGTCTCATGTTGAATATCTGCATTTCTCATTCTGCCCTTCTAGTTTTCTTCCTCTACCTATACTCTCTCATACTCCTTCACCAGCCTTCAAGGCTGAATGTCTTTAACTTCTCCTCCCTTTCTTCCACCCCTATGGTTGTTTTTTCCTATTATATGTTTTCCACTTTCACTCTTCACATTCCTTTCAGTCTTGCTTTCCCATCTTATCAGACTGTATATGAACTTTGCTGCAAGCATAGTTGTATGAAATGATTTTCAGTGCTGCCAGCAGCTGGGAGAGTATGGCCTTAATGATCCTTCATGTGAACCAGACTAAAAGCCTCGAGCACAAGTGACCTGTAGTCCAAAGCAAATCACACTCCACACCTTAGTCTCTCCACTCCATAGAACCTGTATATAAGAGAACAAACAGGCATTCTACACAGACAAAGATAATTGTCTAGGATAAATTCCCATTCACATAATTCCCCAGGGGCACCCCAAGCAATACCATACTTTCCCACAACCTAGGAGAACCAGAAGTGACCGTGCCACATCATTCATTTGTAAATCAGAACATTAAACTTTTCTCAGTGGATATATCAAAGGATTCACAGAGCAGAGAACAAAACTGCTCCAGTTGCAAGCATTCCCCTAAGGACTGAAACACCATGTGTTAGCAGATACTAGATATTTAAACAAATGTAAAAAAGGATAATGGTGCATAAAATCATAATAACTCAAGATAAGCAAATTAACACAAGTCTTTTATAAATTAGCTATCTTTATAAAAGCACTCCATTTACTAACAGCTCAGAGTCTATACTCGGTCTCTGACACTGAACAATGGTTTTGAGCTCCCAGGAGGCTGCTCACTCTATCTGCTTGGTTCAATAGGACACCTTGGCAGCTCTGCTCTGCTGGGGTTCTGAGAGCCTTCTTCAGGCAAACAGCAGAAGCCTGAGCAGGACAACCATTTTCTGCAGGTACATATTGCTCTGTATATACACACAGTTTCAGCAGCCTCATACTTACAGTTCTTTGCTACATTCACAAAGAAAGCTGCTACAAAAGAAAAGCTAAATTTAGCAATCTTTTCCAATAGCTACATAGCCATTTCTGTATGGAAAAAAAATTATTCAGATGATTTTTCTCATAGTGCTGTCATTAATTCCAAATGAGGGCTGTGATGGATTTTGATCCCAGATCTCCTATACTTAATTGGATGGCTGAGGCTAAAGATGTTTCCAATGGTCAACCATGCCACAGTGTAAGATTACATTAAATATGCCAATCATTGAGTTCCGGCAGAAACACATAGAAACCTTCAGAAATTAAGTTCTATTATTAACGCTAAATTGACTCTCACATCAGAATAGCAATTTTCCATGTCTTGCTTGAAATAATAATGCATTTCCTAATTTGAACTCTTATAAATATGATTAGGTGATGAAGTACAAAGTAATGACCCAAGCGAAGTCATAAGCATTTCCTGTACTAAGCTACACTGAAAAAATAATTTTTATAAACTAATTAGACATCCTGCTTCAAATATTGCATTTTTAATAAATTTCATACATACATACATATACATCTAAATAAAATGGGAGCATTTAATAAGGGTTCCTTATCCAATTTTTAAAATAGCTTTGTAAATCTATTAAGTACTAAGTGGAAACAATAGAGACAGAAGTCATTAAAATAAAATCATTACTTTAAAAGGTACAACTATTCTTACTGACATTGCAGTATGAATTGCAGTACAGCACATCAACCTTTGGAAAGTGTTTTCATGAGAGGTAATGACAGGCTTCACAGCTGTGCTTAAATGAGTAGTCATGTGAGAAAGCCATAGCAATGCTTTGGATCAGAGCTTTATGACGAGTGTATACAAAAACTGCTTCAAAATTTGTATGTTCTTAACAGACAAATATCAATGCAGGTAACTTTCCAAACAATGTTATAGATGATTGCAAGTGCTCCATGCAGTAGTTTCATTCAGGATCATACTGTCAATACTTATAGTTGACATATTGAATGCATAAGCTGCAGTACTACTAAAAGCAACAGCATATACCGCTTTATTTTTTGTTAAACTAAATTTTCCCATCACCTCCCATCTCAGTATCGTGAAGATATATTAACTGCACCTCTTCTTGAGAGCTCAGATTTTAGGCAGGAGACTGGTGTTTCATTTATCTGGCAAAACTGGGCAGCCTGGGGAAAAGAAAAACACTGCATCCTTCTGACAAACTGCTTGTCTCATACAGCAGCTGCATCATGCTTTTGTACTTATCTACTTAAAGTTGATATTATCTTATAAGGAATAAGCCTTTCTTAAATATGATGCAATACTCCAGAGAACTGTTTCAAGCTAACTACAAGATGCTTTTCCAAAACATATTCTCTGAATGTGTAATTCTGGAGATTTATCTCCTTTATATAAGCTGGACAAGAAAAGCTTGAAAGAGAAAATATGTAAGATTTCTGTTATTTCCACAGCAGAAGTAAGAAGCAGCATTGCCAAAATACATAACCTTTTGTATTCTTGCCCTTTAAGCTGCTTGCTTTCTGTTAATGTGCTAAGCTTTATTAATGCAAAATTATTTGAGATGATCTGACCAGCATCCTACATATTTAGTACAACACTCAACAGAAATATGTATTCCACATTCTAACCATCCAATTATCAACATCTACTCAGAAAACTGCAATTCAAATTGCCAAAAGCAATATATATCTACACCTGCATATGTATTAAAATGTGTCCTCCTGTGTTGTATTTAATTCTATTTAATTTTTTCTGTGATATTTAAATAACTGACTTAAGTATACAAAGAAAAAGACAACTACTAGGTCTGTGGCCCTTGATCACAGACCAGCTTTAACATATAGTTAATTGCCCCAAGTAAGAAAATCTAGACACAAAATTATTTAATGCATATGTACTGCAAGACTGAACTAATTTTTATTAGCCTAGGGCAGTAACATCTAAAGAGTTCCCATTTTATGAGTCACCTTCCTATTCACCACTATACATTTACAATGTATTATTTGCTTAGCATTAAAAAAATATATATATATATATATTTATCAATGTACAGAAGCTTTGGTTTGACTCTTACTGAGGCTGAAATACAAATGTCAGTGTACTGGTTTTGGCTGGAGTAGATTTAACTATTTTTTTCAGCTCACATGGTGCTGTGCTTTAGATTTGTGCTGACAACAGTGTTGATAACACAGGGATGTTTCAGCTGTTGCTGAGCAGAGCTTACCCAGCAACAAGGCCTTTTCTGTTTCTCATCCCAGCCCACCTGCAAGGAAAGAGACACATCCAGGACAGGTGACCCCAACTGACCCAAGGGATATCCCAGACCACATGGTGTAATGCTCAGTACATAAGGGGAGGAAGAGGGGAGCCGGAATGAGGAAGAAATGAGGTTATTCTTAGTTAAGACATTTGTTTTACCAAGTAATGGTTGCATGTGATGGAGCCCTGCTTTCCTGAACACCTGCCTGCCAGTGAATGAATTCCTGGCATCACTTTGCTCGTGCGTACAGCTTTTGCTTTACCTATTAAACTGTTTTTATCTTCCTGATTGTCTCCTCCATTCTGTTGTGGGGAGAAGCACGTGAATGTCTGGGTGGGACACAACTGCCAGTTAGGACTAACCCAGAGCAGTCAGTGTAATCCTTCTGCTGCTCACAACTTTCTCTGATTCCTTTCTTTTTAGTTACAGATTATGCCATATCATGTCTTGAGATACTGAGATAATCTTTTAAAGTATTCATTTTTCAACAAGTAGTGAATTAAAATAAATGGTTCCAGAAACAGTGTTTATCTCCATTTTAAAGTGAACGGAACCCATTTCTCCAAAAACCTTTTGTTCATGTTGCAGAAACATGTTCATGCTCATATTGTAGAAACAAATGTTTTACTGAAACTTTGATGAAGGTTTAACTGTTACTAGTTGAAAGGAAGTTCAGCTGATCATTCTTTCATCTTGTAGCAGTAACGTTTTTGTCAACATATGATCTGGAAAAACCTGTCTTTTATGCTTTCCAGCATAGTGCTAAAATGTACAGTTCTGAGAGCATACAGAAGTAAGCAAAAATGCTCAGAATTCCTCTCATACCTGTACACCTGCAGAGCCCACGAAATAAACTCAGTTTTTGTGTAAGAATTTATAGATTTATATTGGTCAACATTGCATATTATCTTTCTCTAGTTCAGGGACAGAAATCTGTGCGTAGACAGCCTCCAATGAAAGAGAATAAACAGAACCTGGAGATACTTGCTACTGTGAAACACATAGTTGAACACCACAGGAAAATGATCGCTGCAGAAACTGTTAAAGTAAAACTATATTCTGCACACTTTTCATCTGCTAAATCACACTATGCTGAGAAGCACCTGCTGGCTGAGCCTCACACAGATTCCTGAGGCACTTCACAAATGAAGAAGTCGCAGTTGGAGGCAGTGGAATTGAGTTCCAGAGCAGACAACAAAGCTCTAAGCTATAGGTTCTCTTTTTAATAGCATGTTCAGATCATCATTCAGTCACTGATCAATCTTACCTCTTCCAGCACTGTAATAAGCCATGAAACACATGGCAAAGGGTCACAACAGAAGTTTCTCGTGTTGCTTTATTTAATACAAGTAATCCATTCCCAGACTACAGTTGAAACCATGCCTCTGAATTTGCACTAGAAGTGAGTGGAAAGAACTAATTGCATAAGATTAGGGATCTGTCATTCACATTACTTAAGAATCTCCCAGGAAATAATAAGCAGCTCCTAATTTAGCACCCCTGCTTTCATCTGTGGGGTTGAGACAATCCCTGCACACCAAGGAAAGTATCTTTGACTTTATTTATATATTTGTATTCTATATACCATTTAGTTTTCACAGACTCACAGAATATGCTGAGTGGGAAGGGATCCAAAAGAATCATCAACTCCAACTCTCAGTCCTGCACAGGACAGCCCCAAGAGTCACACCATATGCCTGAGAGTGTTCAAATGCTTCTTGAACTCTGTCAGGCTTGGTGCTTGTGATCATTTTCCTGAGGACCATTTTCCAGTGCCCAAAAACCCTCTGGGTAAAGAACCTTCTTCTAATATCCAGCCTACCCCTCCCCTGACACAGCTCCAGGCCATTCCCTCAGGTCCTGTCACTGGTCACCACAGAGCAGAGATCAGTGCCTGCCCTTCCTCTTCCCCTCACAAGAAGCTGTAACTGCACTGAGGTCTCCCCTCAGTCTCCTCCAGGCTGAACAGACCCAGTGCCCTCAGCTGCTCCTCATGCAGCTTCACCTCAAGGTCCTCCCCCGTCTTTGTTGCTCTCCTATGGACTCTCTGTAATAGTTTAGTATCTTTCTTATGTTGTAGTATAATGAGCCTGCCCCAGCTCAGAGCAGAGCAGGACAATCCCTCCCTTGCCTGGCTGGCCATGCTGTGCCTGATGCCCCCAGGACAGGGTTGGATCTCCTGGCTGCCAGGGCACTGCTGGCTCATGTTCAACCTCCTGTCAACAAGGAATCCCAGAGCCCTTTCCTCAATATTTCTTTTCCATTATTTTTATTTTAGTTAAAAGATTATTTATTGTATATAGCACATTATTCTGCAATCTATTTGTATCTTCTATATTTAATTTCAAATAGTAATTTTAAAAGATACCTACTAAAAACTTTAAGTTTCCTATCATTAATAATAATAGCACGGAACCTCAGTACTTGAGCTTTTATGAGTATTCTAATAAATCAATTATCTTACATATTGGTTTTTTTCTTGTATTGTAGGGTTTGTGCAGCAAAGTCTGATATACCCACTACACTGATACACCTGAAGCAGAGACCTGCCTTCATCTAAGTGTGGGAGTAAACCAGTAGCAAAAACACCAAAATAAATTCTGGTTAAGCATGAAGATGACTGTACTATTACTGGAGTTTTATTGGTACAAGTATGTGGGCAACATTTTTCAAGTCAATTTTTTAAAACCAGCTAACTCTCCCCACCTTTTTCTCATAGCCATCTTAGCCAACAAACTGCTGAATCACAACAATTACCCACCACTTCGCTATTCTGGCTAGAGTGGCAAATAACAGATATTTTGTGACAAGTGTAGAAACAGAGCAAGCATCCCATGATAAATAATAAGCCACTAAGTCATACCATTTTAGCTTCCAACAGGGGCTCAGGGACTTCCTAAGTCCCAGGTAGACTCTGTGTATTTAGCAGTCACCAGGGCAGTTTTATCATAATTTTGTTGTGACTTTTAGTCCTCTTTTCAGTCTACAAAGTTCCTTGAACAAAGTTTCAGGGTTCTGTGTAAATTAAGCCTTGACTGAGGAAAAACAGCTCAAAACAGAACAGTTACAAAAGCATTATTGTTGGTTTTAAAATATGCTGAGTCTGGACTGCAAGCTGCCTCTGGTGCTATTCACTGTTAGTGTGGAAGTAATGACCACAGTCTGCATCCTAAAGATAGTCTGCACTGGGAGGTTTGTGCAAAGTTTGGGTTCTTACGTGAATTGCAATTTGCTAGCCATTGTGTTCTGATTCCCTCCATAAATAAGGCATTATTAGTACACCTGAAACCCGAATTAATAAAGCAAGAGAAGCAGACAACTTTGAAGTCTCACTGAGAGCTAGTGAGCAGGCAAAGGCAAGGACTCTGGACCACTTTCTACTTCTCTCAAAGATATGGGTTAAGCCAAGCCTTTAGATTTCAGAACTAAATGAGTTCAGTGACTACACTAGGTAGCGTAATTATTACATTGGTGTATTAATGTTCTTAAAAGGCTCAGAGGAAAGTGCTTTTTTTTTTTTTTATCTTGTGAGAAATTAAAGAACATTTTGCTTCAGCCCAAAAAGATTACTGAGTAAAAGAATGAAAGTTATTGGTTCTATTTCCTATTTGTTGCTATCTATGTTTTGGATGTGTTTTGTTTAATCTGTTGGGTGCTGTTGAGAGCTGGGAGAGGGGCAGGGTGGAAGAGAGGACCAAAAAAGGAAGGATGAGGGGGAGGGGACAGAAGGGTAAGCTGTTGGGAGAGAGTACAGGTTCCTGAGTACTCCCAATGGAAAAGGGAACGGAGACCACCCCCAGCCACAAATGAGTATAAAAAGTTGCCGTTTTGTCAGAGGGTGTGTGTGTTCGCCTCTTGGGAGAGAGATACACACCCAACTCAGCTGACTCATTACAAACAGGTTCGTTTGTTTGTTTGTTTGTTTTTTCACTTAGAAGACTTTATCAGCCCTTAATTGTATCTAAAATTGAGTTTTTTCTAACCTCCTCTTTCAATTTTTAAAAATTAACTAGACAATTCCACATTTACTGCTGTACTAACAGCATCCTCAAAGACAGCCAGTAAGAGGAACACTGACAAACTACCTGGAACTAACATCCCTATACAAACAAGTCTATAGTATCCGCACAATTAAAAGTTGTCATCTCATTGACCAGAAATGAAACTGAATTATTCTCCCATTAATAAAAGGGCTAAAAAAAAAACCTATTGAAATTGTACCACCATGGATTTTCTGCTGGCCAAGCTAAAGTGCTGTCACTCTCAAGATGCCAGTTGAGCACCTTCCATAGGCAACCAAGTTATTATGAACACTTTTTATTGCAAAAATGTTCTTATAAGTTAAAATCATCTGAGAAAAATATTGCTTAGAAATTCTAAAGGCAAAAAACCCTCAAATCATGTATTTGCATCAACTAGAAATTCAGAGTTCCATCAGACATCAAGGAAAAGGGACAACTGAAGAGAGATAAATATCCAAAGCGAAGAGAGACAGCATCCAATCATTTAGCACAGCTACCTCAACTAATCCAAGAATGTAAGAGAAATGTCTATAAGAGAAATAAGTAATTAAGCCTTATTTTAGAAATTTTTCTTTTGCTGTTGTAAGGGTCAGTCCAAAGTTTCTCTTGTTTTTGCCTCCCGACCATCGCGAGGCCCTGAGGACCCCCCACCAAGGTGGACTGTGAACAATGGTCTCCTGGCCTGGCTGAGGTGGATGACTGGCTGCAGGTGTGTTGTGCTTACTGGGCTGTGCTGTTATGGTACCAACTGAAGACTGCTTGTACTGCAAATCTGTACCTGTCTCCCAGAGCACCACACAATGGTCCATAAATCTCCCCACCTTTTGGCCAGAGGCCACTTGCCTCGAAAAAAGACTATAAAAAGTCACCCTCTGGAAAGGACTCTGAGATCTCCCCACGGATGAAGACACGTCTATTGGCTGGACCACGAGGACGCTCGTCGCATCTGTTGGTAGCTATATTCCCATCCCCCTCTTTCTCTCTCTCTCTCTACTTTGTTTCCTATATCTTTCCCCCTCTATCACAATTGAGTTGTTGGCATTGAATAAAGTGCATTGCTGTTGTTGAATAAACTTTGATTTGTCCCCTGCATTTTGCCTGTTTGCACCTTTGGGATCGAGCGAACCATCACGACCCCTGCTCTGTATTAATAGCGGATCGTGACAGCTGTGTACTGCAACACCATCACTGCAGAATTGAAGTACACTGAACCTGTCTTTCCCTGCTTTCTCCACTTCCTCTCCCCTGTAACTATGCATAAGTTAGGCTGTAAAAGGACTGAGTTTAGCTTTTCTATAAGATTGTGGTGATTTAGTAGGCATTTTATATTTTATTTCATAGTTATAAGAAATTAAAAGCATTCATATATTTTAATTAAAAGTATATTTCTGAACTAATGTCCTAAATTCCTTCAGGTTTTATATATTCATATAATTTATGAACTGGGGAGTTATCATAGCCGGTTTTGCCAAGGTCTTTCCGGAAAGAATTTAGTTTTCAGTTTGCAGCCATTGCCCTTTATCTCACTGTGGACCTTCATTTCATTGTTTCTGCTTTGTATGAAGATCAGATGCACAACTTAAAATTAAAAAAAAAACAACCTGATGGCAAGTATTTCTGGATTTTTTTTTGACAGTTAATGAGATCCTTACATGCATTTTTTAACAACCTCATTTCATAAGGCACTATGCTATATTATTTGAAATATATATACATTTCTTTGTTTTTAAAAACTAAGTCTTTCTGCAAGAAGAAATAAGTACTCTAAAGCCATACAATGCGTCATAGCCTCCAGAAATTACTGTATATGGGCATGATTAGAAAGTAGAAGTAACACACATCTATTTTCACAGTAACTTTGGAATTGTTAGCTTCTGAAAGAATTCATTCTCTCAGCTGTCACAAACATGGAACACTTTAATTTTAGTTTAATAGGAAACACAATATTTATCTTTACAGGAGTCTGAAGTCACCTATTTGCTTTCAGAAAATAATTATGAGCAAGCATACATGCAATTAAGGGATTCACAATCTCTTATCAATATATCAACTTGGAAAAACTCTCTGGCTGAATAATTTAGTTTTGATACCCACTTAATATTTTGGCCACTGCTGAGATTACAACAAGGGTGCTAATTAGTGCCAATTGTGAGGCTGGTTTCTGTGGTACAGCCATCTGTCTTACAGATACTGAATCATTTAATTACTTTAAGGTGTAATTATAAATGTCTCAAAGCATTTAATACTAACCATTCATTATTTTAAAAAAAACACAATGTTGCTATCAGATACTAAAGACGGTTTTTTTAACCAGATAATATGGTTTAAAATATATACAGTAGTTATAAAGTAGAGTCATTGCACTAATAACACTGTAGTAAAAGTCAGATAAGCAAAATAAAATCTCTAGCAGTATCCCTAAAATGAAAATCTGCATAAGGAACAAACAGGGTACTTTTTATTTGTAATTTTAATATTCCCTGAATGTTGAAACTTATTCTTGTTATATGGATTTTAATTGCACTTATTTACAGTGTTTGCAGTATTTTTATGCAGTAGTGGGACAGCATGAAATTGTAACAATAACAACAGGCCATGATAATATAACTGAATTCTACCTGAAAAGAAAAAAACAAAACAAAAAACTTTAAATGCATAACTCACTCTTGAGCCCAGATATGTAACATAAAGTGCATTTTACTTGAGTTTTTTGTGTTTCAGTTTTTGCCTGCCATCCCTCCCAGTCTGAAGCAATGGAGTGAAGCCTTCTGTGGCAGCCAGCTCCCATTGCCAGCTGGATCCTTCTGCACAAGTCAGGTTACATCACATTCATGCTACACATCTTTTAAATAGATGACTTTTACACTACAAACACCAGCTTCTGGAATTTTTATCCCATGATAATGAAAATCTCAAGGAAACAAGACAATACTCTCCCAAGGTTTTACTGTTCTTTTCACAAGAAATAGCCAATGTAAATATGTGATGGACACACTGTATTTTGTATTTTGTATGGATGAATATTTCACAGATGTGATGAACTACTGCAGCTCTTTCCAAATATTTACTTGTGATTTGGAAAAGAAAAATTAGGGAATCATTACATTAATTGGAAATACTGAAGGCTGAAGAAATAAAACAGTATACATAATTCTATAAAAGAATAAGATATAATAATCATATAAGACATGATTTAGCAAATTCTCTCTCCTCTTTTATCTGAAGATAGGTGGCACCAAAGGGATGCCTCCTAACCTTATTAAAAGCAATTGAAAAGCAACATGTGTTACAGAAAGAGCTTTTATCTCTTGTTAAAATAATAAGAAACATCTGTGTCCAAATTTTAGGAAATCCAAAGCCAATTAGAGATGATGCTCTGGGACACTCTATAAAGCCATAAAAATCTCTTTAAAATACAAACCAGAGTTTAAAATTTTAAATAATGAATATTTCAAATCAGTCAACATAATAATTACCCTATTTCTATGTAAATCAATTCATAATTATTGATATCTCATCACTCCTGAGTACAATTTTGCAGAAAACATTTTTTTCTGAAACACTGCAGAGGGGAAAAGAAAAGAGTTATTAGTAAGTACCTCTCTTAACCTCTTTTGTTAAATTAGATAAATGAGAGGAAATTGAAATCTGTAATGAAATATGCAATTTTAAAACAAAAGCTCTGACAAAGAAAGCAAGCTGAATTAAATGGACTGAATTAAATGGACTCTGACTAATTATAGACCACTATATCTCCTTTTCTCCAGTGTCAGAATACTGCCCATATTGACATGATCCATCCAAAACAGGACATCACTACGGTTACTTGGATAATTTTGTGTCAACTTATTTTGGTGCACTGTTCTAATAATGACTAATACCCTGGCATGTAGTGTAATTCCATGGACTTCATGCCTGAGTTAAACTACCAAAAGTAATGGGCTATTTTTTAATATAAGAATTTAACCTCCATGTCACCATGTAAGTTTTCTTACTTGAATAGCATGTCTCTCTGCTTAGCCTTGAGTATATACAAAGTTTTATACCTCACTACACCATACAGCTGTCTGAAATATTTCAGATATTTCATTTTATCATTATTCAATACATATTTAACACATTTTCATTTGATCTCACTGGTTAGCATCTGCATGCCTTGCTTTATATAGCTCCTAGTCCTGTACACCAAGCAAATACTTCCCTCTGGATGTTTTTACTACTTGATGGAAACAGAGGATGGTATACATCTTATTAAAGGTTGTTGTGCACAATGTAAATTAATCTAAACTTCCTCAAAGGCAATGGAAACAAAAAAAGTGCTTTCATAATATGATTCCTCTTGAACTGAGGCAAACATCTTAAGTAGGTTGGATGAATTGTACCCTTTTTTTTTAATTTACTGAATAAAAAGTGATTGTAGGGTCATATTGACAACTATACTGCACATGTCAAAGGTTACCTGAAGTTAATTCTAAATGGGGAATTGCCAGGCCAATAAAAAGGGTGCATGTTTTCTGGGATATAAAACTAAAACCTAGAACCTGAATATAAGGCATTTTTCTCCTGAGTGAATGGAAAGAGTTCAACAGGCCTGAGTTGTCATCCAGAGGTCTAGAGAGCAATGTAAGGCAACAGTCTGCAGTCACCTGCGATGTTTCCATTAACATCTGAGTTGTTCCAGTCTGGCTAATGGAGTTAACTGGAGACATTCGCTTAAGTCCCAAACCTTTATACCAAAACATGTGTTATTTAGCTCTAAATATTTAAGATTGCATAACTTGGTGAGTCATCAGATATCTTGCAAACCACCATGAAACCTTTCATCTAATTTTAAACTGAAAACTTCATGAAAATTATACAGTTTTATATATCATGAAGGATCCTGCACAGATCATGGCTTATCTAATTTGATTCTGCAGTTTGAGCAGCAATAAAAATGCAGACTACAGTAGCTCAGCCTGCTCTTAATTGCACAGATATCCATAATTCTCATGAGAAAGACAGTCCTAGCTACAAGGCTACGGAGTACTCTGGAGCCTGGGGAACCTGTCAGTTGTCTATTGAAACTCTCTAACCACAAAAACAAGAACTCAAAAGAGGTGGGGGGAAAAAAATAAAGCAAACCTAAAAAAAAAAAAAAAACAATCAAAAAACCTCAAACAATTTCCAAACAACCAACCCCCCACACATATGAAAACCAGACCGAAACAAGAGGAGGAAAATGGCACAGGAGCTTTATGGATATGGCAGTTGCATAGAGGTGGGTGAAATCACAATGTAGTGCATCTTAGTATGCTTTTGTATCTTATCAATTATATATTTAATGCTGGTATGTAACTTTCCATTCCCCAGTGAGTACTTGAAAGACTAGATGGACAGTCATTTTTAGCTTCTGTTTTTTCCTAAACCAATAAACCTTGAACTCCCTCATACATTATCATAAAACTTCAAAAATATGATGTGGAGACAAGCTGTCTCACACATATGAAAATCAAAATAGCAATACAGCACAACAGAGCTAATTAAGCCTGGCAGCTTGTTGTAGCAGAGCTGCTTGATTCAGATGTCAGAACAAGCTCAGAAATCATTCTGTACTACCACACTGCCCATAGCAAGAAGGAAAAAGAAGCATCCAGTTTCTGAGCAGTGAGGGTTTTACGTAAGTATTATGGGACTGATGTAAACACTGTAAGCCTACTAGCAGAAGGATGTAAATATTCTGCTTCAAAATAATCTTGATAAGATGGTGATACATTTGGATTTCAGAAAATGCTGCTTGAAAAATACTGGTACTAAAGTATTCTACACTTCTGAAGCAGAATATTAAATTAAGTTTTACTCATACCAGAAGAGTGAAAGTTAATTATGTATTTCCCAGCAGCAAAGCTAGGCGGTCTAAATTTTTATAAAGATTCCTTCCAGGGATGATCTGCTCCTTTTCCACATGAAGGAATAGGACATATCCAGGTGACAGATAGACCCAGAGTAAAATTTGTTTAATTGTTAATCACTTTCTGCTTGAATTTTTTGCTCTACACTTTTGTTTTTGAGAATAATTAAAAAAAAACAAACAACCCAAACTTCCATTTTAAAACAATAATCTGGCAATTAAAACTGAATCAGTTTAAAGACTCATAGAAAACATTTTAATTAGCTTATATATACTATACTAATTTTTAAAAAATTGAGATATCAGTGTTGTACTTATTAAGTCTCCTTCAATTAGATGCGGAATTACATTATGGAAATAATCACATTAAATAATTTCCAGGTATTAAAAAACCCAAACAAGCAGAAACTTCATACAACACAATTTCTTTGATTATACCTAATTTATTTTACAAATATATGCTTCTTTTCAATGTTACTTTCACATTTGGGGATGTGTTAGGAAAAGTCAGCCTCCAGAATTTTCCAATTCCCGCCAGGAAACAAGCAGCTGAGGTTACTCTCTGCTGCAAGAAAAAGGTTACTTGACACATAATCTATTGTGTATCTCCTCTCTGCTTTATCAAAGAGGAAGGATCTAAACACCCAGCTCACTTCTAATGTCAACAAAATAGTGACACACAATGGGGTTTATGCCAAAGCCATGGAAGCTATCATGAGTCTCTGTGTAGAACATCTAGCATGTTGCAGAGAATGACACTACTACTATTAACAGTTATGTTTGGTTGGGTAGTTTTCAAAAGTGGGTTATGTCTCTGTAGGTGCTCTGGCAAGCTATCAGTGATTTTACTATAGGCATTAATTAGGAAAAAATATTGAGAATCCACCTATGATGATGCTTAGGCACTTTTGTAGTACAGTGAGGGATCAACTTTGATATAGAACATAAGGCAGAACTTTTGACAAAAAATGTCACCATTTCACAAAGGGAAAAGCTGTTTTGCCATAGTTGGCTGAACGTACACAACTCCGAGTTGCACCTTTGCTATGTCTGGATCATTGCTGCTGGCCAAACATTCAGAATAGCATGTCTCTTCTGGATAGCCATTAGCTGTTATTTTCTCAGGATAAACTATAGTTAAAAAGTTAAAATCATTATGATCTGCTAATTGTCAGCCCAGTGCTAATATGATAAACACTTGGATGATATTACTCACTATCCTGAATACACAAGCTTCTATTCCATAGGAAACCCACTGTCTTAATCACACTGAAAAAGGATTTCACTTCACTATTTGTACACAAGCTGTTGCACAGCATTGTTAACCATTAGTGGTCACAATATGATACACATATTTTTTTTAGAAATTAATGCCAGCATATACAAAGGATATATAACTGGTAACGACAACTGTCAGCATTCTCCTGCTAGATCTATTCCTTATGGTTTGATTTTATCAAGCATTAACATTTTGTTTTGATGAAGTCTTTATTTTACTCTATTTTTCAGATAAGTCATTTTATGTCTGCTTCCTAAGGAATGAAAAAGGTGATTTGATGATTGAAATCGAGAACATTTGTCAAGGTTCATATAGCATAATACCAATGCCACTGGGGAAAGACCCCCATCTGTCTCATTTTATTTTCTACAAGAGAAATCTATTAGACCAAGTTTAGCTGCTGCCTTTATAGGCATATTCCTCTACTCTTTCAATGGGAGGGGAACCAATTACATTGCAATCATTTCAGTACCTCTATTTCTAATCAGTTATAACAAGAAGTACATATTAAACCAGAATGGGCTGAAAAATACTAGCAGAAAAGTAGAAAAATAGTAGTGTTCCGTGAAGTTTATTATTCATTTGAACAGAAACATGGGCTGGATTACTTTGCTTCACACTACTCAATTTTTTCTTTGTCCTGTACTTGCCATAAACTATTCAACATAAATAAACAAACACCTTCAAACTAAAATAAGTTATGTAGGTATTACTTTCAAACACTCAATAAGAATAAAATAATTGAAAACATAAAATAAACATTTAAAAATTCTGTTTCATGTAATATATTTTTGGAAAGGATTTTTTTGTGAGTTTTTTTTTTTGTATTGTTCATCTGTCAGTTTGAAAATATGAATAATTGTTAATTAATGTGTGAATACACACAACAGAATTAAATTCTGCATTACTACAGTTAACAACTGAACAATGTCTGTGACAAGCACCTTCACTAGAAGACTAGCTTGAAAAAGTAAAATGGAGGAAGAAGGAATAGAGAGTGGAGCATTTCTGAAGCTGAAAAGAAAACATGAGTCTGGTAATAAAACCTGTGGAAGTATCAACATGAAGACTGTGGAAGAACTCTCAGAGCAGAAGACAGACTGAAGAAAGGCAAAGCTGTCCTTTTTGAAACACAGGACCAGGCAAAGCCAAGAATAGTAGAACTGATCAGAGAAAATGATTTTTTTCTCCAGATAAAATGCATGTCAGAAATTATCTCTAATATTTTTTCAAGTCTAAGTTAGAACCATTTGTTATAAATCAGTAAAACAAAAATAGTTAAAATGGGAAGATGTGACTCTATAAACTAGGAAAGTTAAGATATGAATTCAGGAATAGGTGAATTGTACAAAGTGCATTTACCTAACTCTAAATATTGTGTTTGTATTTCATGGTGATGTCATTACAGTGCACAGAAACTGAAATGTCATGTTAACGAAGAACAGCATTTGGGAGGATACAACCAGATCTGGGAGTTACAGATTTATGATTATGACTATATTTATTTCTGATTGTTGAAGGACTCTGAGACTGAAGCTGTGATAAGCTATCTGTTTTGTTTTAACTGTCCCTGGAAACTGTGGTACTTTATGTTATGTAATCATATATACAAATCTAAATTGTAATAACAGCTCTGAAATTGAGAAGTATAATTTAATTTTATAAGTTATTTCCTTCTACAGGGAAACATTGTCTGCATTAGTTAGACCAGCACAGCATTTGAAGAGATCTGCAATGAATCATAACTTTTCAATAGATATCATGATGGCAGCATGCATTAGCAGTAGTATACATTCATCATTTCCAATTCATAAACGTAATGTCATTCATTGGATATCTACTATTTAAAAGCTGGATTGATGCTGACAGCATCAATTATTTATAATTTTTACAGACTTTGGGGTCTAAGCATCATCCTATGTATTATTCAAGAGAGCAGTCTTTTTACTTACATGTGTATTTACATTAAAAAGCTGAAATCCATATAAATAAAAACACAAAAAATGCTTTTGCTAATGACACAGCCAACAAAGAATAAAAGAGCCACACATAGCTAAAAGTTGTTTCTGAAAACCAAGAAACAGTACAAAATACCACCTAACTAAAGCTCTTATCCAAAATCAGAACATTTGTATGTGTGGTAGTTAAAGTCAGCAAAGTATTACTCTTACTTAAGTACCCCTCAAAGAGCCATCCCAATTCAACTCAGATTGCCAAAGAGTTACCTTGCCAGTTAATGAATAATTTGGTAACCAGTAAGGATTAGTTCCCAAAATACACAATTAGAATTTTGCAGAGATCAGGGTATCAGCCAGAGATCAGGCTGCAGTTGTTGATCAAATTCAATAAATGGATATTCTTAAGAACCAGGAAACAATTTTGCTAGAATGAAATAGAAGCAAAGTAGTCCGAAACAACTCAAAGGAAACGGGTTATATAGTATATCATGAGGGGAGAAAATTATCTATAATTTAGACATATAATATCTAATTTTAAATAAATAAATAAATAAATAATGAACAAATAGTGTCTAAATAGATAAATATATTAAAAAATAAATTAACAAAAATCTTGTAATGTAAACTATGCTGGACTTGATTTGGATTTTTTTAACCTAGTAATAAAAATTACATTATATTATCTGCATATTTTTTCATTATTTAGTTCTCCATTCAAAATAGTAAAATATGACCCTCTGTTTTCATTTTTGATAAAAACACAAATGAAAATAGAATGAAATAATGTAAATTCCCTTATAATGTTACAATTTAGCTATTTATTTACTGTAAAGCGGTTTATTTCTTTTTAGTATGTTCTAGGTCTCTGTATCCTTTAGATTAGATTGAAATGATATTGGAGTGGTGGGAGAAAAAGAATAAACACTGAAACAGAGTGGATTACTGGTAAAACTACATCTGCCATATGATTGAGTGGGATTTTTTTTAATCAAAAGGCTCTCCAAAAGGCAAAAGTACAAATGGAAAAGAGTGAAAACTTTTCTCATTTTACCTACTGCACCAATTTGTGATGAAAAAGGTGGAGATGACCCATAATTGTATTAACCAATTACTCACTATGTTTTGCAAAAGAAAAAGTTAGTAGATAGTTTAAGGAACAATGTGACTAGTCAATGAGCACCTAGAGTGCCAGGAGGTCTCAAGGATGGGAAAGACTTAGTTAAAGAAGAGAGGGGCTGCTGTAAAGGGACCAAAGCTTTGTTCAGTTCCAAGGATATCCAGGGGATTTTGGTCTTGATGAATGGCTAGATCACCTGGTTGGATCTGCTGAATGGATGGACTGGTTGTTTAATGCTTCTCCTTGAGTTGATCAAAATAATATAAACAGCTGAGTTACAGATATGGATATGGGGGACAAGAAACACCAGACTCTAGGGTGGGATTTCAGCCCACCCAAAATGTCTTAAACCCAGCCAAAATACCTTTCGGCTGCACTCAAAAATACTAAAGCCAAAGACTGTCCAGACAGTGCATCCAGGGTGTGCTTCTGTGTTTGGCAGAAATGTTTTGACAAAGCATAAATGAAGTGACCACCGCATGAAGTGACCACTATGCAGTGCTGTGCTGGGAGAGCTGGCAGTCAGGATCAAGATGAGATGAGGATGGCTCATGAGAATGTTCTGATGAGGCAAATTTTAGACTGACTCTTTTTCCTCTAACAATGGTACAGCACATTTAAAAAGGACACTTTGAAAATCTGTTCAGGAAACTCAGCAAGTAGATTGTTGTGTAGTGCTTCCTCAACCTGAGAACCGGAAGGCATTGCAGAAGGCATGTTACAGAGCTAGAAATAGTCAGGGTAGAGGGAGTAACCCCAACAAGCTGAATTGCAGCCCTAATTCAATGGTTTGCTATTTGTTTTGAGAAATACAATTTTATAATAATCCCTCTGAGAACAAAGAAGTACAAATGGTGTGCTTCAAAGGACAAAGAACTTTACAACCTGAAAGTAATAGGACAGTAAGATTGGAGGAACAGACTGCTAAACTAATAGCTACAAAAGAGTGAACTTGTACTATGTCCAGCAGAGAATCCCACTTGTGGGAGGTTGTAAATTCACTTAATAAGCAATAAACCCCATGGTAAGTCCCAATCATAATGGGCTCAGTAGCTGCACAAATTCCTTTTAAAATAGAGATAAAGCCCTGTTTAAGCACTGGAGATGAGGTTGTGCTTAAACATTCAACTGTGGATCAATCTGCATAACTGTTTCATGAAGGAAAAAGATAGTATGGGACGCTGGTGACAAGGGGAGAAATACAGCAAAAACTGAGGCTTGGACTATGTTTTAATACCTGGTCTTCTCTTGAAGGAAAATGTGATGTTATAGGATCTCTATGGGAACACTGAAAGTCGGAATTCCTGAAATCTATCTCTAGCATGTTTTTTATTTACAGTAGGATTTAAGTGAGTTACTGCTACTACACTACCATCATAAATCAAAATAATATCAAATAATTTTGAATTAGTAACTTTGGTATTAAACAGTAAAGCCTCTATGGATGGTATTTCTAAAGGAGCCTGGGCAGAAAGTATTTAACTCTGATATAAGGTAGAAAAGGTTAGGTTAGTTTACCTGATGCTTATTGTTGCAGAATTATACTCTTGGTTTCCAGACAAAGAAAATATGAGGGTGATGATGTATACCATTTCAACCTGTTCTAGATAACCTTTCAAGCTGATACTGATGAAGTGCAAGCAATGCCAGCAGATTCCAAATGACAAATCCTTCCTCAAGTTTGTTTTACCTCATACCAGTGCCAAATTATGATGTCTCACTGGGTCTTTGATTACTCTCTAAAATGAAGTGATGTTTGAATTGTCTTCCTCTCATTACTCATATACCACAGGAGTCCAAGATTCATCCTGCTTACCAGACAAGAGCTCTGTGAGGGTTTTACATTCCAACAGATTTTTTTCAGTCTTCCTTTCTAATTAGCCATTCCTAGCTCTTCAAGAAAATTTTGTTTAATGTGCCAAATTTAGATCTTATTATTTTGAAAAACTTGTTCAAAAGACAGTGTGTTGGAAAAATAATAAGTGTGGTTTTGACCATATGATAGGTGTGAAATAATAACTGTCTTGGAAACATAGGAAGTAGATAGATTTTTAGTGTACCCATGGACTGTGTTTATGGTGTTGTATGTATGTCTGATTGGACTAAATTATAGTTATCAATAAAAAATAGAAGTAAACTTCATTTTAATTTATCTCTCTATTATTATAAATAAGCTTCATTAGTAGCAAATTCCTTTCTATTTCAGCATGAAAATGTAGAGGATGTTTCATTCATCTCACTGCTCAGCACTGCTAGTGAAGAATTTGCCCTGTGTATAAGCTCACACATTTCTAAAACAGAGAGGTTCTTTGGGAACCACTATACAGAAGTGTCCCTAAAAACACCCCTACTGCATTTGATTTCTTTTCTTTAAGGAATATAAATACAGATTTTCATAGGAGAACAGAAGTATCTGGTCTGTATCAAAAACCTGCAATGAAGATGGAAATGAATGGTGTGGCTGACAGGGCTCCATAGTGACAGGAGGCCTGCTGGAAATATGAAATTTGGAGTTCTCTTAAAAGATTCAATGCAAGGATTTCATTATCCTTCTCATACAGCCTTCTAGGATTCTTACACACATCATATGATCTTCTGCATAAAAGATTTACTGATCTGCAGGAAAGCAAAGGAGTACAGAATGCTACTGTGGTTACCAAGTTTTTTTAGCAGTGCTGGTGAGAAGCAAGTGTATGCCATGGTAAACATTGACTTACAAGGATTCAGCATTTATAAAGATCACACGTTTCAGAAGTATCAACTATGTGAAAGACTAGAAAACTGCAGAATCTCTTGTTGACATAATTTCTTCCTTAGCATACATAAATAACAATTCAGAAAGTGGAAAGAATTTGAAGGACAATATTTTTTTCCAGACTAATATTTTTAAAATCCTTTAAGTAAACTCATTCAAAAATCAAGTTCAGTTTTGTGCACTCGTTACTCTAATGACAAAATTTGGAGGGATTTATTAAAACCATATAAAGTCAAAGAAAAAAATCAGTACCATGGTGAAAAGTCACACATGAATAAAAAAACCATAACAGAGTCCTCAAAGAGTATTGTACTGTTTGGAAAGGTAATACACCCATCCTCCTATGCATCCCCTAACCAACACCAAATCACATGACATGAAATTTGTACCCTTAAATGGCATCAGGATTAGGATGGTTGATTTTTTACATGAAAATGGAGGTTTTAGCTCTTTGGAATGTTGGACTCTTTAGTTATTTTTAAGGAGATGGACTGTAATAATGAAATTGAGAAAACATTTTGTAGCAGAACAAGCAACAGAGGTCACAATGAGTGGTCTATTCTGATTTATTCTTTATTACTATGTATATATCCACAGACAGGAATTCTTCTCTGGTAATTTCCCAGAGAAGAAAATGCATCTTCAAATATGTTTGGGGGTTTGTGGTTGGGCTTTTTTGTTTGTTTGTTTGTTTGTTGTTGCTACTGTTTTTAATTATTGAAATTCTAAGTCTTATTTTTACCTCAAACCTATGTCAGAGTAATTAAAGGTAATTCTCAAACTACTCAGGGATATCATTCAAAGTTCTTAGTCAATAGTAATAAATCAGGTATCTCAGGTTAGTTTTACACTCCTTTGGGAGCAGTACATGGTAAGTTAGAATAATTGCTCTTAAACTGGCAGGATAACTCTCACTTATATTCATACATACAAAAAAAAAGCATTTTCAACATACACTTGCCATAACATCAAGCCTATTACATAGTTGGTGCACTCACTGGAAAATTTTACTGTTTTATCTCAAGAAGAGTGGCAGCAGTCAGTGTTTTATGAGGTTTTTTTTTCTTTTTTTGAGCAAAGTAGGTATATATTTTAAGTGTAAAATTACATCTTTAAGTGTAATTGCAAAGAAAACAAATTAAAAAGAAAATTATGTTCTACTTTTTATAGTGGTGTACAATATTTTTTGTATTTTTATATATTACATCATTAACTGTAAGATGGAACTTTCATCCACGTAACTATCCATTATGCCATTTACATTTATTCCTCTAAAAAATCCACAAAATGTCAAATATTTTCAATTACTTGTATTGCATTTCTTCTTTATTACAGTTATTATCATAGATTGCAATTTTAAAAGCAAACATGTGCATGTATGTGTGCATGTGCATGGGTGCCTTGGAGGTAAACAAGCAATATTACTGCCATTCTAGACATCATAAAATGAAGCACAGCGATTCATAAAGGTGCTCAAAAGTATTCAGATATCTAATTCAGAAGTAAGAGTATAGCATTTTCATTTCTTTGACAACATATATCAAAGTTTAAGATACTTTAAAACTAGCAGAAATCATCACTCTAACTGACATGTTCTCAGAAGTAAGTGCTAGCTTTTGCAGTTTTTCAGGACTCAGACTTGCCTTTCATCAAAATTGGAGCAGTGTTCTAGGTGTGGAATTAATTAAGATAGCTTTCAAGACACTAAAAAGTTTATCAGTTCATCATGAGTAACCCTTAACCTTTTCTCTCCTACTTTAAATTTTACAGTTTCTCTTTTTCATCCATCTTTCTCTGCAAGCTACCATTACTAGAGTGAAGTGACCATTAAACATTAAAGATATCAAAAATCTTTCAAAGGTCTAATTCACCAGGATGTAGTAGTGGATTTGTAAGAAACAAAACCATATCCTAGGTAAACATCTGAAAGTGTGGCTGCACGTGCTTTCTCCAGAGCATCCTCTCTCCTGGGTGACCGGAACTTTTCATGGATGCATCTGCCTGCTAGTCCCAGTTGGGTTTCATATATTCAGTGTTCTGAAAGTTAAATGCCCAAAGGGACTTCTCACAGTACACTTAACGTGTACAGACAAGCTTGAATTCATCAGAGCACACAGCAGCAACATGTCCGGAAGGGGAAGGAAAGATGGCACAATGCACTCAAAAACGTGTAGGAATCACTGTGGGGATGTAAACAGAGCCATGCCTACATACATAAATCTCTCTATAGATCTGTACATGTGTCTCATTCAGAATTTTAGCTATCTATTCTTTTTAGTGTTTTCTACTGATTGGTGTAATTATACCTAATTCAAGTGCTATATTCTCTGAATTTCATTTCTATGATAAACTGAACCTCATCCACTGTATACATAATTAAGGTTCAAACAGCTGTTTATGAATTTCACACTTCAGAGCTATATACCTAGAGTTTAATACTGGGCATCTACATTCCTCATTAAAGAAAGTAAAAAACCTAATGAGGTCAAAAAGGTTTCCCCTTGCTCATAGAAACCTTTAATTGACTTGGAGCGAGCTTTCAGCCCTTCACAGTCAACAGTCACACACTTGTAAGAGCAACTGCATACACACATGACAGCCCAAGTTATGGCAACAACATCTATGACCCATGGGCACCCAGAACTCAGACTGTATAAAGGTGATACCCCAGGAGAACAATTCTGGGACCCCCACCATCAAGGTGACCAGGGTGAAGAAAGATACAACAGGATACCACCAGGATTCACAGGGTAGTGACTATATCTTGCTCTCTCACTCTTTCTCTCCCTCTCTCATTCACATTTACTGTTAAATAAAAGCTTATACTATTGGTTTCAGGATATGGTCTCATTTGTACCTTAATTCAGGCAAAGAAATCTCTTAATAATCAAATCATAACAATATTACTATGTGCAGGCAGTTCCGTTGCACTATGAACTCCCAGATATCCTTCATTTTCCATTTAATATCTATTGTCTTTCAATTATTCTATTTCCCTTCCTGATCAGTAAGAGTAGAATTTTTCTCCTCCACCTATGCTGTGCTGTTCTTTATTAGACTGAGGAAAAATTCACTCATTTGAAAATGAAAGGCTTTTCTCACTATGATAACAAATAATCAGGTTTTCATTAAACATACCTACAGACACTGTAGGTAGCATTTACCATCATATTAAGGCATAAGTTACCTTTGAAAATCTTCTACACTATAAAATAAATGACCTTTTCAGAAGATATTAAAATACCCTCAAAACTGCTTGCAATCTAACTTTCCCCATCCAGTTTCCATATCTTTGACTTTCCTAACCATCACATTCTCTTTTTCTTATTTCTGAAGTTATATGTTGTCTTAAAGTAAACACACAATCTAGCTGGTTGTGGTAACCATGTTTGAAATACACTTGAAAATAGTGGGCCATTTTAACAATGAGTTTGTGGTTTTTTAAACAGAGTTCTGTATGCAAATGAACTTTAAATGTGCAGAATATGTACGGAAGAAATTCAAAGAGATTAGCAACACATGAGAGATTAAGTTAGCAGTTAGTAAATTAATTATCTGACGACAGAAACAGTATGTGGCTTAAACTGTGGCCTGGAGCATACCCCTCCCCAGAGTTGCTTTCTCAGTTATTTTATTAGAGATTAGATTAACTCTTCATGATCCAAATTCATCTAATTCAAGTGAGGTTCCTGTCTCAGATACACCATATTTACTATATCCTATACATTTACTATATAGTGGCTCAAACACCTACATGTCATGAGAAATTTTGTCTGATTACAAATATG
Organism: Toxostoma redivivum; assembly: GCA_013397375.1. Classification (NCBI taxonomy): domain Eukaryota; kingdom Metazoa; phylum Chordata; class Aves; order Passeriformes; family Mimidae; genus Toxostoma; species Toxostoma redivivum. Next base: position 806,154 of record VXBI01005643.1, read on the forward strand.
TTCCTAATATTTAAAGCTGTGCTGTGCTGAATGTTGAGCATGGCATTTTCCCTTAAAAATCATTATGAAGTGTCAGGAAATAAAAGCCTCTTCGTTGGAATGAAGATAGTAACTGAAGAAGCCCTTATAACTTGTTTTGGTAACATCAGCTCATCATGGCTGGACCTGCTCCTTAAAGAAGTGTATGCTCTCTAATACTTCTGTGAATTTCTCTTTTTGATGCATTTTTTCTCTTTTCAGCTTCCCAACAATAATTTATAAGAAAAAAACCTTACTTATTCTGATTGACCAAGACCAGCATTTTTATTTGGCAGGTCCCATCCCAACAAGCAAAAGAGTTTTTCAGTCTGCAATAATATTACCATAGTTTGTAGGCTATGAGACATTTAGATTATTAGGCTGGTTTTAAATCCATTGTTAATCCAAGCCTTCTAATCAACATTTTAGAATAGAAGAAGTTCACAGCAAAGTAAAGCTTCAGTGGTTCTCTGAAAAACAGAAATTGCAATTGTAAAAAGTGTTAGGTATTAGAGTTTAGAGATTTAGTAAATATAAAAATCAGTCTAAAAGAGCTTACTAATATTAAAGGATGCTACCAATGTGTTTTGGCCATGAAAAGAAGAAAAATCAAATGTGACAACTTTGGGAGGATTCAGTACATACATTTCTCTGTGTGGGTATAGAGAAATAAAGAATTCTTCAGGGATAGAGGACTCATCATGGACTTTAGAACAGAAAAGATAAACCTCCCTTGTACTCTAGAAGGTTTATATTTTATTTATCAGTTATGGGAATGTCTCCCATCTGTAGTGCTGGAACCACAGATAACATGGTACTATTGCCCTGGGGCTGCAGTAACCAGCTTTTGCACAGCCCAGGAGTAAAGAAAGAGGCCAAGAACAGATTACTCCATAAGTGCTATCTATGAAATACATTGTTTTATTCTATCAATAGTTCATATCTTATCCTGACACAAATGTCTAGAATTCACTAGTGTGCTGTTCTCAATTATAGGCACAGCCCCTAAATCACACAGTTGTAATACACTCTCAAAACCATTAAAATTGAACTATCAATGACTGGCTAAAAGGAACAACCCATTAAGCCATTATTAAATCAGGTGCATGTAAAAAGAAGAGTTCTTCAGATTTTAATTTATTTATTAGGTAAGTCATCTTGTGATTTCTGTGTGCTGTACCATCCCCTGTAATTTCCCCCCCATTCCATAACGTCTCATAATTTCTAAGAGATTTACTTTACGTCAGATACTGAGTATCTGAAAAAGAATGATGTCAAAAGCCTCCATAGTCATACTCCATTCTTTGTGTAACTGGGCTTTTGGTAGCACTCTACATGGAAGGTCACCTGTCACCTTGTCACTAAAGTATGTCATCAAAATGCACCCAGCTGGAGAAATGAGGCAGAGAAAATTCTGCATCCTCCTTTCCCAGCCCACAAGTGACCACTTCTTTCAATAATGTTCTGTTGAACCAAGGTTGGACCTTAAGAAGATCTTCTGAAGACTGATTCATTAATTGCTCCAACGGTCCTGTTCAAACACCAAAGCAATTCTGTCTCTGGCATCTTGAAAAGCTGTTGGAATGGAGTATGTACTACCTCAAAAATAACCTCCCCTAAGATGAACAAAAAAAGCACCGTGCAATAATTCTAAATGTTCTGAATACACTCCAAAATATGTGGATTTTTTTTCCTATAACTGTGTGTCTGTAGGAACATTTCTTCCAAAATATAGAAAGGAACCCAAAAGTCTTGTATCCTACCATTCCTCCCTAGGTATAGTAGTAGGTATCTTGAAATATCTTTCCAAAAAAGCTATTAAGGAGAAAGACTGCTGTATTTTTTTTTTTTTTAATTATGAAACTTCATTCTTCTTTTAATTTTGAGACAATACTGGATTTCAAAATTAAATTTGTAAAGTTTAGAGTGCTCATAGAATGCTGAGCACCCTAACTTTTTCATTTTATGGAGAATGATTAACCTATATTCTGAGTGACTAATAGAGCATAACATCCTAATTTACTTTTCTTTTAATACTTGTAGTATTTCTCTACCTAAATTTGAAGTTATTGGTATGTGAAGCAGAAAAAAGCAATCATATTGCAAATAAGCGGCAGAATACATGTTTTTCCTAAATGAATGGATGCATCTCAAACATCTTTTATTTATGGAATTTGGAAAGTATATTTTTGTAAATTAAAGGAGTTGTATTCTGAAAATTGGTTTGTAAACCACTCAGAAGAAGAAAAATAGGAAGTCATCACTGATTATATTATTAACCAACTGCCTCAGTATAACACAGTCTACAAACATACTCTCACAAAAATTGAAAAATGCTCTTGACTTGCATCTGATTTTTATATAGCAGTGATATCACACATAAGGTCATAAAAATAATTTAAATCAGCATAGCCTGAAGTACTTTATGCTATGACATTAGAAGCAATCTCACAGAACTAGAAGCTTTTTTTTTGGGCGGATGAAATACTAAATACTCTAATTCTGATGATCACTCATAGGTACCGTACAAATTTCTACAAGAGTCAAGTTCAGCTGTTGGTGATTGTTTTATGGCTTGCTTGGCATAGAGTTTGGCTTGTTTTGGTTTGGTGTTTATTTTAGTTGAAAAAGATTTGGTCAGTTCACAGAAAGACATCAGAGAAATGGATATTATCATGCTAGGCAACAACCACAAGGGAAATGTAAACAAAACCCCCTTGAGTCACATTTTCTCCTACTGATATAACTAAGGCAAATACTGCTGGCTGGGAAGGTTCGTGTACAATGCTGAGATTGTGTGCTCTTAACAGAACTACTGATATGATTTCCTTACTTTATATAATGATGATATGAAGAGACATAAATGGAAGATGTATCTTAACACAAGTAAATCCCTAGAACTCATATCCAAGCTAGCTCATTTGCTCCCAGTCTACTAACTGCTCCCTGTGCTGTTCTTAAAGGATATTTAGTCTGAAGTTACAATAACCACTTCCTCTGATGACTGATTTCAGTGGTCAGAAGAATGTCTCTTTCCTCTCAGAATATCTGAAGACCTGAAGAGCTATGGTGAAGTAGCTGCCCAGTTTGTACAGTAATGAAACTGGCAAGAAAAAATAATCAATGAAAGGTCATTTTATCCCTATTTTCTGTTGTGCCCTCTCCTCTCCTTCAGCTTTGTCAAACCCCTTTAAACAACTGTAGCACACATAGCATTTGATATTATTCAGCACCTATGTAAGATATGCAAAAAAATACTGTTCTGGCAGTCTATACAGAAACTCATTCAAGTGCGAAAAAGATGCATTCACACAATCAGTAAAGGAATATCTCAAATTCACTTCAAATACAATTTGGAAGTCAGTATTTTATAGTCTTTAAGGTCAATATACTGAATTAATTGATCTTTTGATATTTAAAATTACATATACTCTAATTAATTATAGTATTTTCAGTAGTACTAAGTTGAGCCTGTCAGAAAGCTGATTCACAAACTTATGGAAGAAACTGTGGTGTCTAACATTTTTGTTCTGTGGATTTCCCTAGAATATGATATGAAACCAAGGAAGGTTACACTTGAAAAGATTTTGGAAGTGGAAAATGGATTGCAATGGTTTTTATTAGTTCACAGTGAAGGGAAGAATTTTTGAAAGCACGATTTTCCCTTCAATTGCAACACAATGTTCTAAGGAGACTGGTTTGTTTTTCTGTCACAGAGCAGTAGAAGGATTGTGGGGAGAAAAAAATTCTCATTTTCAAATTTGCCAAGAGGGATTTGGAGGGAAGTTCAGCAGCAGAGGAAATATTAGAAGTTGACACACACATCCTAATTACTTTAGAATATTTAATATTGTCCCTGCAAAGATACAAGAAACTCTGCCAACATGTATAGAGGTATTATATAACAGAGATTATTGATATCCTTCATAAAAAGATAAAAGCCAGATTAAAATGTTTGTGTAAGAATTATAATTATCTTTAAATGGCTTTTTAAATGTTTTTTTCCCAAAAAGTTCAGAAAACAGACAGTAAGTCAAACAGATGAGATATTTCAGAATTCTTATCATATGTATATGAGTAAATATGATGATTATGTTAACAAGACAGTATATCAGTTTCAGATTTGTCATGCACTGAGTGGGACAGATGTATCTTTAACAAATGCTAATGTGAGAAATAGCATTTTTTAAATATGACTCACTTTCTTGCCGAATACAGCTTTAATACTTCGCACACAAATGAAAATGCTTCTGCTACAACAAATTTATCTCTGAAGCAACATCTTACATTTGCAAAGTATTTAAAACCCACTCATTCTTAAAGAACATGTCTGTAATTAAACAAAGACCTTTTATCTTTGTTGCACAGAACTGAGGCAGATGAAATAATTTGTCCATGATTTCATAGTTAATCAATAATAGATGGTAAACTAAGAAATATATATTGCTTTCTTATTTACAGTCTAAACTAAATGTATTATACTACCAGTATAATCATGCACAATATCAAGCAAAACAATGAAAAATTACTGCTAATATGCTAGATTTGATTCTGACAATGTCTTCACATGCTTCTTTCTTCCCAGACCACAGTAAAACAGCCTTGATTGAATAGTTACTGCCATTGCTACCGTCATATGCCAGTGAAGCAGCAAAACTGAAATGCAGAGGGATATGTCTAAACAAACAAAACATTTCTCTTAACCAAACCTACATACAAAAGCAGAGTCATACATGAAAGCTTTAGCCAGGAAAGGTTAAAATGTAAGACTTTACTCCTTTAATAATGTTACCTAATCACTGACCTTCCTTTCTTCTTTTGAACTGATTAAATTAATATTCTTCAACACACAACTACAGAGTATCAACAGGGTATATGGTGAAGTACTTTTCCATGCAGTATCCTATAGCTTGGTGATTAATAACTTTTAAATTATCAGTCAATTAATTATTTTTCCTTCATAAACAGTTTTCTTGAAAGTCAGGTACCACAGAAGATAGAACAGAATTTCACATATCTCAAAATACTTTAGTTTTTCCCAGAAAAAAGGCTTGATCCTGCAGACTTTTTTTGGAATGTGGTTTATTTTGGGATCTTGTTAAAATTAAGTGAAGCCATTTCCAAAAAAACATTTAATCACAAGCTTTTGTATAATGTCTGCATACAGCCTCACAGTGAACTTGTGACTGACATCCCAGTGAAGATGAAGGCAAAGTTACTGTGAGGGTCATGCTAACTGTCAAACAGGCTAGTTACATTTGTTTTTATTTTTTCCCCAGTGTGTCTCCTTTTGGGAAATTTTATTAAAAGGTGAAGTTGACAGATCGCCCTGCATCGCTTCTCCAGGTAATGAATGTTGTTTTACTGACCTTCTTGTGACCAACGATTCAGGCTTGTCTGCCTCTACCACAGGAAACAAATGAGATGTACTCTATTGAATTTCTACACTTCACAGTTTCTGAACTACTGAAAGTGTAATTTCATACAGGATGATGCCCTCAGGCTACTTTTTCAAAAATTGTTGTCTGCAAATTGAATTTACTAATAATTTGCTTCTCTCACAATACCTTAGAAAATCCTTGAAATGAGAAATAGATGATAAAGCAGAAAAAGAATGATGGTGAGGCATTGGAAATATCTCTACATCACAGGTTCCTAAAGATATAACAGGGAGAGACAGAAAAAATTATCTTCTTTATAGTACTCAGATTTGTCAAATGAAAATATTGAAGAGAACTTTCCTGGAAAAAAAGATGCAAAAAAGCTTGTCCTGTAAGAACTCTGATTATGGAAACAGAGAGAAAGAGACTCCAGATCCATGAAGCAACAGCTCATTGCACAACTGCAAAGGAATTTGTTTTCATGAACCTGCCTACAAATAATCTACTGATATTAAAATATTAAAATTAAATAAAAATCACTGAGGAGACAAATGCTTTCTGAAAAGAACTTTCGTCACAAGACAAGTCAAATTCAGAGACAATTTCAACATATACTAGAAAAAAACTATTTCAAGGTAACTTCAGCTTTACTGAAAGACTTTCCTATATGCTACTGATGTAGGTAATGTTTGACTGGATGTTTTGAATTAAACCCCATTTTTCATCAAGGCTATTTGCAATAATCCATGATCTCCACAATGAAGATAGAATGTATCTGGGAACAAGTAGTTCACTGGTAAAATTACCCGGATTTTTTTGAGGCTTCATGTATTATTTAAATGAGTAGGTCTATATTTTAAAACTCATAGAGATATCTAGTGTATTTGTTTTAAAATCCAGGCAATGTCAAATGACCATCTTCAAAAGTAAGAAGTAGTTTAATTTTTTGCTAAACTAAATTTTAATTATTTTTAATTTTAAAATGAGATGTAATATAGTAATGATATTTATTGTCCTTTGGTAACTATTACCCCTAGAAAATGTGTTCAATCTTGGGAGGGAAAGCAAAGGATTAAGTTAGCATATGGAAACCTGACTTTCTGAGCATGCACAATTTTGCTTATATGCATATGTAGGCAAGACATAATGCATTTCATCTTGAAACTGATGTACAAATTTAAACCCCTTGTATTTCAAGTATTTCTGCTAGTAATTTGCTTTTGTCATATTTATTGTTAGGCAGTAAAGAAGAATGTTTACTTTGAGCTCAATCAAGTCTTTTTTGATTCATCTGAGAATTTATATTCTTAGAATTTACCTAAAACAAATACCTGAAAGCACAGAATTATTATTATTATTACTCTCTTCAAATGGAAAATTAGCTGTTGAGCTTCCAAATTAACAAATGCAAATTTAAAAGGCCTCCCTAAATCCATCTTGATTCTCAGTTTTAAACTTTGAATAGCATATATTTAAAATTAGATCATCTTAGTAGTATCCAGGATGTATTTGCATGAAGAAATTTTATTTCTTACTATGAAAACTCATTAGATGCCTTATATTGTGATTGACAAACATGACAATCAGAAAATATTGAAGTTATTCAACACAAACAATTCTGGAGTGGTTTCTGTAGCACAGGGTGCTGCATAGACTAATTGCTAGGATCCAGTTTCACATATCTATTCTAAGCACACTCCCATCCAGGCACACCCACCAGCTATACTCAAATGCTTGAAATCACTCAAGCCAAATGTGGATCAAAGGCACAGTTACAGAATTTTTTATACTACGTTAGAACTTCTAGTGGAAAACGCAGAGAAGAAAAACCAGAAGTGACCCTGAAAGAATAAAAGATTGCAGAATTATTATTAAATTTAACAGACTTAATATGCCTAAATACCATCACCTGATCACTCTTGTTCGCACAGTCCCAGGATGGTTTTGACAAAAGCCAAACAGCTGTCTCCAAGCTGTGTCCCCATAGGTCAAGACTTATACAAGCTGAGGAACAATTACACTAATACAAGCCAATTCACAGAAGGTAATTTCAATGTTGTTGCCCTGCTTTGGAGATAAATTCATCTTATGAAAGAAGCCACATGTACCAGCTAGTTTCAAAGCTAGACAAAAGCTTCAGAAACTGTTTTCAATCCTATAATCCTATAGTCTTAGAATGGTTTGGGTTGGAAGGACCTCAAAGATAATGTGGTTTCTACCCCTCCTCCACCATGGTTATTAATATTCTAATATATTAAGTCAGAGGTAATAAGAACTCCGAGGAATTACGAGATAGAAAAGTTGTGGGATCCATTTTTTCCTCTTTGCAGGTCATCCTTACTTAAACAAAAAAAAGCAATTAAAGAAATCTTCAATGATCCACACTAGCAATCTTTAATACAGCATTTAACATTGTTATTGGTACTTCACATTCTAAAACATTGACTGGTTGGCTTCCATTCCTTTCAAAGTAAAAGGCATGAAGGAATCTGCCATGAAATAATGCAAAAGAGATGGATCTCTTGTAATCAAAAGCAACTCCATCCCAGATTTTTACAACAAAACCATCATCTTAAGCTTCACTTAGAAATCAGCCAGAGCACTGAGAGGAGTAATAATGTGATTTCTATAAAACTTCTACTTAATGAACAAATCCACAATGGTTTTCAAGAGTTAATTTTTTTTTCTAAAGTACAGCATTATCAGTAGATGAATTTTTTCTAAACACAGCTTGCAGGGCTTGAGAAAGGGGGATGTGATTTTTATAGCTGCAAGTAGGTTTTGCAAAGGCCCTGAGTTGTTCCTCCTTGATGTCTGTGTTCTTCATATGCTCATGAGGACAGGACCTGGAGACTACTCAGTGGGAGCTCTGACTGCAAAACCTGATCTGTCAGCAAAATGGGAAATGACAGCAGCAAGCACACTGTCCCTTTGGCAGGTAATGGTTATGCTCTTTATGACTAGAGACACGCCTCAGTACTTCTGAGTGAGCAGATCCATCCAGACAACCACAAAGCAATGAGACAGCTGGGTAATTCTGCTGCTCTCTGAACCCCTGGACTAGGACAGGCAGCACAGCCTTCATGAGAAACTGCCAACCTACACCTAAAACTTGCTTAAAATCTAATCCCTCATCCAGCTTACCTTCTTTAAGAAGATTTCGTTGCAGCCTAACTGTTTTAAAATTATAATATACAGCAGTATTCTCTGTGTATGCTGGTATATAATATACAGCTTAGCATGGTAATGAAGGGTTACTTTGGCAAAACAGCACATGGCAAAAAAACTCAAAAACATTAAAGTATTTCCTCTACTTAATTCATCATAGATGTACGTTTTATGCTTTCATTTGCTATAGCATTAAAAAAGTGAATTATCATTGATATTCACTTTTCGAAGGAATTATAAACGATTATATACTACATCCTGCATGGTACAGAAAAAGCATTCATGACAAGGCAAAAGTCGTCTAGCAACTCAAGCATAGAAAAATGCAGTATCACACACACAAAATGCTAACTATGTAATTGAAATTCCCAGTCAAAACCAGAATAATTTTGCTATGTCTGTGCAAAAGATAAATGAGTCCATATGAATCATTAAAACAGTATGATGTAGTACTACTTGGGTCTAGTTGATATTCACCATAAATCAATAGCCGTAATCTTAATCATATACATTCAATGCAGTTGAATCCAACGAATACAATATTTCCATGTATTGAGTGTATCTCAATACATGAGATATTTTATGCAAGAATTTTAAACAAGACACATATGTTTCCCTTGCATTCTCTTGAATCTCAAGAAAGATAGATAACCACGATCAATAAAGTAAGATTAGCTCGATTCAATACTGAGAAATTTTCAGTACCACTGTCCAGAAGATTTATATCTGGATATAATTCCAGCAGTATGACAAAGCTAAAGAACCAGAAGCCAAGCTCTAAGCAAGGACAGCACTGTGCTTTCTTCATTACTGCTTATGTTGTTATTGATTCTTGTGAAAGACAAACTTTCACAGATTCATTTAGCTTCATTACATATGTGAATTTACAAAGCATTTATTAATGTGTATTTGTGTGAATTGCCAACTACTTTTTTAGTCATCCACAATTTTATGCTCTGTATCATTCAAGAAGTCTATTTCCTACTCTTTTTCAAAAGCAATTCCCCCTATTTTGTGAATACAGTATGTAATTTAAATTAATATACCAACTATACAAACCAACCAGAAAACATATCTGCTTATTTTTTCTGACTAAACTAGTAAATAAGCATATAAGCAACAAGATATTATGTATTTTACTGATAAGTAACAGTTTACTTGTATACACAGTATATGAAGAAACCTCTTCTACAGACTTCATCCACATGAACGTATTCTAGTCATGTAAATAAGTCCCACTGAAGGGAGTTCAAGTAAATAGTGTTTAATATTGTAAGAATACGAAGACAAGGTTAGAAGGTAATTGGAAAATTTATTCATGCATTAAATATGAATTCTGTCATCTTGGAACTATAAAACTTACCAAATATATCTGGTGCTTGCCCAGCAATCTACAGACAGTCTGTTAGCAGAGATACTAAATATAATATTACTGACATATGGACTAGTTTCTACACTGTCTTATGAAATTTTTGAAGTGTTTTACCTATGACCGCTGGTCACACCAATATTATCTACGTTTTTGGGTGCATAGAAAATATAATTACATTCATAAACAATATCAATTTCATATAATATTTTGAACACACTGCTACTAGCATTAAAATTACATATCTGAGTAATTTATGATATTGGAAAGTCTTTGCTTTTCAAATAATATTTATTTTTAAATTCAAATTATTGCAGCGCTATCAATTTATATTTTTAGAGTTATGTATAAATATTAGTTAACAAAATTATTAACCGATAGTGGCAGGACTTTCCCAGAGGAGCCATGTTGCTAATTTTTGTTGGAGTCTCAGTGGTCTAAAAAAGGTAAGAATGATGCAGACAATTTTTGTGAGCCATGAGTTACTACACATAGTCTTACTACTTCTGTTTAAGTTTAAATAAAGCTTTACATTATCCCAGTGAAGCAAGGAAAACATAAACACAGGCTTACATGTTACAATGATTCAGCAGCTGTTCAGCTGTGCATAGTGTTCTCTGTTACAGTATTGAAAATTATGTCACCATGAAAGGATAAAATAATTATGGTATTTATGGAACAAACAATACATAGAGTACTTGTCATCCTTAATATACGTCCCTAGTAACAAGAACTGCTGTACTGTGTCACTATCCCCCCTTCCCTTTTGCTTACAACAGTAACAACTGCAATTTTGTCAATACCTGCATCACAAATGCGGTTTTGCATTGAAGGTTGAGGATTGTTCTTTCTCCCAGCATAAAGGAGGATATGACACTGCATATGTTTGACTGTAAAAAAGGCAGGGGGAAGTGGGCAAGCCAAGAAGAGCAGTTTTATCTGTACATCTTCATCCAGGTGCAGGTTGCTGATGAAAAGTTGTGAGAGGAACCATATGACCTTTGCTTATGCATATTCTGCTTCAAGCTCTAGCTCCATCCACCCCCTGCTCCAGAAAGACCTATAGCTTCCCAAAGACCAGATAAACAAAACTAAGCACCTACTTGGAAATGTCTTTCATTTCATATCTTTGGTTTGTCGACATAAAAAATGCATTAAATTATTTTAAGAGAAAAATGTAAGTAGGAAACAGTGTCTGTGTCTGCTATCATCAATACAGTAACTATTGCATATTTTAGAAGTAGAATGCTAGTTGAATGAATTGACACAACCTGTTTAAACTTTTCCCAAAAAAAGGATATTTCTTTACAAAACAGGTGTACCTGTCAGGAAAGTGCCTATTGTAGATACGAGATAATTACATAATAATTACTAAATACATTGTTTAATGTAGTAAGCCCAAATAGTTACTAAAAAGCAAAATTAGATGAGCTTTTCTGAGCTACAGAAATCTACTTCATTTGTGGAGATCTGTAACAATTGCTAGATGGCGTTTTAGGTAATGACAAATATTCTAATGAATATTTGAATATTTCTGACAGAAAATCATCATTAAAATCTGTGGCTCAACCCAGTCATAAAGTAGCTGTTGTATGTAAGGGAACTTAAGACTGAGATCTTTTTCATGAAAATAATTTTTAAGTAGTTTAGTTTTACTTAAAAATAGAGCACTTTGACTATCAAAAGTCACATATGATGCGACTGAAGAGACTTGTTAGATTTCTAATGGAATAACTGTCTAGTGATACGTCTTACATAATTTATTAAATACTTTATTTATTTATTTATTTAATTGATAAATACTGCAGATCTACATTCTCAGTTCTATACTGTTTCATTTAACACTACTTGACATAATTTTTATTTTATCAAAGGAGAATAAGTGTTGCCCTTGACTAAAATTCGAATCTAGATTAAAATCTATTAGTTTTACAGTGGCACAAAAAATATATGTTTTAGTAATGAATTTTAATATACACTCTGTTTGTAAATGAAAACAGATCAACGGATTATAGAGTTAGCTGAACATCAATATACTTTGCAGTGGGTTTTGTTTTCTGAAGATAGCTGAGATTTCATCTACTGTTTAAGATTGTTGGAGATTTAAGGCTTAGTAGTCAAATATGGGTCTCAGTATCACAAAGTTTATTTAATATTCTATGTCCAAACTGTAAAATATCTCCAAAATGAGAGAATTAACTGAGAATTGTAATTTATTTTACTGTTTTTAAGCCTTATTTTTCAGAAATTAAGCAATTTTTTTTTCTAGCGTATATGAGGAATGACATTCTTCTGCTTTAAAAAATGTAGTGAGATTCTACCCTACCTATTTGATTCATATATGAAGGCTTTAGGAAAAATACTGGGTATCATTCAACTCACAACCCAGTCAAAGGATCTGGAGGACTGTATCTATAAAATTATTCAAAATATATTCTAAGCACAGAGGAAATAATCACTCAGTAGGATTCAGCTCTTACTTTAATTATAGAAAGAAAGCTTTTACAAGAATAGGTTGTACTGAGACAATTATATCATACAGCATGCTTGGCTCAGTTTCATATAGATTTTCACCTTAAAATAAGCACTAGTCATAGTGTCTTGATATATGCAGTCATTTGTACTTCATTATATATGCCACAGACTATTAAACATCACATAGGGCCTTTAGAATTGCTCAAGGAGATGCCTTATAGCAAATGACCAAAAAAGAATAAAAAAAAAAATCAGTATGTTATATGAAAGGTCATGAAATATGTACTTTCATGGACACATGGACACAAACTGAGAGAATCTCTCTGAACTTGATTTCCAAAATAAATATGTCCAATGCTGCTTACTAAACTGATAATTAAGAAAAGACAAAATCCATTTAAAATTCATGTTTAGCACAGTTAATAAAGCAATAAGCAATTAATTTTTCAGGCAGAAAAAGAACGCTTAAGGGCATCAAGAATATGAACTTTGATTTTCCTTGTTTTAGGTATCTCAAGAGGATCCAGAATTGAAACATATGCATATATAGGAATGTTCATCTGCCTTATATGTTACAAGTCTGAATCTCTGAGAGATCGGATTCTTTTTCAGCATGTCATTTTCCTTTCTAGCTTGGCTTCTTTCACACGTTGTATGTTCACTCGCTTGTGTCACAGCTCATATTCAGCACGCAGTATTATTCATACTTTTAATAAAAATCGGGATATCAAAAACAGTCTTAATTATTTGGGAAAAAAATCTTTGAAAGGATCACACATAATTCTAACAAAAAGAAAGGAAGACATGACTTTTGAATTAAATAGTTGTAGCAAAATAAAGTTCAGGTGATGTTTGGCAGATAGAGTCAGAAACAAAGGTAAAGAAGAAGGCAGAACAAGTCACTCTTTTTCATTTCCTTAGATTTTTTAATCAAATATGCATAATCACCACCAGTTAACAAGTCTCTGTGCAGAACACAGAGAATACAATACACTTGGGAATGGATGCATCCCACCAATCTTTAAAAGCAGCTTATCATTCTAGCTGTGAACCACATCATGTGGCTCTTGATGCTTCATCAATGTGTTTGGTTTTCCATTTCTGTGTTTGTGAAGGAAAAAATGCACTTCACTTCTCAAGTTCATTCTAAAGGCACCATCATTTGAAGCACAATCCTTGAGGAGGTAAGATAATAACCTGTCCCTTTTACACAACTCACACACCTCCAGTACTACTTCCTGATCATCTTATTTTGAGTTCCTCTATACTTATACATGCTTGCAGGTATTCATACAAAACATAAATGTTTAATGCATGAACACTTACAGTCAATGGCAAATGGAAAGATATTCAGTTCCAAATATGATGTTCAGCTAGATTTGTTTAGCTTTTACTTAGAAGTTACATTTCATTCTATGATCACAAAGGGAATGCCGTCATTTCATCAATGTAATCAAAAATGGAACAAAGGTATGTATATGTGATGAGTTTACTAAAGAAAAATTAAGAAAAAATTTCAGTTAGCTCAATCTAGATCAGATTTTTAAAAATAATATAGTGATGAAACGAATTTTTAACTAAAGGATTAATTTTGGTTATAGTTAAAAGACTGTAACTTCACAGAAATTAGAGTAAAATCTGGCTTGAATAGAAGACAATCAGCTCACCCTAGATTTACCTCTCCATGCTCTTGTTGCAATCAAATTGCAGTTTAAATATCACACTTTAATCCAGTAATTATTTAAATAGAATATGGTATTTGAAAAGCAAGCCAACAGAGATTAAAGGGAGACCCTCTAGAAATGTATGTTCAATCAAGTGGCAGAAATAGTTAAATATGTTGCCTTAAAATTAATTTATCAATAGATTAATCAGCTTAAGCACTATGGCACTATTAATGTGCTAGTTTATTTTGCACTCTTTATAAAAACACATTGCAAATAGGACAGGATTATGAAAGGAAAAAAAAGCAGAAACCTACAAAAGTTATTTTTTAACTACGTTCTATCAGCTAAGTCTTTTCTTACATATGGAATGTCTGTGTATGCAATGAGGGAGCAAGGGGGGGAGAATGATGATGTGGCATACTCCTTCTGGTGTCCTGGAAAGATGACCAGACCTGAGAAAACCATTTTATTACCACTATAAGCTTTTGCAGAGATTTACTCAAGACTAAGTCTATCCTAGTTTGGTGGAAGAAATACTTAGGAACAGTTGAACAGCAGTTTAATCTGATTAAGTATCTGAAAATTATTTGTATGCTTTATGACTACTTCAAAAGGAAAAGGACAGCTCTGTACTTGTGGCTGATAGGAAGAATCACCTCAGAAATGCACTCCTGATCCAAACTAAAACTGAACTCATTGAAGAGGTATGAGATTTTCAATACATTTAAAATTTATATGCTTTACCTTTACAGATCATTTAACAGGGGATAACAGCAGTCTTTCTAAAGCCTGCATTCTACAGGACTATTCACAAGGCCTCTTGAAACTATGTGCTTTGTCATCAACTGCCATTAGACACATTGTGAAATTAATTTTGTAAGTCTATAATACTTTTTAAAGTATACAAGCATCTTTAAAATATGTTTTGAATTCTTTGGCAATGGGAAGAATACCCAAATGTCATCCACTTATCTTTTTTCTTTTTCTCTTTTTTATTTTTCTTTTAATTTAAATATTTCAGATCTTTTAAACTCAAATTACGGAAGCATTATTGCCTACTGGAAACATATGACTAGTTCAGAAAATTCTCCTAATACTAATCACACTATTTTTGAGGAACTTACGTGTGTTTTCACATTCTGCAGGATACAAGAAGAATGGCAACCTTATTGCAATAATTACAAATTTATGAGTAGAATATCATCTGTTCTTCATCCATATGATACCACTTTTCACACACTCAGCCTTTATATAGCTGGGTAGAAAGAGGATTGCTAATTAGTAGAAAAAAATCTTCATGAAGAACTCAAAAGACCTCATTGTTCACCTTTCAAAGATATATCATTATTTTGTATTTAAAAGTAACAGTGAAAAGGGCAAAATATGACCATTAAAGTTTCATGCAGAATTTTCCTGCACTAGGAAATGTTTGGGGATGAGATGTCATACTGATTCCATCAAGTGATATATACTGTGACAGGGTGAACTACTTGGACACAGAGATGCTAAGTAGGACCCATATGGCATAAAGGCCGTACAGGCCATGTACTGATTCTCTCCCAGAAATTGATTTAATCTCCTTGAAGAGTGGATGAAATCTGAAATTTGACTGCTTAAAATCAAAATGATTAGATGTTTCCACACTACGTCTTGCAGCCTTACTAGTAGCCCTACAACTTGGACTACCCCAGTTGCCGCTGGCAAATTTTATGGCCGGGATTGTAGACAGGCAGCCTTTAGGCTTTTGAGTGGACGGGTCATGTCTATGTAACACTTCAGCTTGAATGCTCCACATCATAAGAGCTATCCCATACTGCTAAACATCTCAAAAACCACAAGCCTCTATAAAAACATCCTTTAGGTTTTCTGTACATCACACTCGACTGTCATACAGGTACGTAATTAGTCCTGCTTTCTTTCCATGGATTTATATTCCTAGGTTTCTTTAAAGAAATGGACTAGAAAATCCCTTATTGCTCCCAAGACGGCCAGATAAACTAGTAAGTCCTATATAATCCTCCTCCACAGATTTCAGGTCAGGTCCCCAATAGTGCTATTTCTTGAGACCTGGCCTGGCTGCTCCTAAAAGTGGTCCAAGTTTCCCAATGCTCTCCTAATTAGAGAGGTGCTCACAAAAGCAAAGACAGAAAACGTACACACCCTCCCTTGCACCTAGAGATGCTCAACACACTCAGGTTGTCCAGATCTGACCAGAGGATTCATCTGCAGTGTTGTGGTTTAGCAATGGCATTCCCCAGTTTAGTACCCTCACTAAAAAGCCCTGAGCCACTCCCCTCCCCCCTGACTGGGAGGCACAGAAGACAAAAAACATGGGTTGAAGTAAGAGCAATTTACTGGAAATGGCAATGAGGTAAGAAAACAAACAGTAACAGCAATAATATTATGACAAAAGTGTACAAAAAGAGGATGATTCATATGCAAAAGTGCTCACCATGGACCCCAGAGAGCCATGAACAATGGCGGCCAGGTTCCCCACAGCACCACTCTTTGCTCCACCTGAAAACCATGTTTTTCTTCTCAGAAGCCAGCGTCCCTTATCCCCACTCCTAGCAACTGATGTGAGGTGGTAGAGAATAGCATCCTACTCATGTCCACACAGCTCCAAGTTCTGCCTCCTCATGGCTACTGCAAAAATTAACTCTGTCCCGGACAGAATCAGGACAGGCAGTCTTAAAGCCAAATTACTGCATTTGAATGACATACTCAGTCTTTATCTTGATGTAAATCCTTGGAAAAAAGTATTTATCCCAATGCAATATAGATACCGTGTCCACCAAGGAACTAAGAGCCCTATGACCTTTGTGAGTGAGCAATATCTTCTCAGAGGACCACAGTCTGTCTGGGCTGAAGAGGAAAGGATTTGAGCTAGAATGAGCAAGAAGAGTCACAGGGTGAGGGCTGGTGTGTTGGAGCATTGCAAATGACATCCTACTGCTGCCAGTGTCTTGTCATACCTTTAGTATACTCTGACTAAATAATCATTACATTTAACTACCGTGAAGTTTCTTTGAAACCTTTTTTGGGAGTTGCAATTATGTTACTTTTGAAGAACTACCCATATACTTTGCAGAGAGATTGTTACATTTATCATGAGGTTCCTACATATTTAGTATTTTTAGAACAGAAAATAAACAGCTTAACTGTTCAAGTTTTAAGGGCTCTCAAGTGCATTTTATTTGAAGTGACTAGGTCAGATCCTGCTCTCAGCTCTGTTTTCATTCATACAGGTTCGTATCTAGCTTGTTAAAGAAATTGCTTGAGGAAATATGATAGAAAAAAAAAAAGAACCTGCAGTTTAGTACAGGTATTCAATTCAGATACAGGTGCACAATTTTGGACATAAAATTCTTACAAACTCGAATAATACTGTCACTATCTAGCTAAGAAACTCACAGAAAAGATATTGTTTTAGTAAAAGCCCTGTCTTAGAGAAGTCATGTATGTATTCCAAAAATTATGAAAAAAAGTTACAAAGTCCAAAGCTCTTGGTGATCTTATCTTGATTTACATCATTGTGAAGGCAATCAGAATCAAGCCATGTCACTATGAAGTGAAAAATTAGAGTAAAATCCAAAGGACCTTAATAGTCTGTGTGATTCTAGTACTTAAATTATGCTAAATTAACCTCCAGAGTGTGTAAGTTCTCTTCTAAGAATAGAAGCTTTAGATGTTAAGAAGAAGGCACAGAAATAAATACGAATATAAGGCACTGTAAGCTTTTCAGTATGTACCAGTCTATAGCCACTCAGAAAAAAGCACCATTAAGGTGACTTACATCTTTCATATTAACAGTATTTAGTACTGTACAATTAATTCGAAGTATTTATAGCAGCTGGCGTAATTCCTAAAAACTAAAAAAAGCTCTAGGAACTTTCAAAGCCAACAGAAATTATTCTTAATTTCTTTGGTTCAGTCATAACTGCTTCAGTCTTCACACTAAAAGGAGAGTCAGATAATAAGCTTTTAGGAAAATTAGTGCAAAATTCAAAATCCAGCATGAAAACATAGCAGAATGTAATCAAGTGTCCAGTGATCAAATGAGCACCCTAGTTACTGCTTGCTGGTTAAAGTTAATTGAAATGTAAATAAAGAAATAATAAGTGGTTTGGGCATTCAGGTGAGGGAAGCCCATGGTGCCCGGGGAACCTTGGCAGTGTGCAATGCCCAGAATGCTCCAGGACGTAAAGCAGGAAGGTGGAAACAAGGCTGCTGTTCATGTAAACAGCATTTACCTGTTCACTAAACCATGGACTTCCTTCCCAATGACCAGGATTCTCAGCTTCCTCATTATACCATGTGTGATCTTTCCACCTGCAGGAATGAACTCAACAAAAGACATTTTTATACCCACCCATACAAGGTCTAAAATAGGGAAAAGTAAAGTTTATTGCTAAGATCATTTGAATGATGTTTGGCTATCTCATACATCTGTGTATTACCTGAAATCTTATGGTACCTCATGTTTAGAATTTTTAGCAAATGTTGCCGTTGTTCATTATGTAATTTTTTCTTAGTTCACTTCCTAGAACTACAACTTTTTTATTGAATTTAATTACAATAAGTAAGTCCTTTAAAGAACTACACCCGTATGAACTTAAGGAAATACCCCCATGGCAGACTAAAATGTTCTATATCTGGTGTTATAAATTTCCATTTAGCTAATTATGTATTCAAAAGTTACACATTTATTTTGCAAGAGACATATCAAAGATAGGCTGCAGTACTACAAAAAGTCCATTTTCTCAACAAAAATAGTATAATGCAAATTACTTCAATGCTTTCCAAATACAACTGCTTATATAATGAAATTAACAAAGAAATTATTACTTTTAAACTATGCTAGTGCCATTCTGTATTACTTGCTACATATCATAAAAACCTTCTACTTGGTCTTATTATTGTACAGGCTTATTTTTGAAGATCACTGGCATTCTAGGCTTTTGGGGCATTTTGTGTGGTTGATTAAGTCATTATTTCTCTAGCTCATGTTTTATTTCATTTACATTGCAGAAGGACCATATATTTTTTGAAAACTTGAAGTTCACTGATGTAGATGAATTGATGGGAAAAAACTCCAAGCTTTAAGGCTACATAACGTCAAGAAAAATAACTATTTCATTGAAAATGGAGCTCTAACTTCAAATAAAATAATCATTAAAACAGTCAAGTATTAGAAATAACCTTGAGATACTCCAGTATTAACTTCTTGCAATAAACAGATCCAGTGGAAACATTCTTTCATTAACTTAGTGCTATATAACCCCTATTTTTGTTGTTACTCGACATATATTGAAATACTTAGGGATATTATTTGAAAAGAAAGACCTTCCCAAATGCTATTAAATTAGCACCATGTCTTAATTTATGTCTTTACTGTCCACCTTACTGTTAAGACAAAAAACTCACACAGAATAAGATAAATTTTATGAGGACTGTCTCAGAACTGGACTAGGTATTTTGAGCAAAAGATGCCACAAAAGAAAGCAAACAGTTGATACTGAAAAGTGGAGTGTGAGTAGAATGGGCTCAGAATACAGGAAGAAGGATATGGCATTTCTTTCTTCTTCCCTCACAAAGAAAATTCCTGTTTAGAATTATTTTGAACATCTCTTTTTCTGCTGTTTGATAAAGCTGCCCCGAGAAAATTAATTTAGATTTTGATCTGAACTTTGTGGTTATTTGGACTTCTCTGGGAAGTAAATATGGTTAATGGGGGAATAAAATTTTAAAGAAAAATTGGATGGAATGCACTGGAAAGTATCAAACTTTACACTAAATGACCTTAGTATAAAAGTCACAATGGCATATTGAATTAAACTCAGCCAGGAGACTGAGACTCATTATTTGATTTATTTCATTATCTATTTACATTTTTTTTTTACATTTTTCCCTAAGTTTGCTGAAAGTGTTAGAGGCTTGTTATTTTGCACCTGTCCATCATAAAGTTGGACCAAGAGTATATTCTTCAGACATCACTGAAGAGATAATAAGAATTATAAGAATTTCTAACCTCGGCTCGATTCATTTCATAAACTCCCTTTAACTTCTTTTGAAAGGTTTGGCTTTATTCTGCTTCATTGTGAAATAACAGTGGAGGTGAAAGGTTTTTTAACACATTTCCGCTCCTGGATTCATTCAGCCCTACTGTTACTTCTTTTCTGTCTTTTTTCAGTGAATTTAGAGTTCATCAAAGCATAAGACTAACAGCACTGACCAAGTTAAACAGTGGATCCAGGCTGTGCAAGTTTCTTACTCCAACTCTACTAATTCACCCTTTTCTCTTGACCTGCAAACTACCTTATTATTCTGTTCCTTGGCCTCTCTTGTGCAGAGACTGCCAATCATATCACATTTGCAGTGTTTTTTATAGGCTGGCAAAAAAAAAATCAAGACAAGGTGAGACTACCCAACTAATTTTTGCTGCTAGGTCTCCTGTGAAGAAAGGGAATTTTTGTTAATTAGCTCCACAAAGTTTGAAAATTATAACAAGTTGTTGTGAATTTTTCATTCAAGTTGCAGATTTCTTCTTCACAGAATTTTTTTCCTCAAAAAAAATTACATTCTTAAAAACATCTTTTAAAGGAAACACAGTCTTTATGATATTTCTTTTTATTTTCTTTTGTCCCTAGGGCTTTTTAGACACCTAAATTGTTCAATAACAATTACAACAGCTATGTTTAATTATTTAAGCCTTCAACTGATAGCAGGTTTGTGCATATTTGAATATTATTCACACAGCTCAAAATGCTTTTTTTTTAAATATGTATGAGCAGGAAGGGATTTACCTAAGAAAAAGCAGATGCCATAAAATAGAAACCATAAGATCCAGCTTATTCTGCTCATTCAGCTAAGTACTGAGTGAGAGGGTTCTAGCCCTGAAGTCTAAATTTTCATGTCTCATAATCTGGATAGTGGTGTCAATCAGTGTTGCACAATTTAGCCAAGAGAAGGCTCATCTTCCTGCCCACCAAGCCAGACTGAGGAAACTACAGCACTTCTTCTTTTCTACAACCCAAAGCTTATGTCCTCAGGCATAGGAAAGGTTTGCTGGCTCTCTTGTCACTGGATGAACCATGTAGGTCCCCTACTCACATCCAGATCATAACCTCCAATGCACATTTGCAGTCACAATTCCTTTTTGGAAGGCAGCTAAGTTGTAATGCTCCCAAGAATGGACAGCCAGCCCTAGATTTCAGAATTCAGATGACAAAAATGGAAAAAGGAAAAAAAAAAA
>VXBI01005643.1:827513-854501 GCA_013397375.1 Toxostoma redivivum
AAAAAAAAAAAAAAAAAAAGACAACTAATTTCTTGGGATACTGCTTGTTACGTTAGCTCAAAAAAAATAATTCTATCTAATGTTGTCCTGGGAATTAATGTCCCTAAACCAATACCATTCAAAAAATTCTTTCCTGTGCATACTTAATCATAACTATGAAGTACAGGCTAAAGACAGTGAGGTGGAGTGGAACTTGTCTTGATCTCCAGGCTCAGGGTGTGATGATATGCAACATAATCTTTAGCTGGATGCCAGTGATAAGTGGTGTACTCATGGGGTCAATACTGAGTCCAGTCCTGCTTAACATCTGCAAGGACCTGTATAATCAGCTGGAGGCTACTCATAACAAATTTGCAATCTTGGACAAGGGGCTGATTTGACCGAAGGTCAACACTGCCATCTGGAGAGACCTTGACTGACTCATCAAATTCAACAGGAAGAAGTGTCAAGGCCTGCACCTGTGGAAAAATAGCCTTATGCACCAGTACTTGCTGGGAGTTGATCTGCTGGTAAGTAGACAAGATGCTACCCATGAACCAGTGTACCCTTGTGATCAAGAAGGCCAGTGGTATCCTGGGGTGCATTCAGAAGAGCATTGCCAGCAGGTCAAGGGAGCTGATCCTGCCCCTCCATTATGCCCTGGTGAGGCCACATCTGGAGTGTTGTGTCCAATTCTGGGCTCCACAGTACAAGAGAGACATGAAGGTCCTGAAGGGGGTCCAGTGGAGGATTTCAAAGATATCTGAGTGACTGGAGCACAAGGAAAGACAGAGGGACCTAGGCATGTCAGCCTGAGAAGAGTCACCTGAGAGGGGAACTTATCAATGTCTACCAGTATCTGAAAGGAGGGTGCCAAGAGGATGAAACCAGGCTCATCTTGGTGGTGCCAAGCAGTAGAACAAGGAGCAATGGGCAACAAGCAAAAACGGATGCACAGAAAGTTCCACTGGAACATGTAGAACTTCACTGTGTGGGTGATCACCCACTGGAACAGATTGCCCAAAGGTAGTGGCATCTCCTTCACTGGAGATATTCAAAAGCTGTCTAGACACACCCCTGAATGACATGCTCTAGAGGTCCCTAATTGAGCAGGGAGGTTGGACTAGATCTCCAAGTGGATCTAGTGGATCCACTTCACTAGAAGTGAAATTGTCCCTTCCAACCTCAACCATTCTTCCCCTTTATTCAGCACTGGGAAGACCACACCTGGAGTCCTGGGTCCAATTCTGTGCTTCTGTGCTGTCCATTACAAGAGAGACATGGACACACTGGAGAAGCCACTTAGATGATTAGGAGACTGGAACATCCCATTATTAGAAAATATCAAGAATGCTGTGACTGTTCAGTCCATAGAAAGGAAGGCTCAGGGGATGCTATCAGTATATAAATATCTGATGTGAGTGTGCAAAGAGAACAGAGACAGGCTCTATTCAGAGATGCCCAGTAATGAGATAAAATACAATGGGCAAAAACTGGAGCACAAGAGTTGCCATTTGAATGTCAGGAAACATTTTTTGCTATAGTGAGAACTGAGCACTCACAGAGGTTGCCCAGAGAGGTCATGGAGTCTCCCTCCTTAGATATATTCAAACCCCTTCTAGACATGTTTAGGCACTACTGGCTCTAGGTGGCCCTGCCTGAGCAGAGGGGTTAGACTGGATGACCTCCAGAGATCCCTTTCAACCTCAATCACTCTGTGAACTGATGTTTAAAAAAGGTATAGTGTACCAAATAACAGTTATTTTCTATACTGATGTAATATGTGAGTGATAATGGTGAAGAAAACTAGGAAGACAGTCTTTACTATTTTTTCCTGCTTTCAAACACACAGTAACAATTCCAGTTCCATTCATGAGGTGAATTTATACTGAGTTCTGCTAGAAGTAGATCCCAAGCTTTAGAATTACCTGGCAGTATCTGCCCTACCTTACAGAGCTGCACTTTCAAGTCAAAGACCCTCTTTGTGTTAGACCTTTATAAATCATGTTATAAATTGTGCTGATATTACTTGGAACACAATTTTTTTTTATATCTAAACTTTGAAACTGCATAAGGAGGTTCCAAAATTTCACCAAGCAGGAATATTTTATAATTCCCTCTCTGCCAATTATAAGCCAGTCTCCACTATAAAAAAAATGGTTTCAGTACAACAGCAGTAGATGATTACCAGTGATTCCACAGGGCAGGAAGGAGGCAGTGAGAAGAATACTTGTGTAGACACACCTCCTGTATAATGCACCCTGCAGCATCTGATGCGTTTGCTCTCTAGTCTGGCTCAAAGAAGAAATAATTTACAGAAGAGAGATGTGGATTTATAAAGAAAACAAAAGATAAACAGAAAAACAAACAAAAAAGTCCACCAACCAAACAGCCTCCCTCTCACCAAACCACCAAAAAAAACCCCCAAAATCAAACAAACAAAAAACCCCCCACTCCAGCCAACCAGTCAACCAACAAAAAGAAACCCCAGACATTATTATTATATTATTAGATTTATTAGATTTTATGTGGTACTATTAGATTTATGTGTATAGAATTAATGATAAAGAACTGCATAAGAGATGATTGTAAACTCTCAGACTGAAAAGATGTGTGACCAATACCAGGTACCTAGGAAAGGTACAAAAACAGAGAAAGCAGTTAGCAACTTTTCCTCAGTATATAACACTTTCTTAACCCAAATAACTTCTACTTCAGAAGCTTACTCAGCCAAAGAGACCCTAATGGATTTCTCTTCCATTAACTCCTTTGAACTTATGTAAATATTTAGCATCCATAATATACTTCAGCAAGAAGTTAACTTAGCAACCACATGTTGCAGAAGAGTCTTTCTGTGTCTAAAAAGCTGCGATTTCACTTGTGAGTTTGGTCTGTGTTCCCTAAGTATTTCTAACAAAACGGGTGATTTTACTCAATCCAACTTCCCCAATATACCTTTTTTGACTTTTTCTTGCTAGTTGCAATTTATGGATATTACTCTGATATTCTCTTTTTTGTTGACTTACGTTACTGACCGAAGCATGTTAATATACCCAGATATTTGGAGTTTCTTTTGTCTTAGAAGCCAGCCCCATAGGTTTGGAAGACTTATTTTCTACAGTATTATTAGTACCTGTTGTTGAGATGAATATGTAGAGTCTATCTGTGACCAAGCAAGTAAGATTGAAAAAATTCCAAAATACCCAGAAGTCAGGCAAAATTAGTTTCCAGAATTGCTCAGCAAAAGTATTTGCAAGACTATCAGAAAT
Source organism: Toxostoma redivivum (assembly GCA_013397375.1). Taxonomy (NCBI): domain Eukaryota; kingdom Metazoa; phylum Chordata; class Aves; order Passeriformes; family Mimidae; genus Toxostoma; species Toxostoma redivivum. The sequence goes on from VXBI01005643.1 coordinate 830,762, forward strand.
TTTTAATTTAAATAATGTTGGAGGAGTTTAAAAACATGTACTCCATATTCCAGTATGAGTAATTTGTTAATGTTCATTTATCTATAATGCCAAGCGTGAAAAACCTGAGTTGGGCCCCACACCTGCTATTGAGGTGAAAACCAACAATAATTCAGTAATTCATAATGATCCTTTTAATCACATGGAGGTAAAAGGTTTGGGTAAAGATTCCTTAGACAAAGAGGATACTCAAGACAGCCTTTACAAACTAAGGAATAGTATTACTCTCTTTTTACTAGTTCATTAATAGGTTTCAGTCAGAAAAAACAGCCGTGCTAAAACTGCCATTAGTGAGTCAACAAAACAATACACTGACATCTGGTATTTGAGTGGGAGATCTGTGCTCCTGAATTAATGTTACAAATCCGACAGTATCTGACTTCCCCTACATTTATGCTCTGTCGAGGTCCCCTGCTGGTTTACAACTCATTAGTTCAAAGTTTTAGTGGTTTAAGCTTACTTAGGCACATTGCCAAGACTTGTAAGCTTTGGCCATCACTATCTTAAAATCCAAGTAAAGTGAGCTCTTGTGGATGCACGCTCACATCACATCACTGTCATGCAGCACCAAGAGATTTATAACAATTGACAGTCATTCTACTAAAAAAAACTTCAGTTGGAAGACAAAACTAAAATATTCCAAGATATGCTGGAAAACTCTTTAGGAAATGCTGGCATGATTGGAGCATTCAAATAAAGCTACTTCAGCCATTAATAATGACCGAAACACTTCAGGAAAATGTTAGGTACAGATTACAATGTGTTTGAAGATAACAAAATTTGGCTCATGTGTTTCATTTATATTACTACATAAATCACATAAAAGTTCTGTGAAAAACCTGAAAATTAAGACATTCCTTTCTCCTTAGAGGTGTTTAAAATATCTTGAGAATTTAATAAGAGAGGCAAGATAACACAATGAGCTCAATGTCTCTTCTGTCTCCCCCATTGACTTGCCTCCAAACAAAATCAAATAACATCTGCCAAATGCCAGCCTGTTCAGCTTGCTAATGAGTTTAAAAATTCAGAGTATGACCGTTGCTCAGCAACTGATAAAGAATACCAGTCACATGGTGCTATAGTTAATATACAAGAGACCTTTACCCCTCATTTTCTAAAATGCTATGAAAAAAGGATTATTTGGAACACTATTTTTTTCAAGGCAATTTATTGGCTGCTTTTTTAGCACTGTGCTGTAATTTGTTCTAATATTCTTGAACACCAGTATTCAGGTGACTGGAAGGGTGCTCAAGTTTTTCAATCACCTATCTTTTAGTTCATACATTTGCATGGTAGTGGAGTTCTATTCTGTTCAGTTGTTTGCTGACCATTTCAGTAGATAACCTGAGCCAAAAGCTGAAAATGCTTTTAGCTTCAAGAACATGCCTGTGAATTTGGCTGACAGGCTGTTAAGCTAAAACTAAATTGAAAACTATAATCAGAAGTGGAAGAGGGGGATCAGAGGACTTAGAAACTGTGATTTTTGCGGTAGAGATGTAATCAATCTCAGAGAGGAAAAGACAGGAGGATAACAGTCACTGTGTCAAGACTGTTTCCTCATCTCCTCTGGTCTGATGGAAAAATCTGAAACTGACCATTAATCAATCCATCAATCAATCAATCAGGCAGTAATCATCAGTGACAGAAGGCTATAATGTGAAAAAATTAAACAAAGAGAGACAAAATAGTATGTTATTCTACCTGACACATGAAAGAAAGGCTGCAGTTATGGAATCCTCTGTGCCAGATGAGACAAACATGCCAAAGCTGTGTAATTAACTATATTGCTATTTCTCAAAGGAGTTTATGTAGGAGGTGATTGGTGGGAGCCAGCATGGCTTCAGTAAGGGCAGGTTGTGCCTGAAAAAGATTGGTGGCCTTCTGTGATGGGTATAGAGTGTTAGTGGATGTGGGAAGAGCAGCTGAAGTCATCTACCTGGACTTGTGCAAAGCATTTGACACTGTCCCACTCAACACCCTTCCTAAAGTAGAGAGACAAGGATTTAATGGATGGATAGTTTGGTAGATAAGGAACTGGCTGGATGGTTTCACTCAAAGAGTTGTGATCCATGACTCAATGCCCAAGTGGAAAGGAGTGATGAGTGGTGTTCCTCAGGGGTCAGTACTGGACTGGAGCTGTTTAACATTTTTTTCAGTGACATGGACACCGGGATCAAGTGCATCTTTAGCAAGTTTGCTGATGACACCAAATTGTGAAGTGCACTTGGCATGCTGGAGGGAAGGGATGCCAAACAGAGGGTTCTTGAAAATGAAGCTGTGGATGCCCCATTCCTCTAAGTGTTCAAGGCCAGACTGGATGGGGCTTTGAGCAATTTGGTGTAGTGGAAGTTTTCCCTGCCCAAGGCCGGGGGGCTTGGAAATCAATGATATTTAAGTTTCTCTTCAACCAAACAATTCTATGGTTTTGTGGTTCTGAGTTTGAATGCATTGCTTTGCTAGTATGCTTAGTGTCTGTATGAATGTAATTAGTAAGTACTAATGGTAAAATTTATTACGGAAAGTACGTAATGTATTTAGACATTGTATTAATGCAGAACAAGCCTTGGAATTCCAGGATTGTATTTAATTTAATGCTTAGAAAAGAGAAAGCTCATCAAAAAGTGGCAACCTGGAGAATTAAATCTTTCCTGACAGCATGGACTTTTCATGAAGAAACTGCATTGGAAACATAGTGCAAATGCACACCATCTCTTTAGAGTAGACTGAAAAGGCACAAAAGGACTGAAAAGCCCAGCTAACTAGCAGGGTAAAGAAGGCAATTAGATACAGGAATGCATTTCAAAAAAGCTGAAGCTGAGTTTAAATGAAGAAAATAACTCTGGTAGATAAGGCAGATTGAAAAAAAAAAGTTTGAGAAAAAGCTAGGAAAAGAGTTTTCGAGGTAATAATAAGTCTCAGAGGTAATAATAAGTCTTTTTTTTCAAACAAATCAAGATCAGAAAGCCTGGCAGAGAGCCTGCAGGTCCTCTTAATGAGCAGGGTATAAAATGAACACTTAGAAAGGACATGCAATTGCACGGGAGCTAAATGACTTCTTGGCATCAATGTTCAGTTTGAAGAAACTATGGAGATTCCCACCTCAGTACCATTTTTTGCACAGGTGTTAATCAGAGAATCCATCTAAAACTAAAGTGAATGTAGAAGAGATTACAGAACAAGCTGACAAAATTAGCAGCAGAAGATCAGCAGGATTTAATACAATACCCAGGATTTAATGGTTACCCTTTGAGTTCTATGAGGTCTTAAGAACGAAATAGCTGAATAGCCATGTATGGCAAATGCCAGGCCATTTCCCTTAAAAGAAAAGGGTTCTGGAGAAGATATGGGGAATGGCAAGCCTGTAAGCCTGACATTGGAACTGGACTAAGCAGCAGAAATTATGCTAAAGAATAGGTTTAATGGACATTTGCATAAATATTAAGAAGAGTCAAGATGATTTTTACAATGGAAAGTCTCACTTTAGAAAAATACTGGTTTGGCAGGTATTTTTAAGAGGTTCACAAAATCTCAGTAATGAGCAACAATTCCTTCTGTAGCAGCAATAGTTACCCTGCTAGAAGTATTGCAACAGTACTTGAGAAAAACAGAAATTTGAGACTGAATTTATTTATAAATATAATGGATGGTTCCTCAAGCTTCTAGGAAGATTCACTACTCCATCTTCCCTGCCTAAGAAAATGAAGTTTGATACTGTGACTTTGCTCTATACAATAATACCACTTTGAGTAGTTTTGTCAATTTTTACCATTTTTTTAAGAACTCTAAAGCTGAAATCCTGTAGCTGTGACACCAGGTTTTGCAGATAAAATGAAAGCCTTTGCAGATTGCAAAGGTGACATACTGTACAAAGATTTTATTAAAACTGTATGTAATTTGACAGGTGCTTGCCATTAAATGAATCTCAAACTTATGTAATGCAAATAAAATCTGAAATCAAGGGAAGCATTATGTTTCACCTCCCTAATTCACACATATTTTATCTGTATTTTGCAGGTAACAGGCTTTAACTCTCTGTACATAAAGTTGAATATAAAAAAAGAGGGAAATATCTCCTGCTAACAAATTAAATATTCACAATGACCTAAAGAAACCTTCAGACGACTGAAAAGGATTTCGTAGTCCTCTAAAATCAGTTGCCATCATAAATCAGGTTTGACAGGTCATTTGCAAACTTCTAGCAGAAATACCTTTTTTCCAGAGAATAAAATGGTTTCTTATCCATTGCACGTCTTAATTCCTTCATTCTGCATTGCACTCAGCTGTGCTCTGTCCTCTGATTGAAATTTTGTCCAGAGACATGATCTACCACCAATTTTATAGCTCAGTAGCACCTGTCATCTTCCCTAGGGCCCTCTGTTGCATTAAGGCAGAAGCTGCTATGATGTCCCTAAAACACAAACACTAGGGACAAAAGCAGAAAAGAAAGTATTGCAACAATTTTATTAGAAACACCCACTTAATAGGTAATTAAATAAAAACCAAATATAGATTTCCTGCTCCTAGAATTTCCACGGTAAAGAAACATTTGGTCATTTGGAAATACGGTTAGTATGATGTAATTTCAGCCTTCATATCTAATGTCTCTGTAGGCCATTTCTAATGAAATAGGTCTCCATAGAGATCAATCTTGACAGTTTCAGACACCTACTTAAGGACGAAAAGAATTTCATGAGCTCATAATGACTAGATTGGACTTAGTTGTCTTAAATTCTTTGTTGTTTGAGTCAGATTATATGAACTGCAACCTGAGCAAAAGGTGAGTTTGTGGTTACTTGTGCGAAGCTCACCACTTTTAGGTGAAAATTTCATCAAATTTTAGACCAAGCGATAAAATCCTCATTCTGACCAATTTAACCTAATATTTCATCTGGGTGCAATATTTTTCATTCACTAACCTAAATTAAGTTAGGGAAGTCTACTGGTCACTATTAAACTGTTTCTGTGTGCCACCTTGTGAGTGGCTCCCTTGAACCTTTATGAAATAACAATATGTATTATGAAATTAAAAGCAGGTAGTATGTAAAAGTGGCAGACAATAGTTTGCTGCATTTATTCAGCAGAAGAAAAAAAGAAAAGACCTTTCCAAAGGTCTTTTACCATTTTTCTTCAGAAGTTTATTTGTGGAAGATTTCCTCCACATTTCTTTTCAAACAGTTGTAAAAAACAGAAAAATAAATGTCAGTGTTTTCCCCTGGAAGAAGAATTACACACTAAATTGGTCTCAGAAAGATTATCAAAACCTTAGAAAACTCTGGGAAACATTATATAAGATCATCCTCCAAAAACTTATAACAAATTTACAACCGGAAAGAACTCTGTGACATAAATATATTAAGAATGGTCATATTTTTCCCAGCATTTTAAGATAACTTCATAAGCTGGCAATTTTTTCAGCTGTAATCTTATATAACTATTTATAAGAACACTATTTAGATGCAGTGCTACATCTGCTACACATTACCTATTTTTAGATGCTTTATCTATTTTGTTCAGAGAATTTTACAGTAATTCAAATACTTTCAAGTATTTGTCAAAAAATTGTGTAAGCATCTTTGAAAACAGCATACACAAATTGCATATAACTTAAAATTACTTCCCATTGGCTGAAGCTTGTAGAGAATACAATGCACTTTCTCTTTTAGGGATGACTGTCTTTCTCCACCCCTTTTCATGAACACAAACGAGCAATAATTCAAGTGCCACCTCAGGGACAGGGCCTACTCTGTCGCGATTACCGAGGAAGCCAAATGCAATTCTGATTCAGTTCTGTAGCTTTCTGCCGGGTTGGCACAGGAAAAACCATGAAGGGAGCAAAATAACAATACTGCTGTTCCAGATATGTGAATAGGAGCTCAGTTCTTTGGATGCAAAACCTCGCTTTGAGTGCTGGAGGATCTGAGCAGCATCCAAAGGGGGAACTACAGTAACCTTGTGTCAACAGCCCAAGGGCACTACAAACCACAGCCTGGAGAGGGACCCCTTTCCTCACCAAATCTGCTCTTGTAATTTCTGCCTGTCCCTCTGAATATTTACAGTTGGTTTCTCAGATTCTATGGTGGGGGGGCAGGGGAGAGGGGATTGTTGAGGTATATTTAAGAAGAAAATGAAATCTCTGTATAGTATATCTAAAGTACAACTTCTTTTAGTGGAAATGTATATTCCTCTTCTTCAGTTTTATATTAGTTCTTTTCTCAGTTTGTATCTTCCTCATTTCTTGCTATTCAAAAAGATCTGTAAGCTGAAGGCTTGTGTTTGAACATTTCTTGTTGTTTTCTTACACCTAATATTTTTTCAAGGGATTTGTTCTTTAAATTGACCTGTTAGAAATTTTTGTGTTTGGGGCAGCTGTTAGTTGTTTTTCCTTTGAAATATGAAGATATTAATGTTTTATCAATACACACATACACCTTCATGCTCTGACAGAAGTTGTGTGTAGTGCCTGACATTAGATCAGGAGCTTTCCTCTTTCCCTGTGTCTTGTATTCACCAATTGATACAAGGGTCAGCATAGCTTGTTTTGATCTAGAGGGAAGAGTTTTGTAGAACTGAGATAATTTATGTGGAACATTAGACAATAACCTTTCCCCCATTATCAGAAAAGAAATCATGCCAGAATAACAATAATAAGTGAAGAAATAAGATAATGGTTTCAGAATAATAATAATTGAAGAAATAAGATATCTCAGAGCACAACGTTAAAAAGTTAGCTATAGAATGCTGATAAATGAAGCAAAGTTTCCAGGAATACAACACAATGGAAGTATTGATCTTTCGTGTCAACACAATCAACAATTCTTTCAGAAAAGTCTCAAAATCTTAAGATTAATTTTGGAATTTGGGGATAAAAGAGAAATATTTCGGTTATGGTCACTTGAAACATTTCTGTGAGCACTCACAACGGCTATACAAGATCACAGTAGTAGCTAAAATGCTGTTCATTCCTGGAAGTGAATGTACAAGTTTTATATGTTCCACATTTTACTGGATTTCAAAGATTCGTGAATGCTATTTTCGAATTATGATAGAAAATACTGTACTGGGGATCTTGCAAAAGATTCATTAAAATATTGTCCAAATAGACTTGACAGGAGAAACAAGTAAAAAATTAGTTTTGGAAAGATAGGGCAGGCACAGTCAGTACATGCTGACTTGTATAATCTGCAGGTTGAGAAGACAATCTGAGAACACACACACACACACACACACACACCATCACCTGTCCTGTGCTCAAAATGCCACCTTGCAAATCATTGTTTTCAGTAAATACTAGAAGCTATAAAACTCTAAGACTCCTCTCTTGCCAAATACCAATCCAAAGCATTATTATGACTACAGGGTATCATTTCCTCTTCAATAACAGTTTTCAGCTGTCCAACTCTTCTCCTATTACCTAAAACATATACCTGGTTTCCAGAAACAATTTACATAGTAGCTACACCATGGAAAATGTAAAATCATATGGAACACAAATTTGTCAAAATAGTTCTTACTCTCAGGTTATTAATGCTCCCATGATAAATACCACAAAGGTTAAACACTTTAGTGGGAATTTTAAAAGTGACCTTTTCCAACTAATGTGTATTCCAGCATGGCATATTGAAATCATACACTGTGAGACCTTATTGAGATCTTCAATATCCTCCTGAGGGGAAGTGGAGGCATGGGTAGCCATTCTTCCCTCTCATGACCAGTGACAGGACTCGAGGAAATGGCATGGAGATGATTCGAGGGCATATAGGCTGGGTATCAGGAAAAGATTCTTCATCCAGAGAGTGATGGGGCACCGGAAGAGGCTCCTCAGGGCAGTGGTCACAGCACCAAGCCTGACAGAGTACAAGAAGAATCTGAGCAATTCACTCAAGCACACGGTAGGACTCGAGGCATCCTGTGCAGGGCCAGGAGTTCGACTCCATGATCCTCATGGGTCCCTTCCAACTCAGCATGTTCTGTGATTCTAGGATACATAATTACCTTTCTTTCTGCATTATCTTGAACTTAAAATCCAGATGAACGCTGGTTTCACAAGGCATTAACAGAAGTTCGGAAATAACTTCCTTTCCATCCTACATGAGGAAAAGTTTTTACTTTACACTTTTTGCCTTTCCTTCACACTTTTGTCCTTAATTCCTTCCCAATTAGCCCATTGGCTATGTGCCACTGTTACTCCTTCACCTGCACTAAATTACACTCCAGATGCGCATTCTTCAGTTCCACATAATTGAAATCAGTATTTTTTTCTCTTTATCTTGAGCCTCCTGCATTACTGCTGCTCCTTTTTCTTTATTCCCACTCACATTGCCTGTTAATCATTTTATCTGTCATAAGTCAGAAAACTACTTCCTGTTCTTTCTGTATTAGATACATATCTTTTCTCAAGCCATTTTTCACCTTCCTCAGTTTCATCTGAATATAACTGTATTTACGGAGAGAGTATATAATTCCCTCAGCACACTCAAGGCTATGTCACTTCAAATTAACACCCTGACATTTTCCTTATCAAAATGAGCAATGAATGATTGATTGATTATTGATGAATTATGACTTATTGATTGATTTGAATAAATGTTATGAAGAAGCTTCAAGGTACTCAAGTCTTAATAATATTAAGGTGTTTTGGTGATAGTATAAGTATTTTAATCCTTTAAGTAAATATGATCATGTCATTTACACCCCTGTTACTGTGTCCTTGAATTATGAGTGATAATTTTATATTTTGTCTACTTGGCACTATGTTGACATTATCATTCCATTTTGTGTTAAGCTTGGTAGAATTTCTGAATCAATATCATATTAAAATACATCCAAATTAGAAAATGCGTTAACCACACCTTTTTCATGTCTATACCAGTTCTGCACACAGCCACTCTATTAAAAATATTAATAGCTAATCCATAACTAGCAGAATACATCTCTCCATCCATATACCATTCCATTAATAATAGACTAAATCCATATTTCTGCTGAAATCTCTGAAGTTGTTTGGTGCTATGTAGATGAAAAAGCAGTATGTTAGCATGCTAAGTCTCTTGGAGACGGGATTGGGTGAGTTCTGCTGTTCATATTTGACTTTGCTTCTCACAAATAATGTCATCGTCCCCAACCCATGTCAAAGAAAGTGTTGTGCTATTCACATTCCTGCCATCCTGACATGAGGCGAGGCCAACCTCATGATGAGATACCCAGTGGTTAACAAAGAAATACATAGGTTTCAAATAGGGCTTAAGACCTTAAAAACTGACTGTAAGACAAATTTGTAACCATTCTAGCACTTATGAATCTCTGAAATGCTATTCATTTCAGAGATTCAAAATACATCATTGTATTTTAAAATATTTTAAAGATTAGATAGAAATGCCTAGAAAACAGTCCACAATCATCAAACAATGGGTTACCAACTGTATGTTATCAATATTTGTGTGTCGCATCTACTATTAATCATTTTTATACATTCAAAGTATAGTAGGGATGCTCCAGCTACTATATTTTTCTAACACACTTAAAAATTAAATTTAGATATCTGAGCAAGCCATATAATACTCTACATTTAGATTCAAATTTTTATATTTCTCTTCATTTTTAATCAGTCCAAGCTTTTCTGGCATTGAATCTTGAATGCCTTTGCAAAGGCTGTCATAGGCAGAATTACTGTAAGAATGGGGAATAAATCTTTTAATTATCTAAAAGAATTAAATTTGAATGGGCAATTGTTAGTATCCTAATTACTACATTGAATATTCAGGCATTTCCACAGTGCATAGGAACATAAAAAAGTATATATATATATATATCTATATATGCATGAGCTTAGGGGGATATGTGCACTTGAGCACACAAAATGGGCATATATGTGCACGAGACAAAACCTGTGCAAAGATGCTGTTGTTTTCTAATTATATTTAAATAAATTTCTGATGAAATAGCTTTATCACTTCTGATATTAGCATTCATCAGAACTAACTGTTTTTTGTTAAAATGAATGAAATTTCTTTTCTCTGATTAACAATTGCATTTTCAGTTCATGTAATTTTAAATTAGTTGGAGCAAATGAGTCAAAACTCCTGGAAAAATGATCATTCTCTTTGAAATAACAGTAACCAATTATTTAGTCATGTTTTAAACATATCTGTGAATCATCAGGACCAGGAAGTTGATATTTTAAAATTTGCCCACAAGCAAGTAACACTATTCCAAGGGATCAGAGTAATATGTCAGATCTATTTAAATGTTTCTATCTTCAGGCTCTTTTCAATTTTTTTTGCAATTTTATATGAACACAGGTTTTAGCTTTAGTGCTTTTAAATTTCTCCTTATTAATTAATTGAAAATGTGAATAATATTTTACTTAGAAATAAAGCCAGTTTGAAGGCAGGTAACTGCTTTCTTAATTTTAATTTTTTTGCCTGCTAAGATAAAAAATATGATTCTTATTTTCTCTCTATTTTCTTTTTTTTTTCTTTCAAATATATTTATCACATGGCACTATTGGCCACTGAAGGCAAGATTGGGCAGCCTGAAGTAAAGATTTAGTATCCTGTAATAGGCTCCATGAGAGAAATTCCACTAGATGGCAATGTGTCAGAAAATTATCTCCACCAATGCAGAGGCAGATAGAGAATATACATTATTTAAGGGTTCACTGAGTCGTTCTAAATGGATCTGTCAATCAGTAAGGAAAATATTCTCAAGCATTTCTTGCATTTCTTGTTAGTGTCTACAACTTTCCTCTGATGACTCGAGGAAACCAGGAACCTCCAGAAACCCATATCAAGATGGGTGTAAGAGAGATGAGGGGTCAAACTGCTTCTGCCAGGCAGGGCAAACCCAGGCTGCTCTGGAAGAGGAGCAACATGCATCCTCAGGGATTTTGCAGCTGCTGAGTGCTGCACAATTATGAAAATCATTCTCAGCTGTGAAGAACTGATACCCACCCTCTGCTGCAGGGGATAATTTTAACTAAATCAGACTCTAAGTGTCCATATTCTCAGCCCTTTAATTTGCAGAGATGAGGAGTTCTGCAAATCTGACATGTAGATACTACAGATGAATTTTAAAAGTATTTTGTAGACTATAAAGTAATTATGAAATATTTTGCTTATACAGATGATAATTTTAGAAAGACATTAAAATAAAGCATGAGTTTTTTTCCACTGCCTTTGTATAAAAATACGTAAAATATGATTAAACACTCCCAAATGCTTAGAGAACTGGGAATGTTTTAGGTATTCTCCTAGACTCCTCCTATTCAATTTAGAAAGTGTTTTGCATATGCTTATACACCAGGGATTAGAATTATTGAAAAGAGCAAAATAAATTAACCACACAGCTTTTCAAAACATGGTATTAATTTTATATTTTATATCTTGAACTGCAATAATTCAAGAGGTATAGATTAATAGTTGAGGTAGTCCTGCAGAAGGGACAGGACAAATTGATAGTGGCAGCTAGTCTTGCCCCAAATTCTTTCACACTCCTGACTCAGAATCTCATTACTAATGTCAACACAAGAGCATCTTTTTATCAGCATGTGGGTCACCACTTGATTTTTTCTGATCAGTGCTTGTTCTGTGGTCTCAGATCTGCATTAAGTCAGCCTGAGAGACCTAATCCAATTTACTATAAAACAAGTATTTAAACAGAAATCTGCTGTAATTATAAAGCAATTCTGCAAAATGGCATGAATGAGAATGTAGACCTCTGTTTCACTTTTTTTCTGAATTTATTGTTATCAATGTATTAAATATAGTCTGAGTATGCCTGAGATTGGAGATTTAGGTGGAGACTGTGTCTCTTCCTACTCAGTTTCTATATTGGACTAAAGGTGGGAGGTGGTGCCTGTTTCTCAGCACATGCAAGTTTAGATGTTTAGTCCAACTGCAGGAGCTGAATAGCTAAAAGTGTTACCAGAGTAGGCAGTGTCTGAGGATAGGATCCTGAATTTCTCTTTCAAGTCGAGGTGCCTACCTAGATACCAATTTTGGTACAGTATGGGTACTCTGAATTTCAATGCATGCATATATATATTTTTACATACTTATGTAAAATTCACAGAAATATGCAAGTGCTTTGTCAAATGGTGAAAATAATAACTCAAACTCAAATATTCACAGAGTATTCACCATTTTGAAAATGACAGCACTGTTGCTGGAACTAATAAAAAGGTTTACAAACAGAAATATGAGAGTTTTTAGGCTACTGAAGCTAAATATCAATAATCTCACACTTCATAATGATTAAGTAAAATACATATTTAACTATACAGAACACTCAAAGTAGGCTTCATGCTGAAAACCACTGCCAGTAATAGAAAAGGATCTGATTTGCATTATTTTCTTTTTCACCTCCTTATAATTGTTCATGATACCAAATTTTCAAAGGTAACCAAGGTTATCAGGAGTAATTTTCACATTGCTTTTGTATTCCCTGAAATACATGGTAAATAACAGAAATCTGACTCAACTCAGACTCATTAGAGCAAGACATCAAAACAACTTAGCATAAAATTTTTCATCCAAGCTGCAAGACAACTGAAAGAAAAACACATTTCATGAAGTCAATTAAGAATAATTAATAATTTTTAAAAAAATCTCTCGTAATTTTGGTCAGAATAATCTCTGGTATACTAAAGTCAGATTTCTAATGGCTTGTTAAGGTGGTATTACTTGCCTGTCTTTCCGTTTCCCTAATGCTTGTGATACTGGTTTCTGTATTTCTATTTTGGTAATGTAATATTTTTTGATATTTCAATTTCAGTAATGTGTGCATTATTGATGTACAAATCCATTGACAACCAAGATGCCCACAAAAAACAATTAACTCCTGTGACTGGAAGATGTTGGTGAAAATGTCACGTCTGACAGGGCAGTCACAGTAAGCAACTGTTATAAAAACATGTTGGCATGAAAGACATTATGAATTACACATAGGAAGGAAATCTTGGCTAGCTGAGATATATGTAGTTTCAAGCTGGAAAACACCTTTACTCAAAACTGCACACCCCAGTGTCATTCTGTTGACCAGATAACCAACATCCAGTGCACAGAACTCTGCGCATTCATTGCTGAGCACACACAGATTTTTACATTGGCTTGCCTTCTGTGTCACAGTAGTTTTCCTACACAAGATTGTAAAATAGTCAAGAACTGTGGACATCTTCAAATAACTATTTCTTTTAAATATAATTTTAGGTTTTGGTGCTACCTTCCCTTCAAAATATGCAGTGGACAATGCAGTAGTGTGCAATTTAAAAAAAATCCACATTTTACTGCATTCTTTACTATCACAACCTCTCAATTTGCACGAAGCAGACTAGAGTATGTTTATTAAATGTTACTTGCAACTCTCACATCTCACTTTTAATAAGAAGTTATTATTTTGACAAATTAATTATAAATGCATGTGCTTATTAATAGTTGCTCAGATTTCACTCTTTTAATCAGATATTTTTTATTGTGCCACTGAATAATCATTTTACAGGTCTTTCAGAATCTACAGCAGTGTTGCTGAGTCAGCCTGTCATTGTTTAAATGGTTTTTTAGAAGTGCAACAGGAACAGATTTTCATCTCTAACCCATTCAGTAATGTGCTGGTTTTGGCTGGGAGAGAATTAATTTTCTTCACAGAGGCTGTACTGTGGATTTATGCTGAAAACAGCGCTGATAATGCAGGGATGTTTTCGTTGTTGCTGAGCAGTGCTTGCACAGAGCCAAGGCCTTTTTCTGCTCCTCACCCCACCCCAACAACAAAGAGGATGAGGATGCACAGTCAGGAGGGGACACAGCTGGGACAGCCAATCCCAGCTGATGCAAGGGATATTCCAGAGGTGTCATGCTCAGCATATAAAGCTGAGAGGAAGAAGAGGTGATGTTTGTTTTACCAACTCACTACCGGCGTGCTGGAGCCCTGCTTTCCTGGAGGCAGATGAGCACCTGCCTGCCTGTGGGAAGCATTGAATGAATTCTTTATTTTGCTCTACTTGCATGCACAGCTTTTGCTTTACCTATTAGACTGCCTTTATCTCAACCCATGAATTTTGTCACTTCTACTCTTCTTTCTCCCTCATCCCAGATGAGGAGTAGTGAGCAAGCAGCTGTGTGGTGCTGGCTGAGGTTAAACAAATTATCAGTTCAACTAAGCTCAAAATTTCCTGCATTGCACATTTCTATGTATCTGTAAGGTTTTTTAAAGTAATAATTCAACCATGATGTTTTATAGTTGAACACAGGTTAATTCAACTTTACACAATTGTTTCAAAAGTTGTATTTCCTTCAGTGTCCGACTATATGTAATGGAGTCAATGGCAAAAATTAGCAAACATAATCCTTCCTGTTGTCAAAAAGTGGGATTTCACATCAGAATTTCAAGTGATAAAAAGCAAACAAACAAAACGCATGCTAGCCAGCATAACCACCAGATTCCAGCTGACTTATTCTGTAAAAATGCATGCGTTGTCAACTCCAATGCCAGAAAAATAGCGGGATACTGGGATATTTAAAGCCCTATGATGAAAATCAGACAGGAAAAACATCTTCTAACATATTTCCCCTTTTATAACTATAAAGTATCTTAAGACAGGAAACAAATTCAGTCTTTCAGTCATTTAAATAGAGGAGAAGCAGTACGATGCAACAGCCAATAATATGCTCAGTAATATTGCTAATTCAACCAGCTACAGCTATTTGTGTTGTCAGTGCTCTCATACTGGGAACCAGAGCACAAGGCAGTTGTGAAAGCAGTATAGTCACTGATTAGTGATAATGAACTTCAGCAAGAAAGAAAATATGAAGCATTTTTGCTCTTGAGTTTTTGTACCAGTCAGTGTGGAATGAGATTTTCACAGGTTAAAATCTTGGTCTCTCCATCAAAATAGTTGCAAGTATTACATCTGTTAAGGATATTTTGCTAGATCTTGCTGTTTATGCTGAATGCCATCCATTCAGGCTACTATGGGAAGGTTCCTGTGGTGCATGCTTCCCCTTCCAACCCACACCATGACACTGAGTTTGATTTATCTAACCAAATCCATTCCTTCTCCAAATGAAGGAAAAGCAGCAACAGAGACTCATGGAAGATAAGGCATTATTCCAAACTGCACTGGACAGCAGGGTTGTTGGAGGGCAAGATCAGAGTCTCACCAGGAGGAT
This sequence comes from Toxostoma redivivum, assembly GCA_013397375.1. Lineage (NCBI taxonomy): Eukaryota > Metazoa > Chordata > Aves > Passeriformes > Mimidae > Toxostoma > Toxostoma redivivum. Next base: position 845,962 of record VXBI01005643.1, read on the forward strand.
TTGTTTGTTTATTTGGGGTAGGTACAGTAATAACAATTACTGGGCAGTAAAGTAACAGGAAGAAAACAAACCATAGTGACTAAAGCCTGAAAGATCACAAGTGTTTCCCTTTGAACTCAGGAGGAATGAAGAGGAAAAAGAGACCTAAGAAAGACAGAACAGCCAAAGAGTTACAGAAACATCAAGCTTGGAAAAGAACTCCAAGATCATCAGGGAAACTGAGAAAGCCTGATTTTAATTTGGTTTGTCCCTAGATTTCGAGTCCCAGTAAACTGTTCACTCATTTTCAAGTCAGTTAACTCTCCATGCGGGATTTCACCAGTCTCTTTCAGACCTTTCTGAGATTGATTTTCACTTGTTTTTTGGGTAAAAAGCAAGAAACTCCACAGATTAATTAAGAAAAAAATGGCAAAAAAAAAAAAAAATCAGGGAGATTTCTAAAAGTATCCACCTCTGATACAAAAAAGAATGTCATGTCCTTTTAATTTTTAATAGCAGGCCTATGAAAAAAAATTGTTTCACTTCAGAAGATGAAATGATTATTTGGATGCCAGCTTGTTTCCTGAAACTCTTCAGATAATGGCTTTAAAAGTAAATCCTTTTATTTATACAAGGCATTTTTCCACATTTTGGGAAGCTGACATGTACTTGAATTATGACTGCTGTTTTCAGAACAGAAAAAATGTGACAAGTAGTTTCTTCCCTGTAAAGGCTCAAAAGGATATTATTCATTTACTATAAATTAATTCAGCCATTAACTGGAGTTTATGACCACTACGGACAAAGCCACCTGCAAGTGCATTCATCATGTTGTGAACACAGCAGCACTGAATGTTCAAAAGACGCAGTTATAAGCAATCAATAGCTCCCCACTTAATACTGCTGTGATTAATGCCAGAGAATGTTCTCATGAGCTTCCTTTTTAGGTATTTGAAGGATGTGACCAAAAGAATCAGTGAAGAGGGGGGGGAAGGGAAGCCTCAGGGCATATTCTAATGTTTAGAAATATCTTACAATTCAGCATTAATAGATATGCATGAAAGATATACCTGTTTAAATCATGAGCAGAAAAGTAAATGCACTGTACTATTAAAAGGCAGTAAATGTTGAAATATACTACTTCTGTTTTGTAATTGCTTATTTGTCACTTTCCAAGTCACTGAATTAAGCCTCTACTGCAGCCAGTTTAGTTCTACATGGCAATTTTCAGTAGAACCAGTCAATAATTTTAAAAGACTGATAGTGGAGTGTAGGGTAGCATCACTTATAGTAGTGCACTGCAATACTTATACATAGATGGGATTAACTGTGTCCTGATGGTATAGTTAGATTTTGCAGACATATATTGGTAAGGCAGTCATTTATGTAACAAGTTTTCCTTTTCTCGTGGGGCCTCAGTGAAAATAATTTCAACAAAAGCTTATAAAAATATTGAATTAAAATTGGCGTGTTCTTTTCCCATATAAACACATTCTACATATATATATATATTCAGACACAATGTACAGCATATGAGGAGAGGTCATCTTTCCATTATTTGTGGAGTGATATCCAAGTATTTAATCTTGTTAGGAAATGTATGGAGCAAAGAAAATCACCAGGCTACCACAAAATCTGAGGACTGAGCCTCTAACACCTTGGGGGAATTCAACATGCCTGGCCAATTGCCTTGGGCTCAATTAAATTTCAAAAATAATCTCCTAAGAAGGGACAGAATTAGTTCACCTGGGAATGGTCCTGTCCATATCCTCTCAGTGAAAAAGCAAAAGCCTAAGCAGTACAGCAGAATAGAAGTATTTTGCTCAATCTTTAGAGAACCATACTACTGTATTTTCTAAAAGTTTGCATTTGTGTATATGCATTTCTTATATATGTAACAATGTTGAAAACTTTATCAAAACAACATAACATGCAAAGGCTCAGCAATACTGACACGCAAATTAAATAGGATTAAAATTTTAATGAATCTATACATATTTAGATGTGATAGTTTAGATTACTGGATCTGAGATAGTTTATGTCTTCTTCCCTGGGGAAAGAATTGCAGGTTTATAGAAGGCAGAATCACAGATTAAGCAGTTGGAAGGGACCTATAAGAATCATCAAGTGAAACTCCTTTCCCTACACAGCACCATCCCTAAGAGTCGCACCATGTGCCCAAGAGCACTGCCAAAACACTTCTTAAATTCTGTCAGGCTTGGTGCTGTGACCACTGTCCTGGGGAGCCTGTTCCAGTGCCCAACCTTGAAGTGAAGAACCTTTTTCTGATATCCAACCTAAACTTCCCCTGACACAGCTCCAGGCTATTCCCTCAGGTCCTGTCACTGTTCACCACAGAGCAGAGATCAGGGTCTGTCCCTCCTCTTCCCCTCACAAGAAGCTGTAACTGCACTGAGGTCTCCCCTCAGTCTCCTCCAGGCTGAACAGACCCAGTGACCTCAGCTGCTCCTCATGCAGCTTCACCTCAAGGCCCTTCCCCATCTTTGTTGCCCTCCTTTGGATTCTCTCTAAGAGCTTAATATCTTTCTTACATTGTGGCACCCAAAATTGCTCCCCAACACTGGAAGTGAGGCTGCCCCAGCTCAGAGCAGAGCAGGACAATCCCTCTCTTGCCTGGCTGGCCATGCTGTGCCTGATGCCCCCAGGACAGGGTTGGCTCTCCTGGCTGCCAGGGCACTGCTGGCTCAGGTTCAACTTGTTGTCAACCAGGATCCTCAGGTCACTTTCTGTGGCACTGCTTCCAGCATCTCGTTCCCCAGTCTGTCCATACATCCAAGGTTGCCCCTCCCAGGTGCAGAAACAAGCACTTTCCCTTGTTGAAATTCATATGGTTGGTGATTGTCCAGTCTAATTTTTTCCATCTCTCTGCAGGGCCTCTGGGCCTTCAAGTGAGTCAACAGTTCCTTCCAATCTTATGTCATCTGCAGACTTTCAGTATTCCTTCCAGTCCTGCATCCCAGTCATTTATGACGCCATGAGAGAGAACTCGTCTAAAGATACAGCCCTGTGGGATCCCACTAGTGACAGGTCCCCAGTCTGGTGTCACCCCAGTCACCATCACCCTTTGTGCCTGACCCATGAGCCAGCTGCTCACCCATCACATGATGTGTTTATCCAGCTGAGTGCTGGACATTTTGTCCAGAAGGATCCTGTGAGAGATAGTATTGAAAACTTTGCTGAAATCCAAATAGATCACATCAATTTGTTTCCCTTGATCAGCTAGGAGGGTTTCTTTGACATGAAAGCAAACCAGATTTGATAAGGAGGAAGAGCCTCAGCTAATAAACAAGACATCTAAAGTTATCTAGGTGTCATCTATAATCCATGTAGTGGCTTTCCAATGGAAACAATAGTCATGAGAGTCTAAAGAGTAACTGACAAGGATGCAGATGCCTATTCTAATGTGAGTTTTATAATAAGTCTTGTGTACTTCTGTCTTGGTGCAATTCAAAACTGAACTGGACTGATGTAGCTTTCACAAAAAAAATTATGTGTGGCCCTGGTCCATGTTTAGGTAACAGCTCAAGATGATAAAACTACTCTTCAGAAACACAACTGAAACAACTGCTGCAAATGGGCAGTTTGGTAATTAAACACTACTTAAAAGCATTAATATGAATTACATTCTACAATCAAAAAGTTATCAAAATACCCAAAGCCAATTTACCTACTGTTATCAAATGCACTTCCTCTGTCTCTTGTACTTAATTTCTGCCACTTCAGGTTTGTAATAGCTAGATATTGTATAAAGCCCACCTCTTAACTGCATTTTAAAACAGTGTCATCTTATCATTCGTTGAAAACCCATTATAGGACAAAATTCTCATTTAAGTCATATTTTTCATTTATATAAATGGCAATATAAGTCTTTTTTTTTTTTCTTAAAATTACAATAATACCACATATGAAAGCCAATTACAAGAGATCTTTAAATTTAGGAATATAAAGACTGAGGGTAAAGGCATATTAACCATCAATTTTTTTATCATAATGCTGAAATCATTAAAGAAGCAAGCCTCAACTAAACTATCAGGGATTCTATACATGTAAATTTTTATAGGTGAAGATTAGCAATCAGATATTAATTTAAATAGGGTGCTACACAGATGAGAGAAGATTCAATAACTTTAACAATCTAATACACAGGAATCCAATCAAATTTAGTCAATAGCCTCCCTCTAAATAAAAGCAGACTAACATTTATCATATTGTAAAATTCACAGAATCAATGACCATACAATGAATTTACTCTACTACTTTAAACCTGACACATAACTTTCTAGTAGCTAGAATATTTTTGTGAATATTTTTAGAATATTTTGCTAGAACATTAATGTGAGAGTTTTAAAACATACACAGTCAATGTCTAGGCTTACAGCTGCACTTCAGTGGAATGTGAGAATGCAAAAAGCCTCTATATAAGCAGAACCCAACAGAAGTGTAGTTTTCATAACCTTGTCCTGGCTGCCATTCACAGAATAAGATGGTTGAGGTGGAAAGTGTTCTATGGAGGTACCCTGGTCCAGCACTTCACCTCAAGCAGAGCCACCTAGAACCAGTGGCCAGAGGTTTTTTTCCATCTGTAAGCATGAATCACCACAATCTCTTTGGGTAACAAACCCCTACAAGTTAGCCATATACCACAAACAGCTGGAGCTGGGATAGCACCAAACAATCAACACATAGCAGTCTCTTGCTATAGATACAGCATTGTAAAATATAAATACATAATTTCTTTTTTCCAAACTAAAAATTCTTTCTTCTTTAGGAATGTTTTCCACAAGCACATTTACAATTTACTTCATAGATTTTAGAGAATTACAAATGGCCATGAGCCTATATAGTTGGAGCTTGCTCCTGACTGCCACTGAGTCCTCTAATTAGAAAGGAAATAATTTATGACTTGAGGATTGTTTTTTTCTATGAACTTTAGAATTTCCTATACATAAAAAAACATTCTAGTTGTTATGACTGGTAAAATAAGAGAAAATTTTATAATAATTCACTTTATATATTTTGTGTTTGTTGTCTAATCAGGCTGTCTATTTTGCTGGAATAGGTACAAGCTATCAACATTATTATATTTGAAAGATGAAAACATCATCAGAGCTGAAAAATGCCCAGTGGCTGCCACACAGTGAACTTCATATGTACTAGCTCACTGCTTTAATTCATGATATTTTTTTCTATTTGAATTTCATCTTGTTTTATTAAGTCTTAATATAAATCCATTTATCAATCAAGAGTACTTGAAACTAGACAGATATTCCCAGAAAGGTTAATGGGGCTACTAAAAGATCTGAACTGAGAGGAGAGGTTGTGATGAAACCTCATGTGATGAAAACCATGTGCTGCAGCTCTGTTGGGCATTAGAAATTGCTTCCCAGCTAAACTGCAACATAGAAAATACAATCCAATACAAAGAGAGCTAAGTGGGCCGTAGTGAAATTTCATGGAGCTGAAGGGATGAGAGAGAAGAATAAAAAGGAAAGGTGTAACTAAAAACTGAATTGACATACAATAAAGATAAGAATAAAGAATATATACCAATAGAGAAGAGGAAGTCTTTGTTCTGTCATGACAACCACAGGAAGTTCTCTTGTTCTCCAAAGATCTTCTCTCTTTCCTTATCCCAACTTTGTTCAGTATCTTTTCTTGCCTTACAACAATTTCTGATTAAATTTGATGTTAATTTGGCAATTCCAAAGCCAAAGAAATAAACATATGTGTTGTATTTTAACCCCAGTCAGCAACCAAGCCTCATGCAACTGCTTGCTCACTCCCACCAGTGAAGTCAGGGAGAGAATCAGAAGGGAACTCATGAATTGAGATAAAGTGAGTTTAACAGGGAAAGCTGCACACACAAGCACACCAAGGAATTGAATCACTGCTTCCCAAGGGCAGACAGGTGTTCAGTCACCTCCAGGAGAGCAGGGCCCCATCACAAGTAATAGTAGTTAATAGTAGTTGGGAAGAAAAATGCCAGGACACCAAATACCCTCCTTCCACCTTCTCCTCTACACTTTATACACTGAGCATGATGCCATATGGTCTGGAATATCCACTTGGTCAGTTTGAGTCATCTGATTCAGTTGTGTCTCTTCCAAACCTCCCAGGTACCCCCAACTTCCTCACCAGTGTGGCTACACAAAAAGCAGAAAAGGCCTCGTTTCTGTCTAAGCCCTGCTCAGCAATAACAAAAACATCTCTGTATTATCAACCCTGTGTTGAGCAGAAATAGAAAACATAGTCCCATACCAGCCACTGTGAAGAAAATTAACTCCATTTCAGTCAAAGCCAGCACAGTATGTGAAATACACGGTATGCTGTTACCAGACTCTTTATTCTGCATCCATGTTGCAGAGCAACTAAGTCCATCTGATCTTTTAAAGCCTAAGCTCTTCCACTCAAATTAAAAGGAAAGTTATTCCCTATTCATTCTTTACTGCTCCTTTAAATTATTTTTTTAAAAATATTATTTTAGTGAACAAAAGAGTCAAAGAGTCTCATGTTTGCCAAAGAGAGACTAAAAAAATGTCCCCCCCTCAAGTACTGCTACTTTTTTGTTGCTGCTGCTTGAGTTGGGGTTGTGTGGGGGTTTTTTTGTTGTTGTTTTTTGCTTTGTTTCATAGTATAAGATTTGAAATCACTGAAATGGTGATAGTCTATAGTTTGATCTATGTCATGTCTGCCCTAATAAGGTTAACTGGTAAGGACTGAAGCATTACTGTAAGTTCCTCTGCAAGAATTAAGAAAATCTTCAATGAATCCAAAGTAAGGAATTTGAGTGCATAAAGTACCACAATAACTTAAAACCTTCTTTATGTAATCATTACAACATTCATAAACATCTGGGAAAAAAAGCAGGTTTGATATTAATATTCTTTTTGATTATAGCAATTGCTTTAATGGAAAAATAACATATATTTTCATATACACTTTGATCACATTTCAGGTGTCTCTTGTTTTCATTTTTGTTGTGTTACAATCCTTTGTTCACATATTCAATATCTTTTGCAATATCCTGCTATTTCAAAAAACAAGATAGATACTAGTAGCTCTGTAAAAGAGTAGAAGAGATTTAGGATTATCTTTTCATATCCATTAAACAGTCTCTTTTAGCAGAGAGAACATTGCATGATTTTAATTTCCAAATACTTTTGGCTTGTGTTTGTAAAAAATGTATGAAAAGGTCTACTTTATTTGAACTTCTTTGATGCTGAACTTGGACAGAAATCTATGTGGTCTGCTTTTCAGGGCCAAATTACTTGGGTGGCTTCCAAGAACCTCCCCAAGCATGGCTTCTTTTAGAGAGCTCTGGTACCTATGTTCTGCAGAGAGCCCTCCTGTGACCCTAAATTAGACAGAAAGTACCTGTGAATGCCCCAATGGAGAAGTCTAAAGAGACAGATGCATTTAGAGTATCAGTTAACATATCCTGTTATCCTCATGGATATGGTCCTGCCCACTTAAAACTTCAAAGACTAGATCCCTCATTTGGAGAACATTTGATCTGCTGGCCCCTTTCAGCATCAGAGAGTTCAAGACTCCCATATCTCTAGCAAGTGTAAAATCCCATAGCCAGGAGCACTTTCCATCTCTGTCTCTCTTCTTTTGAAGGGAACAGCTAGAAGCAGGAGAAGAGACAACCAGGACAAATAAGTCAGAGGTAGAGGAAGAATATGGGAATTCAGCTGCTCTCAGACTAAAATCAATTGCTGCTTCAGGAATGCTTTGGGACCATTAAACTATTATACCAGTTATATATTATATATTATATTATTATCTATTATACCAGAGCTATCAGACTTGCATTGGGAAGAGTAAAACCTAAGCTGTCTGATGTTTATTATATTCTCCATAGGAGAGATAGACATGAAACAGAACTGGAACAGTCTTCTAAACAACAATCATCCATTTGTCACCCACAGGGGCATCTTCTGTACCACAATTATGTGTGTCACTTTTAAACACATGAGGTTTTAAGAAGTTTGCTTCTTCTAGAAATGTTGCTATTTGTTTTGATAAATTGGTTCTAAACACATTTCAAATAGATCTTTCAGTGAAAAACTTAGAAAAAAAATGAAAATTAAAATTTAAATATTACACACTCCTAATTTAAATAGAATTAATTTTTTTCTCAGTAATATATTTCATGATTAAGTCTAAAAATTTAAATTCATTAGATCTTATTAAAAATATTTTAAACCCCATTTTAAGGTTTAATTTTCCTTGCCAATATAACTACCTTTGTAAGATTTTGTACTTTATTTGTACAGTTGTTGTTACTATTAAGTAGTTATGGATAACTAGAATTTTCAATAGGAAGATCTCAGAACAAACGTGACTACAGTTTCTGTACCAAATCTAGTAATAAAAAAGTAAAGAATAAATTTACTGATTTTTCCTGATTGTAGGGAAAATGTTTATTCTCTTCAGAATTAATGGCTGGTCTGCAATACTGCACCTTTTTACCCACCTTTTACTTACATTTATAGCTGTCATAGCTAAGAGAAGATACTTCACTTTTTTTTTTTTTT
>VXBI01005643.1:854515-912108 GCA_013397375.1 Toxostoma redivivum
TTTTTTTTTTTTTGCCTCCTAAGCATCACTGCCATTTTTAATTTTACAGCACTCATATTAAGTATTAATATCTAAGATCATCATAAACATCTATGCAGTATCGCTTTAAAACAACTTCTCCAAAAGATAAAGAATTCAATAAGGTGCAACACAACCTTGGAACTAAATAAAGGAGACAAAGTATTTAATTTTAATGAAACACTTAAAGTCCAAGATGCTCTCAAACTAAGTATCAGAACAGTCACCAAAAGAGGAAATAAAACTTTGTCTATACATTCCACTCAACAAGAGACAGTGTTTCTCTTCCTGGCATTAGGAATATCTCATCCCCTGTAATACCTACTACTTTGTTTACATCCATGCTCTAAATTTTGCTTATTTCTTGTCTCGTTTCGTGAAAAGGTCATGAAATGGCCATTCCCCTGAGGGGTATGTGAACTAAAAGTGATGCAGCAGAAGATTGGACCAGTATGTGATTCAGAATATGGCAAAAAATATACAGTTTACAATAAAATTTCCTCTGTCAAACGGAAAATATACTACTGCCTGTAGAATGTTTATAAGTGGCTAAAAATGTCTTGTGTTTAAGCTCTTAGAATGAGAACAGGAAGCAACAGGAACTCAAAAATAAGATATTTTAGAATTAGAATGCATATCCTAATTCAGATAAAAATATATCTTCAGAAAGAAAGATTCTGTAAAATAGGAAGCAGTTGTTCAAAAGCAAAGGGATCTCTGAGATTCCTTCCTGCTGCACGAAGGTACAGAATGATGCGGTGTCTGAGACATGAGTCTAGAGGATACTGATATAGCATTAGTACAGATCAGATACAGACTGATCTGTTTGAGATGCTTGAATTCTTGCACACAGATAAATAGTGAAATTGAAGTAAAGATTAAGTCATATCCAGGAGCAATTTAGGGTGTTGGGATTACAGAGAAGGAGATATTACGGCAGCAGAGACCTGTCTTAAGCTTGAAAGAAGCACCAGATTTACACAAAAAATTATGGGACATTGCCATAGTCCCGCAATATTTTTTCTTCCTCAAAGGTAACAGAAGAGACTTCAACTTGTTATAAGTAAACACATGAAGTAAGGAAGATAAGGTCTCTAATGCATGAATTACCCTGTGTACTGTAATACATGGAATTCCTGTGGGATAACTATCAGATGCACTGTTGTAGTCAGTTAAGAAGGGACCTACACTTTACTATGATAGTGCTGCAGACACCAAAAAGTTCTAAATAATCAAAGAACAAAGTTACTGCATACACCAATGATGTGATGCTGCATCACCCTTACCATCTGCACTAATGGTTATAAATTATTTTCTCTAATCTGACTCATAACTATTATAGAGAAATCAGCTAGACCTGAACTACTTCTTACTCATAAAACACTGCTAGTTAACCTGTTGCAGAGTGTAGGAAAGGGGGATTATGTTTAATGTATTCTCTGCATCTAAAATAAAAATTAAATATTTAAAATGTATAACTTCTAAAAGACAAATATTGTGATACTGCAACAGCAAGTTGCATATTATCTTTTGTGAGAAAGAAACAAATTACGTATGTATACATAGGCCTACTAGAGCAAAAATGAATATGATTTGAGAGTAGAGTCCTGTGTGAAGGCACAGTTGTCTCTTACCATGTCATAACATTCAGACATATTTTATTCTCCAAAATCAGAAATCAGAACTAAATAATTTTCTAACAAAATTGTATTTTGCAATTTGAAATATTTCTACAGGCTACATCAAAATGACACCAAACCCATTTGATATTTTGCAAACACGTAAAAGGAAAATTCAGAAAAGCCCACATTGAAAGATGAGAACACAGAATATTAACTTTTATCTGTCCTGAACCCATGTCAGTATTCAGACAAAACTCTTCCAGGAAACTTCATTAAGACCTGCCAAATCTTCCACTATATACAAGGAATGTTTTAGGCATGCACCTTTTTAACACAGTCCTCTCTGATGTATGGAAATGCTTCCTACTACCTTGACCAAGATTAATTTGAAAAATCTTTCTAGAATTTAAATGGAGAATATAGCACATTCTGTATTTACTAAATCTACTTAAGTCTCCTGGCAGTGTTACAGGAAAAATCATGGCCTGACTGTTCCCAATCATAGCCAACACTTCTAATTACAAAAGGAAATAGCACAAAAAATTAATGCTTGAAAGAATATTTGCATTATCACCATTTTATATGATTGCTTCTCTTTCTCTTTCCTAATCACTCTCAATCCTGAAGTCAATAAAGCCTGGATAAATCAAATCTATTTTCTTGTTGGAGTTGCAAGAGCTGGAGCTAATTTAACTAGAGATATTTAATTTAATGGTCACAAAAATAATCAGAAACTGTAAATAAAGTAAGAAAAAAAATTATAAAATGTGGAGGTAACTTGATTTAACTTTGGTGTGGTATACTTGTATTCAAACATAATTACATTTATAATTATTAGGTTAGTAAATGCTCATAGAAGTTAATTCATGGTGTGCTATTGAAGAAAAAAAGTTGTCTAATTTTGTGCTCTTGAATTTACTTCAAATAATCACTGACTGCTAGATCACAACTCATAAAATAGAGTGATATTTGACCAGACAGGTAAACGATAGGAAAGAATGTATTAATCCTGTACTACAAATAGAAACTTCACATGGATCTTAAAAATACGTTTACGTGGAATACTTAAAAAAGAAAGCATTTGATAAGACAAGGAAGTACCCATTCTGCTCTTGATTTTGTTTAGCACAGCAGTTTGATCACTGTTTTAGAGACATCTACCAATTTCCAGAATTCTCAATATTGGAGAATTCTGTCCAAATTCAAAGGTATTTGGTTCTTCAAGAAAAATGCATACCTTCAGGTCAGATTTCACACTGAGTCAATTTTCCCCTAATTTCTATATGTAGACAACTACATAAAGAAACTTTCAGGACAAACGTGAATAACAGTGTAACAGCTCCTTCCCTTTACAAGATTTTGCAAGACCCTTGGGGCATAGAGGCATAGATTCTAGCCTGTGTAACAAAAGATGAGGAAAAATGGCCATGGAAGACTAGGCTTTGCAAATAACTCACTTGGATTTCTATTAGTTTGTAAGTTTGTGTATATTTGAACTGAATTTGAATTGATTATGTTCTAAGAAAAGTTCCATAAATCAGCTCTGTCATGGTATAAATCCCTTTGGCTTACTTTTTAGTTGAGTTGATTAATGCTCCTGTTCTCTTATGACTGTTTTACCATTGGATGAACACAGTGGTTTTTGTAGACGGGCAATAAAAATCCACAAAACCAACTTGTTTTGAAAATATTTTCAGGAATGACTGGAAAACAGCAATTTTTAGAGGCATTGGTATTTCTAGTCTAGTTCACATGATATTATCTTGAAGAAGAATGGAAATCAATGCTACAAATGCTCAAATGCCCCATAACCTAGCACCTGGATTTTTCAGCTGATAATCGATCCCTATGTGCTTTTAAAGCAGTGACTCTGCTCCTTGCTAAGGCAGAATCATGTAAAAAATTCAGCAACTGAATCCCTAACCAGAGGATTATGTAGCCCCCAAGTAACCTATTAAATGCACAGAGATGTTTCAAGCATTTCAGAAAGGTGTGTCTTTCCTGTGGCATAACTACAGCAGCAAGGTACTGCCCTTACTCTAGTTTTCATTCACATGTTGAAAGCTTATGACATATTTTCAGAGATATTTTCAGCCTAAATTTGTTAATGTAACTCAGGGCATAGCCAAATCCCCAAGTGAGACTTTTGCTCAAGCTAGCAACCTGTCCAATTTGCATTGCAAAGGTAGGCTAAAGCTACATAAGGAGCTGCTAAGCCCGCAATGCCTTCTCAGGAAAATTAACCTAAAACAAAACAGGCACATTCCTGTTTATTAGAGCATTAATTTGTCATTCCTTACTGCACAGCGGCTCAGGCAAAAATTAGCACTGATATGAATGAAAAGGGTTGAGGCCACATGACTGTATGGAACTGCCATGGGAAATTAGGATGCATTAAGACTTTCTAAGAATTAAAAAGCCTAATCTAAGAATTAAAACTAAAATACTTCCTTTTGGTACATGCATTTTCAAATGTTTGCAAATATCTATAAGAAAATCAGTTACTGGCCAGACACTCGCTTTTTTTCTAAAATAAGACATAAGATCATAGTGTGGCTTAGAATGTGATGATGACTGACGCATGGCAATGCATCCAACAGAAAATGATGAGACAAGAAAAAAAATTTCATCACTGGAAGTTGTTTATTGTCCTTTATTACTAAACCTAACTTAAATTCTTCCAGACCCTATTTTAACTTTAATTTCTAATTTGAAGAATAGTTTGCAAAGTCAAGTTCATAACATACAAATTATATTATAAATTTCAAATTCCTGTCGAATTCCTTTTTAGAAGACAAGTATTTTGTGACCTAATTTTCCTACCTGACCTTCCAACAACCAGATTTTTGGTAAATGTTGTATGAGTTCTAGTAGTATCTGTGCTCCTTTTCAGATTTCACCCAGACCTTCTTTCTTATTTCTTTAGACAGATAATTTCTAAAGAATACTCCAAGGCAGTGCAACTCCCTGTTTGCAGGATATACTTTGCATAGATGAAAACAAACTCTCAACAAGAAGGTCATAATCCTTATCTTTAGCTGTCCTCTCTTAGAGTTCCAGCCTGCACTGATGATACACTGATAGCTCTAAAATCACTGCTAATGGCAAGTATATTTTTAGCAATTGGAATAAAATTCACAACAGGAAAGTGCAGGTGGTTGTGAAATACTGTTCTAACAATTTCCTTGCCAAATTTCCTAGGCCATAGGCTAATTTTAACATATGCATGGTATGTTTGAGCCTTCTGGAAAAGACATGGAGGAAAATTGCAATAATTTGACAGAATTTTTTCCCCACGTTTTTAACAGCAAAGTTGTTAAAAATTTGCAACATCAACTATACATTTTCTTTAAATGAGTATTTTTGCTTTAAAACTACAGGAAATATGCTATATGAAAAGAGTGAAGATGAACTCTGACAACAGCATTTTTCATGGAGATAGGATGCAAATGATTTGATACACAGTTATTGGAAATTATAAAATATACTCTAAATAGGTCCTAAATCTCTTCTGTTTTCTGATATGAATGAGTAGAAATTCCACTGGACTAAAAACAAATACTCCTCATTGACCACAACATCAAAATCTGTCTTTTGTTCAAAGGCCAAATTTTGCACCTTAAATGAGTGATCTCTGGCTCACATGAGGTAAATTACAGCCAAATGAAGACTGCACTTTTACTATTTCCATTGTAAAACATACTTCATGGTTTGACTGTGTGTGGTGCACAGCATATATTTAAAAAGCATATACTGAAAAGGGAAACTGATTATCAAATCTGCATTGCTGCCTCAAAATATGAGCGCAAATACTCCCCCCTTACCTCTCCAGTCTGTAATAAAGAGATATGAGACAATTTATAAACGCTTGTTGAAAAGAAGTAAGGCACCCACCAAGTCTAGCAGAAATACCTACTGGTAGTGACAGAGAAGAACTTAAAAGGTATTGTGTTCTAAATGCCACAGTATTTTATGAACATGACAAATTGCACATGTATTGAAGAAATAACGATGTAATATGACTTGTCTCTGTCTTTTCAAGTTTTCATTCCCAAAGGTCTTATGTTAAATTATTTTAATATGGTCCTTCTTTTACTACTCATAATCTGCTGATGAAAAGAAAATGTAAAACACAAGCATGTTGGCAAACCTTATTCCTTACTGGTTTTATTTCCATACCTCAATAGTTAAACCACTTGCAACTGGTTACTTCTCAAGTTTACGGCATGTCTGTATAGGCAAGTGCTATCACTTTCACTCTAATTCATCTGAAGAAAATAGCAAGAGGGAAGTGATATTTTCAAATTATTGCCATTTTAACCTGCAATAAAATTTTATTATTAGTTTGTGATACTATGTCAAAATGATAATAAACTCCTCAATCATGTTCTGTGATAGCAATGGTAATCGTTTTGGGCACACTATGGTTATGTGATTCTATAGGTGTGACAATCACTTTTTCATGAACATTTTCTGGCACACTTTTTAAACCAAAATCTCATATGACCGTTTTCTCTTTAAAGAATGTTTCATTGTATCATCACACTAATTTTTCATGTTGCTGTGATAGGTAATCTTAAAAATTTTTTGGCTTCTAGGTCTCAATGCCTCTTGAAATCAAGGCATGAATTCTAGAGCTGGTAAATTTTCCTTTTATCAAATAAAGCAAGATAAAGGTGGTTCTTGCCAGATCTTTATCATAGTTCAATTGTAAAAGTGTGTCAAAATTTTTAGTGCTTTAAAGTTGTCATGACAACTTGAATTTCTTCTTATTTTCCATTTATTAAGTTATCAAGACAAAGTTGCCAGCATTGTGCATAGCTCCATTTTAAGAGGCATGTAGTTTGCCACAGTGACATGTAAGGGAGAACATGTCTTATAAATGAGATTCAGCTAGTCCAAAAAGTTTAAAAGCAAAAAAATTGTCCTCACTAGACTCTCAGAGCAAGTAAACAGAAACTAGCTGAAATAAAAGCAATATTTCATAACTCATATCCAAATACTTACATTAAAATAATGATTTCTCTAAATAAATTGCAAGCTTTAATTATCACAAAGCATTTGAGTACACAAGGTCATCCTAACAGTCCCAGTAGTATCAGAAATAGAATTTTCAACACATCTGCAATTTACACTGTACATAAGATTTCAAATCTAGTGATTTATACCTCTGAGCTAAAACAGTCCTTTTTACCTCAATAATCAGTCTGCCATTCTTTTTCAGCTCAGCGGGTAACAAAGCTTAAATTCTATTAAAAAGTTCAACCTCTCTTATAACTGGGTAAGGAAGATTCGGATTCCTCTTAGCTGTTTTGTATAGATAGTCTTCAATTAAGCATGGAGTCTGCAAAAGGTTACACATATATTAAGCAGAAAATCTATAATTGATCTACATCTTAAGATTACTTCTCATTATATGGTTGTATTAAAGAAATTCTCACAGTACTGTAGTGATTATTCAAAATCAGATAAATCTTAATTTCCACGTTTTGAGGAATCAGAACCTCTTCCACGGCTCCCTTTCTTGCTATTTGCTAGTGGAGAATGGATAGCTCTTGTTTTTTATGAGATTTCAGTTGGTTTTCCTTGGCGCTTTATTTTTTGCTGAAATGATTATCTAAAGGAATAAAAGAGTACTACTAAAGCCTCACAGTGAACTCCCAACCTGAGATCAGCATTTCATAACAGCAAATTGGAACAACATAAAAATCAAAAAGTTTTCTGAGGTTTTAAACACATCGTGCTAAAATAAGATGTATAACAAAGTTTGTTCCCAAGTCACAGTCTTTTTACAACAACTACTTATCTAAAAAAAATTCCAAAGAAAGTTGTTCTAAAACTGTTAATCACAACATTCAAGAAACATCATGATCTGTCGCTTCCACTTATGCATTTCTGTGGGTCAGTTGCACTGTGAGTGGCTTCAGTAGCTTCTGCAGTTTTCATCAGGATAACACTGGAAACTTCAGGTATTTCCTCTACTCTAAAAGTATTTTCTACACTTAGCACAAGGATGCTGGTTTCCAGAAGGATTTAATGAATTTTGACTATTTACATAATGGGGACTGGCTGTTTCCTCTATTTAAGTTGACTGATAAAATACTAGAACTTTTATTTCCTTTTCATATCTAGCACATATTTAGATTAGAAAAATCGGAATTGCAAAGAACACTATCCAAGGACACTTTAAACATACAATTGAAACATACTTTAACAAGAGAGATGAGATAATTGATCTTTCTTTAAATTGGCTAAACACAAACATACCAACATTACTATGATTCATGCAATATAGGATAAAAAATGCAAGAGTTAGCTACACACAAAGACCCATAGAACTTATATTTTTCTGCTTTTGATTTCTTAATTTCTGAAATAACTTGTAAAAGCAAAGACGCTATACTAACTATACCTATCATATGTCCAGGTTCTATTTGCTGTATTCTTCTCTTCCAAGTAGGTAATATAAATGATAATATTTTATTTTGAAAAATTAAAATACATGTAATTGGAAACGTAAATTAATAGACAGGAGTTATTTTGCACAACTGTATTTGAAAACACTAATTTTTTTACTTCCAGAGAATTTTAAAAATTCAAGGAACTGAGCAGCCTAGAAAAACAGCTTTTTAGAAGCAAGCACACCAAGCTAATGACAGACCTAAACAGACCTTTGAAAATACCATAAACTCAGATATAGGATCGATTTTTTTAAAGTATAGCAGAGATTAATTCTTAATGCAGACATTGGTGCAGAATACACATACACAATGTTGAATTTTTAAAATTATTGTTTGAATTCAGCACTCAAAAACCTAAAAGTCATCATAAAGCTCTCATGGTGCCAAGTTAAAACTGAACTAAGAATTTTCTGTTTGACGTCTGAATCACATCTGCATCCCTGTATATCCTTCAAATGACATAAATAAAAGCAACAACTCTCTATTAAAACCATTAATAGCTGCAATAAAACTTCCTTTACGCTGTATGTTGTATAAATAAGATGAGTTTAGCAGTGACTTTTGCTTATGTAGGAATTTCATCAGCAGTGGCACTAGGTCACAAAGTTTCCTTTTTATGTAGTGTAAAAGTAGGATCTTGATACTGAATGACAGGGGTTTGCCACAGGAAGGATGGAATGCTAAATTCATGGGCCACAGGAACTGCAATTTAGATAATTATGTTACAGTTAGCTAGGAAATGATTCCCTCTTTTAACTTCAACTGTTAGCAAACAATTCTTTCAACATTAGCTTAATCAGTAGGAGAAACTGAATCCTGACTCAAGTATCTACTATGTAAATCCATTAATTTGCTAGAAGGCTTATTAACTGTACCAAAAAACCAATTTGAATAAACAAGCCAATTTCCATGTGTGTATATATACATACATATATGTAAAAGTGATAGGGTTTGCTTTGGGGTTTTTTGGCCATTCAGGTTATCTGTCTTTTATTTGCCTTTAATACAAAAGGCTCAGTCAAATGAACACCTTATTTTGAATTTCCAGGCTGTAAATGCTTTGTAGGACTACTGAATTAAAAAATCCCAATGCCATGTTTCACTAAACTGCTGGCTTTTTTTAATGGGTTTAAATGAGAACCAAGCCTTGTACTTCCCTGTAAGTCACTTTAAATGGCTCCCTACTGTAAATGAGTAAAGAGACCACTTCTGGAATGTAGGACAAAGTACTCCACTTTGCTGACCTTGGGACATAAACTATAAGGTAAAATTCTATCTTTAGATCTCAAAGGTTTTATTGGAAGTGCCTGACATTATTGTGCTATTTATTTGAAGTCTATGACCCTATTTATATTGTTAGTATTCTCTTCTGGCTTATTATTCTACAGTTCTGATAAACTGCAGTTACTTTCAATAGTATCCCTTAGATGTGACTAAGTTATTTTTAAAAAAATCCTTATTGTGGATATCACTTTTCTGATATAACTTGAATGATACTAATGGTTACTTTTCATTACTTGAAGACTCTTTTCTTCTTAATTGGAAAATATGACATCACACATATTTTCCATGTTCTATTAATCTTCAAATTACAGCAATGATAATTCAATAATTCATTACAGAATCCATGTGATTGTAACTTTTTCTTAACTCCTAGTGCTCAGTCCTCTGTTTCATCTGTTCCCTGCTATTTATAATATAGCACAAAAACTAAAATTTGGTAGTTTGTGACCTGTAGGATGCATGAGCCTACAAAAAAGATGGAGAGGGTCTACTTAAAACAGCATTTAGGAGGAACAGGCTCAGATTAGATATTAGGAAAAAATTCTCTGCTGTGAGGATAGTGAGGCTGTGGAATAGCTTGCCCAGAAACACTGTGGATCTCCCATCCCTGGAAATCTGCAAGCCCAAGTTGGATAGGGCTCTAAGCAACCTAGTCTAGTGGAAGCTCCCCCTGTCCAGAGCAGGAGGGTTGGAACTATATTATCTTTAAGGTCCTTCCAGCCCAGGCTATTCTATTATTCCATTATAGCATAGTTTTAGTAAGCATATAAGACAATGTTATTTCTCTTAAGCTTTTAAAATGAAGAGTTTCCTGTCCAAATCTATATTATGTCTACTACACCTGAGCATACCACTTCTGTTTTGTGAATTTCCTATTCAGCATTTTTCCAAATAAATGTTAAAATGCCCAACAGCTTCTAAGCACCTATGTTGAACCATTTCAGAAGAGCTTTAAATGCTTTAAAAAGTCTTAATACTTCATGGCACTGTCATGTGATGAGCAAGATATTGTTACTGTGAGGGAAGAGCACACAAATCCCGTTCAGTTAGCATGTGGTTTTAGCCCAACCAATCTGCAGAGACCGAGGCTTTTGAGGCTCATATTAAAGGGTTCTATTTCACCTGGGGTCCAGAATTGCAATCAGCAAAAAACTTTCAAAGCAGCTAATTTAAAATCTAAATCACTAAGTCACTAAATAAGGGACGCAGTTTATAGGTCTTCAGCACTGCATCTGGTCAAAACGAAGTTAATTTTATCTGAAATTTTGTAGACATTTATTTGAAAAAGCAAAACACGTTAGTTGGGTATCATTGTTTGCTATTGTTGGGGGTTGAACTGCTCCTTTTTTTTTTTTTTTTTTTTCTGTGGAATTTTTCCCATTGTTATGCTAAGTATTTGTGGCTTACTAGGACTAGTTTTTTTCTCTCGCAGAGGGGTGGGCGCAGGGGGAAACCGGAAGGGGAGGAGGGGAACAGGGGCTGGGCTCGGGTGCCCTGGTGGCTCTCGCTGGTTTGGATCGGAGAGGGAGGTCGCCAGGAAAACTGCCGGGAGCTGCCCTCTCGGCTGTGGGATCCCGCAGCCTCCCTGCTCGCACGCTCCCCTGCATCTTCTGCCGCCTGCAGGCATCCTGCTGGAGCATCGGGACCGACACTGCTCCGGGATCCGTGAGCAGCGTCTCCCCTCCGCCCTTCCCATCCGGGACACAGCTGCCATCACCCCCAGCGCGCCTGCAGCCACCTGCAATCGCCGCGTCTGTCCCCTGCTCACCGGGAGCTGGCCAGAGCTGCCCGCCAGCGGGGACGGGAACCACGGGGAACGGTGTCCACGACCGACAGAACTGCTTACTGGGTTTCCTGCTCTGTCGTTGTTAATTTCGTAGTTATTGTTGTTGTGTTTTGTTTGCCTTGTTATATATATATAGATACATATCCGTGTTCATAAAGAACTGTTACTCTTATGCCCATATTTTCTGCCTGAAAGTCTCTGATTTCAAATTATAATAATTGGAAGGGAGGAGATTGCACTCTCCATCTCAGGAAAAGGGGTTCTTGCCTCTCAGCAAATACCTGTCTTTCAAACCAAGACAGCTATATATAACACACAGTTAAAATTTGCAAATAAATGAACTAGAAGAATTAAGAATAAAATATCAAAATAGTTACAAATACGGTTATATTCTGTTATTTAAAAGGAGATATTTTTTCATTAATAGGTCTATTTCAAATATATTCCTAAGTTTCACTACAAACTCTTAACAAGTTAGTTATTTACACTACTAATACTCCATTAACAAAGCATATCTCAAGAAGAATAAAATATCAAGAGAATAAAATCAACAGATAAAAACCTACTCATAGGAGGATGAAATGTTTATGTTTCAAGATTACTATAACTTGCCTCCTGAATAGCAAAAACCACTCAACTGCTATTAAGCAGCAAAAATTTAACAGCACTTTTTGGAGTTTAAAATTTCTTTGACAAAAATTAAGAATAATATTAAACCTGTATAATATTTTTAGTCTTTTAAATGAAATATTAGGTATAAATTGTTCTGTGGTTTGCATAATATCAGATTGCAGTGAACATCTTTTATATAATATTGAAATAGAGTACATTCCCGCTTGCCATATTTCTGCTGCACAAGCTTTTGGGGTTTATAGTATAAATTCTCTAATGTCTAAAAAAGCTTACCCTCCCTCTTCCCAAATAACCCCCTATCATAACCCAAGAAGGTTCTGTGCACTTCTACGTCTGAAACTGGAACCCTATGTGTGATTTTTTTTTGTTTCTGTGGGGTCTTTCAGAGACCATTCCGAGCAGATCTCATTACTTTCACATGCAATTGCATCTTACATCGCCAATAAAGTTAAAGCACTCTCCCATTTTCGCTGGATATCTCTCTCTATAGCCTTATCTACAATATTTCTCTGTTATCAGTGAGGACTATGACTGGCAAGAAGGATCTCTGACAGAATCACCATTTTGGCTTGACCATCAGATGCAATTTTTGTGATGCTTGTATACTGAGGATACTAGAGGTAAAAATGTATTCTAATCTATAAAAGCATCCTTCTTCCCGCTTAATGATTCTTTTTGATGCTAGAAGGTCAGAACAATATCATCTATACACCATGCAGGTTTTCTGTAGAATGTAGGTGGAGTTCACTACTACTAATTGCAGGGAAAAAGCTTCTCTTTTGCTTTCCAAAATATCTTCTTACACATTGTCAAACAATTTTATATTGAGTTCCATATATGAACTAGTATTATATTTGAGACAGATCTTTTAAATTTGTACCACAAAGCACTGTATTTTACTGATGCAAAGAAATTCAAACATACTACTTTGATGACAAATTGTTCCCTTTCAGATATATATAAACTCATTTTTTGAGTTAATTTGGAAAAATTTGTATCCAAGAGCTCAGAGGCAACTCAAATAGCTGAAAATTTGGTGGTTGTTTTGTTTTGTTTTGTTTTCTTGTTTTGGTTTGGTTTGGGTTTTTTTTGGTTGTTGGGTTTTTCCTTTTTTGTTTGTTTATTGTTTTTCTGTATGTATAATGCCTAGGTTAATACTGTAGAGTGGATTTTGACTCCAGTACATTTTCTGAATACTGACATGTTAATTAGAAATATCTATTATCACTGATAAATATTTATTAATTTCAAACATATCTCTGTAAAATTTAGACAAACTCATTCAAGCCTTTATACCTCCTAGAATAGAGCTCCCTAATATTCTGCTCAGTTACCTGCCAGTCAAACAGACAGATCACTAAGCTTCACAATTGTATGTCACAAAGAAACACAAACACACTTCCTTCATTATAGAACCACTACATAGCCTTTCCATCAAACAAATGGAGGAACTCAACAATTTTATGTTGGACTATAAAGGGAAAGCCTGTAGAAGCTAGGAGCACAAGTATACATAGAAGTTGTCTTTCCAGTTCTACAAACGTGATTGAATCTCTTCAAAACCAGCCTAAATTCAATGAATTTGTAGTGTCTTATGAAGGAATAATGTTTTTTTCCATATACAACACTAGTAATATTTAATTTTTGACAATGCAATTAACTGGTTTTCCTACTGAGTCATATAAATAAATGCTCTATGAAGATCTATGCAAGACTGTATTAAGTATAAAAAGGATTTGTAATGTTTATCACAAGTGCATTTTATAAAAAAAGTTGGGCTCAGTCCTCCCAGACTGACTCCTATTACCTAAATTTAGGCTCCTAATCATGTAACCTTCCTGAAGGCTGCTCACACACATAATTCTGCAATTGTCATTGTGCTTTATATGTTTAAAATAAATGATTATAAATGATACTATAATCTCTGCACTCTCATACATTAGGACTATTCTCCACTGACTTGTTCAGATACTGGACACTTGCTTCAGGAAATTTTGCAAAACAGGCAAATGTAGATTCCTCTAAGCAAAACTACCAGAATTGCTAACAGTTTTAAAATTTCTTTCAATAATCTTTTTATAAATTCTAATTAATTATATTTAAAGTAATTAACAAGTAGTGTAAATAATGCTTTATTAATAATTGCATTAATTATTAAATAGTAATGCTCAAACTGAAGATGTTATTAAAGAATAGGACTTCTTTGTGTGTGAGAAACCTAAAAATCAACAGTTTTATAGAACATTAAAATTTTAAATTAGTGTGGTTTCCCTGATCATTTCAATTTATACACTAAATAAAATAATAATCTTCATGCCCTCTGCTTACAACAGCAAAAGTAAAAAGTGGTGAAACTTTTAGTTGTATTGTGCTATAAGGTGCATTTTGTTCTTTAATGGAAGATAAACATCCTTTTCCCTCTATTTTATTATTTGAATAGAAAAAATAAGGACTTTTTCCTATGCTACCTTATTTCTCACTATTACATTCCATATGTGAAAACTACCACAGTGGAATTTAATGACATTTTCTAATGAAATATACTCAGAGAACTGTGTATTCTGTGCTCATATTAAATGCCTCAAAAATTGAGTCATTAATAGTTTGGCTTAAAACATTTTTTCTCAATTTTTAAGTCTTTCAAATAAGAAAGTGATACTCTCTGACAATAAAGGCACAAATTAATACATAGCCTAGGCTTACTTCTAATAGAAGGTACAGCATAATGAAACTGTTCTCTTCTACTGTAGATATAGACTTGTTCACCATTTGCACAAGATTTTGAAAACTTTCTAATTTCTAACTGCTCGGAATGTAGTCTGTGGTTTCTCTGCTGCACCTGGCACAACAAAATCACACAGATGAAGAGTCCAGCTGCAATCTTGGAGCATTACTGTAACACCAGAATTTTTAACTGTAAATATAAAATTAAAGTCAGCAAAAGTTTAATATAATTATTTTCTCTAATTTTCACCTGTCTTAACAACACTTAAACTCTAGTCAACTAAAAACCATGTGACATATCTAGAGATCTGTAGCTGTAAGGAATGTTTTTGAGGGTAAGCACCATTTCTCCCAAATTTCAAATTTCTAAAGCAACCTAAACCATATGTTAATTTGAACATAAAACAAAAAAAAATATTTTAGCTGGGTAGGAAAAAAAAAGGGAAAGATAAATTTTGAAGAATTCTGATATAATTTCAAATGCATTGCTGAAAACATTGTATTAAAGTTTTTGAAATAAATTTTGGTTGTGCAGTATTGAAGGCCAGGTTGGATGTAGCCCTAAACAGTCTCACTGAGTGGGGGGCATCCCCACCCACGGAAGGGTGGTTGGAACGAGATGATCTTCAAGGTCCCAAATCGTTCTGATTCTGTGGTTTTTATTTTGTGATTCTGTGATTTTGAATTCTTCTAAAATTTTATTTCAGAAAAATTGACCTCCTGTTCTGAATTAAGACATGACATAAACAAATTTAAATTGACACATTTATTTTTCAATAAATATATAAAAGTTCATTTTTTTAGCTGTTGTCCTTTTTTTCCATTGTTGGTACAAAAATAAAAAGCCATTCTTAGTTCAGTTTTACATCTGAAAAAACAGATTTTTGAAGTTTTTAGCAAGACACTATTGATATGATGACTAAGGAAAATGATTAGTTGACTCAAAAATACCAGTTTCTAAGGATGCAATAAAAACATGATTATGTTGATGATTTAACTGTTCTCTGATTCTCATGATGTGCAGGATTCAATAAAACCTTGCTAGAGCTGTGCACATTGTTTCCTTCACACTTTTCAAATATAGCAGAAATTTAACGCCTTTTGCTAAATTCAGAAAAAAGGAGCGTAGGAGAACAAAACGTGAAAGAATTACATATAAGCATAAAAAACATGCCTATTTCCTGTAAATTGCAAGCTTATTCAAATTGGTAACACTACCCATCGTTTTGTCACTTTCTTTGATAGGAGCATACACTACTTTTCATGAAGTGCTGACACAAAAAAGGCATCATTTGCATTTTCAACTTCTTTCCTTGTTCTAAACATGTTTCATGCACTTTCTCTTGTAGAAACAGCATTATTTTTGGCAGATTTGTGCCACAGCTGCAGGAAACAGCAGAAGGTATATTATCGTGGAATTTGGGGTGGGGAGGAGGAAAGAGGAGGAAGAGTTGACCGTGAAATGTTCTTTCACATGAGAAATCTTTCTCTTAGAGATTTTTGATTGAAAAAGACTGCAGATTTCATCTGTAGACTAATTACGTAAACCAATGAAAGATATCCCTTGGAAACCATATTGATGACTTCAATATTATGAAGTTCAATCCACAGCAAAACCTCACCTCCTTTCTTTGGCAACCCTAAAATCTGCTCTGAATACCTCTTCAAGCTGTGATGTCTCATGTTGAAAGGAATGCATAGTGGCTACTGGGCTGCTTTCAAAAATAATTGTTTCTATTTGCTGTGACTTTTTTAACTGCCATAATTGAAATAAGAAGAATAATATTAGAAAACTGAAATCAATAAGCCTGGGAAGATGTATCTGAAAATTCAGCAGCAGCCTCTTCTGCCACAAAATCTCTTTACTGCAAAGAAAATAATAATAGGGAGGCTCACATTCTGAAATAAATTAAATCTGTTTGATAAGACATTACAATAAAAGCAGCTTCATTGAATGTTTGTGTCTCTATATATCAATAAACAATAAGATTGAATCTTGTAGGGCTGCAAACATCTGAGAAAATACCATAAGTCAGGTTCAATAAAGGATCTAAGCAGGTAAAATGGGATGCAATGGGTTTAAATAAGACACATAGTTTTATGACATAATAAAGCAGTCCCTACCAAGTTGCATGCTCCCCCACAGTGACTTTTAAAACTCCATATGTAAGTTTATAAAGGAAGAGCTTCACTGTAAAAGTGTGAAAGATATTACTTCTTTTCAGATCACTGCAACAAAATGGTAACTGCAATGTTGCAGGAAAACCACAGTCTGCAACTCCTAAAGCTCACACAACACTAGATAATTAAAGGTCTGCAAGTATAGAGTCTATCATAAAGAATAAGTCATTTGAGTCAATCAGAATCCATGGTATTGACAAGTTTCTTACAACGTTGAAAAATTTGTGAGCAAATGTCACCTCCACATCTGTCCATCTCTGTCCTGCCATCACAAAATTCTTTCTCTTCCACAGTTCCCACAGCAATTTGTACTAGCCATACCTCAAGTAACTTTGGCCTGACATCAGAGAAACAAATTAAGGTTTCTCATTTTATCCTTCTTTGTTTTTTTCTAAGCCTTCGTTTACAGATGTTTGCTTTCCTATGCAGCACTGTGCAGCACCAAGAGATCATCCCTTCCAGTCTTTTTCAGATTGTTTTGAATCTCTCTGCTTGTTTCTTCCTCTACAAAGGTCTAATTACTCAATTGGTCTATATTTAGAAGAAATAATAATTAGTCTTCCACTCTTGTGAAGTAAATCAGGTACCTGGGAATGGGATGACAATGTCAGTATGCAGAAATATTGATAGCATGCCAAGTGTACAGTTGGTTAATAGCCAGCACTGAGGGTATGAGTAAGCTTCCAAGATATCTTACCAGGAAATGCAGGGAGGTAATTCTGCTCACTAAGTATTTACAACCTGAATTCATATCTTGAAATTGGAAGGCTGTGCTTTAAAATTATTTGTGTGAAATGCAGTGCATTGTGATGGAAATATTTTGATACAAGTGTTTCATCCACAAGAAAAGAGCTATTATGGATTAGATAAATAGCAGAGGTGGTTTAGAAACTTCCCTGAATATTGTCAACTAATCCCAGACAAAAGAACTGCTGCAGAAGTCCTGCAAAATATTTAAGAAAGCAATAGATACTATCCCTTTTGGGCATTACATATTGCTTTTAATACTGTTAAGAACACTGTTATTTTTTCCATTTTTCATTTTCTCAAATGTTGATCTGTCAGCCTGTTTAAATGAGTTGTTACCTTGAAAATCCACTACTATCTATGATAATTTATTGTCTATATATTTGTATCAGCAGATACACAGAGAATCACAGAATCACTTGGTTGGAACAGATCTTCAAGATCATCGAGTCCAACCCATGCCCTAACTCTCAACTAAACCATGACACCAAGAGCCACATACAATCTTTTTTAACACATCCAGGGATGGTGACTCCACCACCTCCATGGGCAGACAATTACAGTAATTTATCACTCTTTCGGTAAAAAACTTTTTCCTAACATCCAACGTAAATTTCCCTTGTGTGGAGACCTTGAAAGGCACTCTCAGTTAGAAAGATACGAGAGGCCTCTCTCTCATCTGTCTCCTTTTGACAATGAAACCTGTTCTAGCAGGTCAGAACAATCCCTGTCTTGTTCCTTAGGTCAGACCCGTGCCCTCTCCCTGTCCGTCAGCCTTTCGGTCACTCCCACCCTGTTTCCTTGTTGGCCCCATGCCCTAATCCCATCCTTGTGACATTCCCATGCCCCCTAGTAATTGGTCTCTGATACTACTTCCCCCGCCCCAAAACTCCCATGTACTTAACCTGGGCTCTCAGACCAATCCCTTTGCCTCTGCCTCTGAACGCTGGACTGTTCACACGCATGGCTGAAATAAAAATCTCTGCAAAATCCCTGCAAAGGCTCTTCCTGCTTCTTCACCTGCTTCACCTCAACAACTACCCCAACATCAACACCCTTGGCACAGCTTAAGACTGTCCTGAGACTTTGTTATCTTTAAGTTGCTTTAACAGGATAAGCAAGTGCTGCCTTTTTTTATCATATTTAATTTTCACCTCTTCCTATTTTGTGCTATTCCTGCTTGGTAGTAAACACATGGAACATAGGAATGTGACACTCTACGCAGAAACAATTCAAGTTCTTTTTCTCTTCAGGGATTTTCTCGGGTTTCCTAACAGACTGTCCTCCCCTCACTGCAGAAAAGGCCAGTTTGTAGTACTTTTCTGAACACCTCATGAGTCCTGTGCTCACAACCAAGTCTGTCTCAAAGATGCTTTGAGAATGTATTGGTGTCAGGCATGATTTGATTAAGGTGCTCTCTACAAGGCCCATCGTGCCATTTGAAGGAGGGACATGAGGGTGAGCAAGTAGAGTAGAAATTAGGTACAAGTAGATATTTGCTGAGTACATAAGCTGCTAGCAGAGGCGAGGTCAGAAGCAAATAATTGGGATGGCTAGACAGTTCAAATGATACATTTTGGTAAGTGGAGAAATATAGGGCTCATATGCCAGTTAAAGACAATCTGACAATGCCAGATCACCTTCTAGAGGACAATGAGACAAACCAGGAAACTAAAGAAGCAGCAGCTCTGACTTCTGGAACAGATACCAGCATGTACTAAAAGGGCCATCCAATTGGCTAGACAAGCCTCATTCCTTACAGAGACAGGCCTCTCATTTTGGTAGCAACATACAGGAGCACACCCCATGTTCTTTGAAAAATACAGACTGCCATCTAATTTCGGCTCTCAGACAAGATTCTGCTATTTTCTTCTGGAACTAATAATACCTCAGCAGATTGTGAACAGGCTGTTGAACTGTTCTGTAGAGCTGCACCAGCTTTGCAGTTTCTATTTCAACATTTCTAACCAAAACTGAAACTGGGTTGCCAAGAGAAATAAAATCTGAACTGTAGAAAATGCCTCATGTCATTGGGTGGTTTTGCAAAATCTCTTACAGCAGCTGGCAAGATTACATTGAAAATGGAACTATTTTTATTTTATTACTATTACTTTGAGCTGTACAGGAGGGTTCCCAAGTTCAGGAACTGAAGCAACATGCCCAAGCCTTATCTTGCGGACAAACACTAAGTCCCCAGCAGCCAAGCAGGCCAGGAGAGAGTGGTGCTGTGAGCAACACAGGGAGATTTAAATGCCTTCAGGGAGTGTGAGCAGCCTGGAAGTTGGTGATCAGGAGCATGGCACAGCAGTGAGGGTGTGGCACAACATGAGCGGACAAACAGGGACGTGGCATGGCACGAAGGGCATGGCACAGCACTTTACATGGCACTTTGTGCAGGCAGGGCAAGCAAAAGGGCTCCTCTCTGACCATCCCAGAGCTGCCAGCAGAGGCCACAAACAGACTGAGTAGCTGCTAAGGAAGAGCAAAGATATCCTGTTTCTACATTAATGCACATAGCATGAAGGACAAAAAAGAGGAGCTCAAGGGTTTGGCCCAGTCCTAGATATTTGGTAACAGAGGCATAACTGAAACCTGTTCTGGTGAGTCCTGTGGCTGGAGTGCCCCACTGGATGGTTACAGGCTTTTCAGGAGGGGTAAGCAGGGAAGGAAAGGTGGAAGGGTGGCACTGTATGTAACAGAAGGGGTAGAATTTGTGGAGCTCACAGTTGGCAATGGCTCAGTTGAGAGCTTCTGGATAAGACTCAAGAGGTAAACAAATCATGTGAATGTCACCGTGGGAGTCTACTATAGACTTCCCAGCCAGGACAATGATGCTGACAAATTATTCTGTGAGAAAATAAGGGATGCATCCAAGTCAACTGCTCTTGTCCTTATGGGGGACTTCAACTTGCCAGAAATTAACTGGGAGAACCACACAGCTGCTACAACCCAGAAGATTCCTGAAAAACCTGGACGACAACTTCACGGAATAAATCCTAAGGGAGCTGGCTCAGAAAGCTGCCCTCCTTGATCTATTGCTTGTGAACAGGGAGGATCTTGTAAACAAAGATTGGTGGCTGTTTTGGCCACAGTGATCGAGTTTAAAATTTCTGTTGACAGGAGGAAAAGTGCCAGCAAAACCTCAACTCTAGACAAAAGGAGAGCAGAATTCAGGCTGTTCAGGCAATTATTAAGTAAGGTCCCCCAGGAAAATGTTTTTGTTGGTGTGGGAGTCATTAAGAACTGGTCACTTTTTAAGCATCACATCCCAAGGGCACAGGAGCAGGCAATTCCCAAATGTCGGAAGTCAAGCAGGTGAGGCAAAAGGCTGGCTTGGTTTACCAGGAATTTCCTTTTGGAAATAAGGCAAAAAAGGAAGGTGTATGCCCTGTAGAAGCAAGATAAGGTGTCATGGAATACAGAGATACTGCATGCCACTGTAGTGAGAAAATTCATCCAGTCAAAGTTCAGTAGGAGTTGAAGTTGGCCCGAAATGTGGGGGACAATAAAAAGAATAATTTCAAATATATTATTGGTAAAAAGATGTAGAAAATAGCATTGGCCTATTACAGGATGAGGACAGTCACCCCACACACAGGAATAGAAGAAAGACAGAGATGCTTAATGCATTCTTTGTCTCTGCTTCAACACAGATGATGCACCCAGGGGGTTTCAGTGCCCTGAACTGGAGGACCATGACTATGAGAATGATCAAGTTCCAGTCAACCCTGAAATTGTGTGGGATCTGCTGCTCCAGCTGGATTTCTACAGATCTATGGGGACTGATAGGATTCATACAAGAATCCTCAAAGAGCTGACTGATGTCATTGCAAAACCTCTCTCAATGATTTTGGAGTGGTCTTGGAAATCCACAGAGGTCCCAGCTGGCTGGAAGCTGGCAAACAGTGTTGTGATCTTCAAAAGGGGTAAGAAAAAGGACCCTGGATAAACTACAGGCCTGTCACTCTCACTTCAGTGCCTGGTAAAGTTATGGAGAAGCTTATTCTGGGGGTAATGAAAACCACTGGAAAGACAACGTAGTCACTGGTCACAGACAGCAGTTCCTCATGAGAGGAAATCCTGCTTCTCAAACCGGGTTTCCTTTTATGACAAGGTAACACACCTTGTGGATCAAGGGAAGCTCCTTGATGAGATCTTTCTGGATTTCAGCAAGGCCTTGGTACTCTCTTAGTATCCTTCTGGACAGAATGTCCAGCACACAGCTGAATAAACACATCATGTGATGGGTGAGCAACTGGCTCATGGGTAAGGCACAAAGGGTGATGGTGACTGTGGTGACACCAGACTGGGGACCTGTCACTAGTGGGATCCCACAGGGCTCTATCCTTAGCCCAGTTCTCTCCAACATTGTCATAAATTACATGGACACTGGACTGGAAGGGATACTGAGCAAGTTCTGAGCAAGGTTATAGAAAACTGGGAGGAGCTGTTGAATTCCCTAAAGCACAAAGGCTCTGCAGAGAGATGGGAAAAAAATTAGAGGACTGGGCAATCACCAGCCATATGAAGTTCAACAGGGGGAAGTGCCAGATTCTGCACTTGTGATGGGGCAACCCTGGATGTATAGAGAGACTGGGGGATGAGATGCTGGAAAGCAGTGCCACAGAAAGTGACCTGGGGATCCTGGTCAATATTCAATTAGTATGAGCCAGCAGTGCCCTGGCAGCCAGAAATGCCAACACTGTCCTGGGGGCATCAGGCACAGCATTGCCATCCAGGCAAGGGAGGGATTGTCCTGCTCTGCTCTGAGCTGGGGCAGCCTCACCTCAAGTGCTGGGGGCAGTTTTGGTCACTGCATTATAAAAAATAATAAACTATTAGAATGAGTCCAAAGGAAGGCAACAAAGATGATGAAGGGCCATAAGGTGAAGCTGCATGAGGAGCAGCTGAGGGCACTGGGTCTGTTCAGCCTGGGCGAGACTGAGGGGAGACCTCAGTGCAGTTACAGCTTCTTGTGAGGGGAAGAGGAGGGGCAGACCCTGATCTCTGCTCTGTGACAGGACTTGAGGGAATGGCCTGAAGTTGTGCCAAGGGAGGTTTAGGTTGGATATCAGAAAAAGGTTTTTCATCCAGGGGGTGGCTGGGAACTGGAACACGTTCCTTAGGGAAGTGGTTATGGCACCAAGCCTGACAGAGTTCAAGAAGTGTTTGGACAGTGCTCATGAACACATGTTGTGACTCTTGGGGATGGTGCTGTGTAGGGAAAGGAGTTTCACTTGATGATTCTTGTGGGTCCCTTCCATCTCAGCTTAATCTGTGATTCTGTTCCTGGAACCGCCAGTGTGCAAAGCATAATCTATGCCTACAGCATATGCTACATAAGAGAACGAGTTACATACAAAGAGGGTCAAAGCATGAGAAAGTCCACGTATAATATCTTTTAGATCATAAATACATACCGTTCATCTCCAAATATTGCTTCCAACCCAATGTTACTCATTTGCTATTTTTCTCAGACACCATAAAGTGACTCTTGAGGGGTGTTCAGAAAAAAAACAGGATTTCCTTGCAATGGCTCATATCAAAAGGGAATAGTAGGAAAGTGAATAGGAAAGACCATCATTTTCATGAATACAAAATGGCATTAATACTTTAAATCACAAAGAATATGCCTTTTTTTTTTTTTTTTTTTTTTACTATGCTAAGCAACCTTACCTAAACTAAACCCCAATATCCAACTTCATACAGTCCAGAAATTGGGAAAAACTGACTCTTCAAGCAATGGAACAGTTCAGAAAGTGTTTCCAACTTCATGCTGAACCCTAAGTCAAAATATATATCTAATGATATGCGTGAATGATTTATGTACATATTTACATGTCTGTACACACACACACACACTCCCTTCTATTTTGATGCACAAAAAGGAAAGATAGTACAGCACACATAAGGATAAATAGGTCATACTACCAACAGTCAAATATTGGGGTTTTTTTTACCTATTCTGTCTCATAACAGCTTATGAAGTATCTATGTAAATATGCACAGACATTCTATAATATTTGAAATGAGATTTAAAGCTTAGTCATTGCCAAGGGTTATATAACATTTCTACACTTGTTATGATAACTTGTCAATAAATTCTACTATTGTTTAAAAATTATAATTAGGAAACTTATAATGCATATTCTGTCGTGCTTTTAATCTATCACAGGTTTTAGTGCAGTAGACTGGATGCAGAATTCCAGTGTAAAATAAAGAGCAATGACAGGAATGACAGTCTCTATACTTCTGATGATTAAAAGGCTGAGCGCTCGCCAGCAGCAGCCTGCTGTCAGTAAAAATGAATCTGAAACAGATGCCAACCTCATCAACAGCTTGAGCCATATACATTTTTTATTAGACAAAGATAGAAGTCATGATGGAAATAAACAAGTACAAGGCACACCAAAGAATACCACCACTATACCCCAACTTCAAAATATAGTTATTAGTACTGTATATCCAAATTAAATAAGTCTGTTCATATATAAGCCTGCAAAATCAGTATGTTTAGTGTTAAAATTATGAATACAGATAGAAGTTAGAACAGGCTGTTGTAATTTTATATTTAACCTCTGTCAATCTTGGATATTGTTTTACTAACACATGAACAGAAATCTATTTACTCACAATGGAGCATAAATTTCAGTTTTCTTTTGTTTTCTTTGATATCTGAACTTTATATCAAAGTAATGTGCATATGCTAGTGAATATATGGCTAAAAGTCTCTTTCCTTACTACCCACCTCCCAAGGAGACCACAAGCCTCTAGCTTTAGCTAAAAATATGCTGAGGAAAAAAATCCAAACCTTACAACAACAGAAACAAAAACTGACTTCTCAAAGTTTTTTGTCCTAAAATTGTTTTTGAATAATACTTATTTAATCATATTTCAGTGTCTCTCTATTTCAAAATGTATGGGTTTGTTTGCGTATTACTACCCACTTACTGAGACGTTCCATTTTACTAGACACTAAAATTTGTTTAGAGACCCCTGCAAATGTGCAGTTCTATGTCAAGAGAGAAGTGCCTGAAAACTGGAGAAGTAAACACCACCTCCATCTTCAAGAAGTGTAAGAAGAAGTAGCCAGGCAACACGCCAGTAAGTATCACCTTGATTGCTGGGATCACTGGGAAGATAAGGGGCACCATTTCCAGGTATATTAAGGACAAAAATAAAAATCATGAGGAGTGGATGATGAGACAGCAGCAGAGTTCAGCCTCTGGAGCTGTCTGAACATAAGATGTGATATACAGGCTGGTTAAGCAGACGTTGAAGTGGATGGAAAACTGAGTCAAGTCCTGTTTAGCAGAAGGTCACACTGCTGTCCAGAGGCACCATGACAGGCTGAAGAAGTGGGCTGACAGGAACCTCTTAAGCTCTGCACACTGGAACAGGCTGTCCAAAGAGGTTGTGGTGTCTCCCTCACTGGAAATATTCAAGAACTGTCTGGACACAATCCTGTGCTATGTGCTCTAGCATGACCGTGCTTGAGCAGGGAGGCTGGACCAGATGCCCCACTGTGTTCCTTTCCAACCCGACAAGTTCTGTGATTCTGTGCTTCTGGGAAATACAGTGTCCTGCACCTGAGGAGGAATAACCCTATGCACCAGTACATGCTGGGGGCCACTCATCTGGAAAGCATCCTTGCAGAAAAGAACCTGAGGGTCCTGGTTCTGATTGAACAGAAGCCAGCAATATGCACTGGCACAAAAGGTGAAAGGTAGGCTGGGCTGCACTAGGAGGAGTGTTGTCAGTAGGCTGAGGGAAATGATTCTACCTCATTACTCAGCCCACTACTGGGTTCCCCAGCACAAGAGAGACTGGAGACAATCCAGTGAAGATCCACTAATATAACGGATTGGAATACTGAACATATGAAGAAAGGCTGAAAGAGCTTGAACTGTTCAGCATGAAGAAAAGGAGGCTGAAGGGGACCTTATTAATGCATAAAAATAGATGAAAGAAGAGGGTAAAGAGGCTGGAGCCAGAGTTTTCCAAATGGTGCACAGTAAAAGGACAAGATGCAATGGACACAAACTGAAATACAGGGAATCCTAAATTAAATATCAGGAAACACTGGTTTACTGTAAGGTAGCCCACAGAGCTCATATATTCTCCCCCTTTGGACTCCTCTACAGATGATGCAAGAGTGAGCAACTGCCTCCTCCTATCTCTACTTGAACAGGGAGAGTGAGCAAGATGATCTCCAGAGGTACCTTCCCACCTCAACCATTGTGTGATTCTGTGTGATTCAAGAGCATGTTGCATTTATGAAATCTAATTTAATTTCAAATGAGATTGCATTTCTTCATTTTCAGTATTGAATTTAGTTGCAGAGTTTCATATTCCCAAAGACTAGAGTACCTACAAGGGAACACAAAGGACAGAATGGAATAAAAATCTTGCATCTAAACCAAAAATATGGAAACAGTTCTCTTATATTTAACTCAGAAAGCTTCTGGAATTGTATGTATGCATATGTTTGCATTGTCAAGGAGGTGGTGATGATTTTTATTGTATTTTAGTATTCCCTCTACACCTAATCAGTTTTAAATGCTACTGTTTGAGCACTGATGGAATAGTTTTATTCACAGTTACCATTTCTTTAGCCTGAAAAATGTGCTGTACTAACATTTGAACAATTTTGATTTGTTCTTGAAATTCCAAAAAAATTATACGGAGCGATTTTCTATCTCCATTACTTGTTACATGCATTTTTTCTCACCTTACTTCATATTTTTTCATTCCACATTGTCTAAAAAACAAAATTTTGAAAATTATTCTAAATGTCCACTTGTAGGGACTGAATGATTATTAATCACAATATCCTTTATTATTTCTTAAATTATTCAAGGAAATATACAGTCTGTTTCTAAGTACAATGCAGTATAATTCATTAAGTTTAAGTCATATAATTTTGTCTTTTTCCACTGAGTGGCTGGTTTACTCTTTATAAACATGGACAAAAAATGTTCATTATATCCAAGTTTCCAAATTATTAAGTTGTCTGCAGGTTTATTAAATAAAGAAGTTTAATCTGACCATGACTGATTGCTATCAGCCTGTATCTTCTCCACAACTTATCCTGCTCATCTAGACTATCTTATAAACATTCTTATCAAAGGTCTTGAAGAATATTAAATTATTGTTCTCATGAGGCTTATTCTATTTTGCTAAAAGCATATTTCAGTTTACAGAGAACCAGCAAATTTCTGCTCTCAGTTATCCTGCCATAACAACTGTAATGAGTTTAATTGCTTGTACCAAGAGGCATAACAAATTATCTCAGAAGCACTCAATTCAACTCTGACTTGAGGAAAATTACATTTTCTCCCTATGCTGGCAAACATAGGGTGAGAATTTGGACTCTAGCTGCACCTGAGTCTCATACAGTTTAGCTTCACATGCACTTGAAATTCTAAATGTGTGAGAAAAGACTTCAAAATGCTGTCAGCTTCTTTTGCCTGAAATCAGAACACTTGTCATCAGGAAAATAATATCATATAATGGAAGATGGAAAGCAAAAAATGTTGTGCTATACTTTATTACAGCCTATACTGGTGACCAAGATCAGTTCATTCCAACAACGGAGAGAAAGATTTCATCTTTTCCTTTAAAAGCACAATGCTTAGAAGTTTCTCAAAGTTCCTGTCCTGTCAGAACTGGATAAAATAGGTCAGGAGAAAGACAGAAAAAGGAAAAGGAAGAAAAAGGAAGAAGCTTAATGTATCTTTCCATTTTTTGAACAGCAAAAGATTGGTGAACTTCTAACTTTTTGTTCTTTACACTGTGAGGTATTGTCCTCATTATGCAAGATGATAGACTATCTAAAGAAAATATAAATATAATATGATTATATTTTATATAATATAAATATAAGGACTAACAAGAAATCTCTAATTCAAAACTTCTGTCATATTCAAACTTGTGGAGGTCTGGGTGCCACCTTTAAGAATCATCAGATATTAAACTCAGTCTCTAGGTCTCTTTTTCTCTGCTTTCTTTGATGGTCTGACTAAGAAGAGATAATCATAACCTAGTATTTGAAACAGTTTGCCAAGATTGCAGACACATCTATACTAACACAAACACCTTCTCGTGTCAGTGCGCTGGAGAGTGGAGATCTCCCCGCAGCCGCTCAGACTGATTCTGGTCCTTCTTTGTCATTAGCTCTTCCCTGTCTCTACACTTATCTATTGACATAATGTCCCCTAAAAATAATAATAACAGTAGTTATTGAGGAAGAAAGCATCTCTAACATTGCAATTCTGGGGGAAAATGGACGCATTTGTTTTTTCTAAGTTAAACCATAAGCTAGACAAACTTGAAACATTCTCCTTGAGATTATTTCAGTGAAAACAGAGCAGTCACACTTCAAAACCATGGACCACAATATATGTGCTTATAATGGAAGTCTAAAACTGTTAAATTACGTTTTATTATGGGAGTTTCAAAATAAAACGAAATAGTAATTTCTCAGAAATATGCATTGAACATCACTCTACTAACATACTTTATTGAGATTCTAAATAATAGACAAACATGAATTATTCCTGATTTTTTTTAATGTACTTACTGAAGCCATGTGGAGGTATAAAGACAAGTGCAAGGCAGGAACAGTTAAAGAAAGGACTACAGCTGATGTATCACTTTTTAATTTGGATTCCTAAATTATTTTATTTTTAGCTACCAAAATATATTATTGTTTACATAAATGCTTCTGATCTTGTTTTACCTTTATCTAAATATATTCATAATTCTGAAAGGAAAATATAAATCTACCAATATGTAGCTATTTTTACTAATGCAAAAGTTTCTATAAAAACAATCAAAGAAAAGTTGAGATGATAACAGGACAAACTAAAGCAGTAATGATAAAATGATCATNACAGAAAAAGGAAAAGGAAGAAAAAGGAAGAAGCTTAATGTATCTTTCCATTTTTTGAACAGCAAAAGATTGGTGAACTTCTAACTTTTTGTTCTTTACACTGTGAGGTATTGTCCTCATTATGCAAGATGATAGACTATCTAAAGAAAATATAAATATAATATGATTATATTTTATATAATATAAATATAAGGACTAACAAGAAATCTCTAATTCAAAACTTCTGTCATATTCAAACTTGTGGAGGTCTGGGTGCCACCTTTAAGAATCATCAGATATTAAACTCAGTCTCTAGGTCTCTTTTTCTCTGCTTTCTTTGATGGTCTGACTAAGAAGAGATAATCATAACCTAGTATTTGAAACAGTTTGCCAAGATTGCAGACACATCTATACTAACACAAACACCTTCTCGTGTCAGTGCGCTGGAGAGTGGAGATCTCCCCGCAGCCGCTCAGACTGATTCTGGTCCTTCTTTGTCATTAGCTCTTCCCTGTCTCTACACTTATCTATTGACATAATGTCCCCTAAAAATAATAATAACAGTAGTTATTGAGGAAGAAAGCATCTCTAACATTGCAATTCTGGGGGAAAATGGACGCATTTGTTTTTTCTAAGTTAAACCATAAGCTAGACAAACTTGAAACATTCTCCTTGAGATTATTTCAGTGAAAACAGAGCAGTCACACTTCAAAACCATGGACCACAATATATGTGCTTATAATGGAAGTCTAAAACTGTTAAATTACGTTTTATTATGGGAGTTTCAAAATAAAACGAAATAGTAATTTCTCAGAAATATGCATTGAACATCACTCTACTAACATACTTTATTGAGATTCTAAATAATAGACAAACATGAATTATTCCTGATTTTTTTTAATGTACTTACTGAAGCCATGTGGAGGTATAAAGACAAGTGCAAGGCAGGAACAGTTAAAGAAAGGACTACAGCTGATGTATCACTTTTTAATTTGGATTCCTAAATTATTTTATTTTTAGCTACCAAAATATATTATTGTTTACATAAATGCTTCTGATCTTGTTTTGCCTTTATCTAAATATATTCATAATTCTGAAAGGAAAATATAAATCTACCAATATGTAGCTATTTTTACTAATGCAAAAGTTTCTATAAAAACAATCAAAGAAAAGTTGAGATGATAACAGGACAAACTAAAGCAGTAATGATAAAATGATCATATAAAATTGAAAAATATCATGAAGTAAGTATTTTCATTTTGAAATGTATTTATGTAAATTGGTGGATCATCTGCTTTTTCAAACTTAGTTTCAGAAGAAACATTCTTCTGTCTTTACAATAAATAGCAAACTTGCTTTTGGTAGAAAAATACATGAAATATATTTCTGATATCATTACGGGGAGAAATGGGGTTAAAATTTCAGAAAGAAGGGATTCAGAAAAAATATCTTTGACAAATTTCTCTCCATTACTGTAATATAATGGAAAATAAAAATAATTTATTTTTAATAGTTCTCTTAAGAAGACACTGAGCAGATTTCTATTAATTTGGTTCATGCCCATTTTGGGGCACTGTGTAATGTAACTGTGAAGAACACTTGACTAGACACAGCAGTAAAATCATCAGTTGAGACCCTATGACCCAGAAGGGTGTCATAATGGGTAATATATTAATGAAGATCTTTGCAATTCTCACAAGATCACATTAACCATCTAGAAGGAACAAGGTAATTCTACATAAACAAAAATTTGTATCTACTTAGTAAATGCTACTATGACTGTATCAAACAGTTTTCCTTAAATTTCAGTATTTTATGACTTTGTATCTGGTGAAAAAGGAAGATTTGGTGTTGATCTTCCATTTTAAAAAGAACAAGGAAAAAGAACTACTGACACAAACACATAATGAAGAGATGGCCCACTGACTGCTTTCAGTTCATTGAAGGCAAAACAATGCAAAACGATAGATAAGAGTGTGTTTTATTGTTCTATTTTAATGTTTTGTTTACAGAATAATTTTCAATGTTAGACAACAACTGATAGAAGGGCCAGGGCACTGCTGTACTGGTTTCAGGCATATAAAATTGTAACAATTCTCAGCAGCACACTGTCCTAGGATGGCCTGGCTCAGCTTCCCACTATTTTGCATTCACAATTGTGTTACCAAGCCACAGCAAAGTTTGTCAGAAATTTGTAGATTTAAGGAATAGCAACACTTTTGCTTTGTGGTGTTTCAGTTTTGACTGGCAGAACTTCTACTTTGTTCTCTTTCAGAACTGGAATTTAAAAAAAAAGACAAGTAAACAAACAAAAACAATCAAATGAAAAATAAATCTCCAGCATTTATCTCCAGTTAATTCCTGGTAGTAAAATACTTCAGTCTGTGCCTGATTCTGAAATCAGATGCGATTTTTACAAATATGATAGGTATTATGGTAAAGTAGTAACTACATTTTAAGAGATAAACTGTAAAAATATAACTTCTATTACTTTCCTACTCTTGAAGAGTGTGAGTTTCAAATGAAATGCTTTAATGTTCACATGGTGCTGAATTTGCAGAAGTTTGTGAAAATCAATATAGTTTTGTAGGCTAGGTAGCCAAAAAAACCCCAAACAGTCAAGATGAAGTTTATATTATCCAAATGGCACCATGAGATAGCATGACTTTCTGAAATTCCAATTCTGTGTGAGACTTAACCAGCTGACCAATATGGTAACTCACATATTTTGTTCTAGAATTTGGCCACACTCAATAGACTACAGAAAAACCTGTGCTATAATTACTAGGGGAGAAGGGATATGGCAGCACATTCTTCAGCTGACAAACTGTCTGCATGTTCCCAATCGATGAAACTTCATCAGATTTCAGTTTTCTCTCCCAAGGCAAAGTTTTACTTTTATTTGTGTCTGTGTATGGTGAAAACCATGCAGGCTAGTCTCTCAGGATGGATCCAAAACTGCACTGAACTGTCCTCTCCAAAAATGTATTTAATCCATGATTGGTCTTGACCTTGCTGATTGAAACTCTTTAGAGCAAAGCAAAAACATGAAGCAATGACTTACACTTTGTATGCATTTTCTCAGCTTCAGAAGAGAGACAGAATTCACCGTACATCTGCTCCAACTGCAGAAGACTGAATTGTTTATGCAGAGAGACACTCAGTGTAATAATGTGCAAGAGAGTCTCCAATGATCTATTTTTCAGACAGGACCTCTTTTAAGATCTTGGCTATAATTGGACATGGATGATTTTTGAACTTCTCATGTGAGTGATACAAATCTGAGTCTTTTGTCTTTAGTTCCAGAAATATTTTTCTCTCCTTCTATTTTTTCTTCCCCTTCTCTAGTATTGTAGACAATAAGAATTAATTTGATAAAATTTAAATTTGCCATATTCATTTTTAAAAAATCTATTTTCCTACACTCTTTGACTGCAGATTTAAATCTAAAAATTACTGATCTCTTTTATCAATGTGGAATTTGCTTTTTTCAGAGAAAAGTAACAGAGAAAATACAGCACATAGCAGTGATTAAATCACAAACCACTATATTAAAGTTTTTGTCACTTTCAATATGGATACACACTGTAGTAGGCATTTAAAAAATGCAATTCCTTGAATGCATATTTTTTTCACTTAGGTTCTTAATATTTTGGCTGAAAAGTGGTCTCTGTGGTAGCAATTGCAAAAGGCTGAAATAACCTGTTTTCAGGCTCTTTGTAGAAATCAGTAATACCACTGAACTTTGAGGGCCACTATATCAGAGAACACAAACCATGAGGGAAGTTGAGACTGAGCTAATCTGGCATGTCACAGAGATAATTCATTTCGTCAGGACTGTCATATGACTGGCTTTTGCATTAATAACCCAGTCAAATATGCTCTTTTTTGAGTTTCAATTTTCACTGAAAATCCAAGGATTTTCATAAGGCACTACAAACAATTTGGTGTTGAAAGGTTTTCCCTAGAGGGAATACAGTCCTCCAAGACTGTCACATGGTTTCCCTGAAAGACATTTTGTATATGTCTGCAGAGCACTTTGGATGACAGAATTAAGTCAACAGCTCTACAAAAAAAGACAGAGAAAATAAAGCTCCTGTGACAAATTCACTCACTGACAACAACATTGTGAACAGCCATAAACCAGAATGTCTTTCCTGACTAGACAAACTATGCATTCTTAATCTTTCCACTGATATTTGAGAAACAGAAAAGCTTATCATTAAAGTGAAAAAACAAAACTTTCTCAATTATTTTTTTCTGATTTTTCAAAAATTCTAGGCCAATTAAATAGCCATTTAACATAATAATATCTAATTTCTAGAGGTTGCTATATAATTTGATTTATAATCTATTTATTGAAAGTAGGAATCTTTCTGAGAACTAAGAGATTAAGAGTTAACGAAAAGTGAGTACAACAAAGATTATCACACAATATAATTTTTGAAGACTTTTTATTAATAGAAATAGTATTTCTTTTGGCTGTGCTTTCACTTTTCTTTTGGTTCTTTTTCATATTTTCTCTAGAACTTGATGGATTTTAGATGAGGTGGCCCACCTATGCAATTTAAGGAAAAGATTTTAAAAATAATGTCTACAAAAGGTGAAATTTTTCAAAAGTGAGTTCTTGAGAGTTAATTTTAATTAGAATTTTTAAACTGAAACTCTTTAAGCCAATTTCAATCTCCCTCAGGCAAAACCAGAAGCTACTTAAATTAAATGTGGACGACATCAGGTGGCATAGGAAATGAATTAGTCTTTACACTTGTACATTGGGATTTAAGAAGGAAGGTACAATATTTTTAAATTTAAGAAATGCAGATTGTAAAAACAGTATTATGTAGATGTATTAGTATTGCATTAGAAATCTATTACAGAACTTTAAGAAAAAAACTGAGACGGCTGAATTTAAGAAATTCTATTTCAGGCAGAATGATGTGAAGTGTACAAGAAACCAATGGTATTTGCTGGGTTTCAGAAAATATTATGTTCTATGATTTCAGTAGACCAAGAAGTAAAGCAATAATTGAGCCATTAAAAATTACAGTAGACTATAGGGAAACCAAAAGACACCATGATTTGTTTTTATCTTCAGAAGCTATAGAAAAGATTCCATTTCCATATACTTTAGGAGTAACATAGCATGACAATATAGATGATCATTGGTATTTAAAGATGCAAATTTCTGCAGTGTTTTTAAAAATTCCTTTTTTCAAGTAAATGTTCTGTTCATTTTCAAGATAATGTAGACTTCCACTAATATAGTAGTTAATGTAACCTGACCATTTCAGAGTATGAATGTAGATCAGTTGATATACTGGTGAAAACTTCAACCCCTTTAAATTTCTTAAGAGTTGAGATCTTGAAGTTTCTAAATATAGTGCAAAATTAATGTAAACCATTAAAACAACATTAAACAAGCTATTATGGAATCTCTGGCGTAATTTGAACAGAGTTGGTGTCTATTCCTTTTTAAGTATTACTCTTTATTTTCTGTAACAATAATCATTCTTCAATCAAATGCAATATATGATGGCAGGTATTTTTGTTTGGAATTAAGAATAAAGGAAAGAGTTTAACGGGAACAACTTTATGTTACAAACATCTCCTTCCCACGTTTTTGCCCCCTCCAGACAAGTAAAAAAAGATTTACAGAAATCCAAAGGGAATTTTGAAAACCTTCATGTTCTCAAGAGAAACTGTCAAAATGGAAGACACAGGTTGAAGTTTTCTAACAGAAACAAATTGCTACAGGATATGGTAGTGTTACAAGCATGCCTGCACAGATGCAGGAAAGTAGTACCCCAGAGCTCTTTTCTACCATGTTCTTTCTTCTACAGGACAATATATGGTTCCCCAGACTCTGTGGACTATTGTGAAATGGCAAATGAACACAAAAATAGTAACATTTGAAAAAAGGAAACATGATGCAAACACTTGCTTTCTGTTTTTTCCAATAGCAGTCTATCAGTGTATACGTTTATGGAAAGATATGTTTAACACCTGAGCTGTGTAGTTTTCTCCATATTTTTCTAAAGTGTTGCTTGATGATAGACCACTTCTTTATAATTTAAAAATATGCAAATATATTGGCATCCATCAACATAATGCATTTCTTGAAATCTAAGAACTTCATACAAATAAAAAGCCAGGCATGTTTCCTGGTTTTGCAATAGTTCTGAACAGCTGTGGACAGCCAGAGCCTAACTAATACAGATTCTGAACAATTATTTAATATAAAGAAATGGCACTCTGAAGTGTATGAGCAGACAACACTACATTGTAAATGTTCAAAATATTCTTTTAAGATGGAAATAGTTCGAACATGTACACATCTTTAAATAGAATAGCTATTCATGCAGAGTACAGATTTTCTTTCTAAGATTTTTTTATTTCATTAATTTTTTTCTACAGTTGAGAAACAGCTATATGTCCACATAACACTTAATGCATTCAACTTTAATACAAGCCTATAGTCAAAGTGGAAAAAAATTACTAATATTTTATTAATTAATTATTATGAATAAGATATGCTAAATACAGAAGAGATAAGCTTCTAAGAAAGCAAAGATGCCTGGAGGGCTGCTTTTCCAAGCTTTAGAACTTCTATGCTTGTGCTAGAAGATGATCCAGAACCAGGCTGTTCAATCACTTATATATTTTTTTATTCTTTCATG
The DNA here is from genome assembly GCA_013397375.1 of Toxostoma redivivum. NCBI lineage: Eukaryota > Metazoa > Chordata > Aves > Passeriformes > Mimidae > Toxostoma > Toxostoma redivivum. The sequence goes on from VXBI01005643.1 coordinate 889,522, forward strand.
GGCATGAAACTAAAATTGCTATTTCCAAAAGCTTTCCATTATGCTTAATCTAAGATACCATGCTTAATAACATTTATTGTACTACAGAGACTGGAAGATGTCAAAAACCTAATCCAGGCAGAGAGACGCTGGTTAGAACTAAAGAATTAATAGAAACCTGATTTATTTTTTTTTTAAATTAAGCCAAATGCAGTGATCAAGACTGCTGTCTGCAAGCAGGGATTGGGATGCAAGTCACTGCTAGCTTTACAAGATCTTCATGCTTGTATACTTCAGGCAGTACCATGATCCTGTAGGCTTCAAGGGTTATTCTGACTCAGCTGCCAATGTCGTCCTAATTCGAAAAGAGCAACTAGAGATAATTGGTTGAAAACCCAAGTATTTGATCTTCTGAACCTTACTATGGAGAATTGTTACATTTCTTGGTTTAACTCTTTAAATGCATGCTATTCAGGGATCAATTACAGAAAGAGTGCCAAAATAGGTATTGAGGGTTAGACAGTCCTTAGGTTATTGCAGTCCATACTCGACTAATTTTAATAATCCACTGAGGATTTAGAGATGTACTATGACACATGGAAAAGTTCTCCAAGGGAAGAGAACAATATGAAGTTTTATGTATGAACTTCAAAGACAAAACATTTAAGAATCAGTTTTATCAGCAGAATCTGTTATTTACATTATGTTTGCATTTATTTTATCTCCATCATTCCTGTCGTTGTCTTCAGTTCACACAAATCATAACAAGAAATGAAATTCAGTCTGAAAAGAAAACATACTTTGAGTTGACTGAGGTACTAAATATGATAAACTGAAACCAAAAAAACAAATCACATTGTAGAATCCTATTCTTAACAGCAGAATCTGAATGTTACTGAACAATTTACTACACAGAAAAGTAAGAAGACCTAATCTACATTCTAACATATTCCAATCACTATAATGTTTCCATTACAGCTACCTTGGCTATAAAGGAGTAAAAAGAGAAAAGGAAAGGCAAACAGACTAAAAAGTCTGATTTGATGTTTTTAATGGCAATTCAATGTGTTTACATTAATTTCTTCTTTTTTTCTTTCTTCTAAATTCACATCATTTTGACGTTGAGAGCCACTTGCAACAAATAGCCTCTTTCCCTTGGAAGCCCCTCTAACTAACCCTTCTGAGGAGCAGTAGCATTATTTGGACATAGAAATCAGTCTTTGATCTGGAGAAGAAATGGGAAATTTATGTAACTTGTTTATCTAGAGAAAGGATTGTGACAAACAGCACATAAATCTCTGCCTGTGAAAATAGGTAAAAGCTGTATATCCATAGCTTCCTGACCTGAACTTTTCTGCCTTTGCAGGATTTTACAGAAGCTGATACTGTTAAAGTAACACATCCTCTACTTTTCTGTGGTGCCTGCACTTCTACATCTAGGAAAATTGCTACAATTGGAAAAGATGGCTTCCTTTTTGCAACTGTTTTTCAGAAGAAAGATCTATAAGGAACTCTTTGTCTAAACACTGAGACAAAGAAATGTGCTTTAAATAAACAGTTCTATAATTTTTGAATTTAGTTCACAGCATTTTTTAAATAGAAAATTTCTTTCTGGGCACACAAAATCAACAATCTGAAATAATCACATTACACTATCAGATACATTTCCTTCAACTGCACTTCTAAAATCTATGGGCTTCTTTTTAGCTTGAATTTTCCTGCCACATGTATTGTAGATGCGAATAATGAAAGATTTAAGACATAATCATGAGCAAGCATCTTTACAGGCATTTTAGATGCTTCAAAATTCAGAAGTGTTTCTAGCAAAATGAAAGAAGCATTACTAAATATTTAAAAACTTGCTATGGGATGTCTCTGCTTCGTGACGGAAAAAGAGAATTAACAAGTACATATTTTGCAACTGCATAGAATCATGTCCTGAAAAATATCTAAACTTACAATTTTCATATGAAAATCAGTGGTTAGTATTCTCTAGATAGAAAGTATTTTCTTCTATATGAAATAAGAGCTCCAAAAAAACTTCTCAAAATGCAAGTACAGTGTCAAGAAATCACAGTGTTGAAAATTCTGTAATTTTTGAAATCTGCAAAAATCAGAATTTTCTCTAGCATTTTTTCTCTTACCTGTGCATGGTCACAGAACTAAAACTTTAAAATATTAATTTACATGTAAATTGTGGGGGGAAAGCATAAAAAATTTCATTAATTCAGTTAGCTTTTTAAAAAGTAGTTGCAGAATAATGGTCTAGTAGTATTTCCACTAAAGACTGTTTCTGCTAGGACATGTCCCAGATCTGCTAGAAAAGAGCTCAATTTCATAGTCTTTATCATGCCACAGGGGAGATCCACATGCCTGGTTTGCTCCACGCCTTACTGCTAACACTGAGCAATAAGTCACAGTTCAGTGTTTTTATCAACTCAATAAATTCACAACTCAAGATTTCAATGAGGATGACAACCCTTTGTATAAAAGACTGCCATTTCAGGGGCCTTTTGAATCTCCCATGATCTTGCCTGCTGGTTTCTTCAATTGAAAATTAAAACAGAAAACATAGTGAAGAGACAAAATTTCAATTTTTTTTTTTCAATTTTTGCCATCTTAATAGCTAACACTTTCATGGCACCTACTCTCTCTGTAGAAATTTTAGAGTGCTGTATAAATGCATACCAATGCAAAAATCATTCCACTCTTATCAAATATAGAGTTATGCATAAAGAAAAATATAGCAATTATCTTAAAACTCTATTGATATTGTATTTATTTTAAGACAAGATGAAAGTAAGATAAGCACGTACAAATGAAGCAGGTAGGGTGCCCACTGTGCAAACTGCTATAATTGTAATCTCTAGGAGAAAATTACTCTTCAGAAAACTGAAACAGTCTTCTGAAAAATATTTACTCTTTGCCACTCTAGTCTCACCTAGAAGACTGAATAATCTCTTGAATTTACCCTGACACAGCATGTTTTCAGATTAGTGAGGGACATGTTCCTTCTAGCAGAATGTCCTGTATTTTCTACACTAAGTGATCTGCCATGAAACAATTTGCCAGCTTTCCCTGTGAACTGAAGAGAGAAAAATGCTGTGTAGAAAGAACAGCAGCATAAATATTCTGCTTTCATTAAAGACATCTGTTTGTGTTTTGAGATTTTTGTTTTAGAAAGTCTTCTGTAAAATAAAAAATTTAACTTCAGGTATCTTGCAGTAACTCCTTCCTAGCGTGACAGTTCTCTCCTTTCCATCACCAGCTCAAAATCCCACTTCTACTTTTTAGCCCTGGTCAGAGAAGCACTTTCTCTGACTATGCTTCTGTGAAATCCTGTCAGCATCTCTCTGAGAGTCCAGTAGAGAATAAAGAAAATAGCAGGGCAGATGGCAAAAGATGAAACCTCAGTGAGGATGCCTTGTTAGTACATCACAGGAATCGAGAGAGATGAGTGTCACAATTGTCAGGAGGTATAGCAATACCTCTCTGTAGGATTCAAGGAGTTCACTCTTTACAGCCCCTAAGAACCATGGGCTGCCTCCAGCTTCTGCTCTCTGCATTTCCTGACTGCAGTTCTATGCTCTTCTCTGTCCCATTTCCCAACTCAGCACCCTGCCTTGAGATCTGCCTCAGTCACCTCTCAGTGCTCATCCTTGTGTGCACCAATCTGACAATACTTTATCCACACAAAATATGACCTTCTCTACTTCCTAGGAAAAATGCCCTTGATTCTTAAAAATTGCTTTGGATAATGATGGGTGGAACATTTTGTTTCATATTAAAGACGGCCTAGAACCTTTGTGTCCATACTTTCATTGTGTTCACCTTTCATCATTTTCTGATTGGCACCTTCAGAAAAGAAATTTAAAAAGCAAGACAGAGAGCTAAAGTATATTGAGTTTTTCAGTGTACTTCAAATATTACGAGAAAGCCAAAAATGAAGGCAGATGTTAAGGTTATCTCAGTAACATTAACTCAGCTCTGTGTATCTTTGCTGCTGTTTATTCTTCAGAGCAGATGATTCCATCTGTTTGGAAGGGGATGCAGAATGGAAGCACTGCTTTTGCCTTCTATGAGTGCATAACAGCTTAACAGATCAGTTCACTTGCAATTTCCTAGCCCTGCTGCTGACCCAACACACAACACAGAGTGCGTAATTTCCCTATTCTGTGCCTGGTTATCTCTTTCTATCTTTGTCATCTGTTTGAAGTCTTTGAACCAATGTTGGGCTTTTTCTTTTTTTTCCTGAAATATATATTCATATAACATCTAAGACTGAAGTCCAAAATTCAGTGGAGACTTCTAAGCATTGACCAGTAATTATGCACCTACAGTTTCCTTTACTTCAGAAGAGCAAAAAGAGGAATCAAACAGTAAATTCCATCTTCACTCTAATATGACACTAATATGACTGGCATTGCTTCACATAGTAGTTTCATTGATAAATCAGCAAAAGTTTATTAGATCAACAAATACAAAGATAAAATTAATTAACTGTGGTTATATACCTGAAAGACGGTAGTTCTGATTGAAGTAACATTTTCCAGAAACATAAGAAATCTGAATCATCATAATTCATTCTCTATTGTTAGTGCAGTCAGAACAGAAAGAATTAGGTTTAATTTAGTAATGGTAGGACAAATAGGATAATAGAAAATTCTTCCATACAGAAGATGCTCAAAAGCATTGAATAGACTGTGAATTTAAAATTAGGTGAGCACTTCCTAGAACATACATTTAGCACTCTCTCTTGGATCCTGGAAAGGCCTAGGTAATTTCTTCTTATTTTACAGCATTCAGTAATCTATTTGTTATCTTCTGTGATTTTGAGTAAGAATGTTCCACAAAAGCCATATTCATTAATTTCCAATTATCTGATGTATTTCAAATTCATATATTCTGGACACTCCTATGAATTCTAGGACAGAGAGCAGATGAGCAGATAATGTAATTAAAGTGTTGTTTAATTATTATTACTCGGTTAACTCCAAAAGAATAAGAAAATCACAGTCCAGGTACCAGATAGTACTAAAATCCCTGCAAATAAAAGATGATGCTTTTTGACCTGTACACTTCTAGAGCTGAATAGATCTCCAGAGTATTCCTCTCTCAAACGATTCCCCAGCATGCCCCAGCATGATGTTTTCAAACAATGATAAATTGCTGGATTTCAGTAAATGAAGTTAAAAAGTAAAATAAATAAATAAATAAATTGCAAAGACCAGCAGTAATGGTTTTACAGAAACCAGAAATTAAATATGGAAGTATTTTTATGGTTGAAGACATCATTAGAACTGTTCTTCAATTGTTGTAAAAGAATCTGCAAAACTTTTGAAATAAGCTCAGGCGTCTTTGTTTCATGTGTTAAGTAAGATCTGAAATAGCCATTGTTTTCCATCTAAAAGGCTATGAGAAACAGTGTTTAGGAGGATAGTTTAACTAGTTAACTTAATTCCTGTAGACACTATGATGGATCTCTCAATATTAATCCAATTCACCCAAATTAGACATCTTTTCTTCTCTGCTGACTATGCACAGAACCAAGAGAAACTGCTAAGAGCTCTTATTAATTTAGGAAACAACTTCTATGCTTTCAGATATAAGTTTTCCAGCTCAATCAAATTCTTTATTCTCCTGAATATATTAATCAGAGTCTCTTTTTCTATTCTTTGCCCATGAGATATAATTTTATTTAGTTTTAAATTTTTCAGTAGAATTGGAAAGTGTTTCACACAGGCCAATTTTTAAAACACTTAAGTTAGAAGGTTAGTCTCCTTAAGCTCCCTGGATCAGCAAAAGAGAGGTGGTTTTCTTTAGAGAGGGATGTTTATCATAATGTGTATACTAGAGAGGATCTTAATGTACATGCTTCAAATCACTCCCTGCAGAGATCGCTCACTCTCTCTCCTGACTGTAGAGAGCAACTGTGCAGCCTGACTGCTCCAGACACCTAAGAGTGGCTGTCATTTCACCCTTTCATCCAGCCATCTCCTTGCATGGCTACTACTCTACTCGTTAGAAATCTTGCAATTGTTTTTCTCAGCATTTCTAGTTCATTTTTACACTCGAGAAAGGGGGCTTAAATAAACTCTTCTACACACAGAACAACCTAACAGCCTGCTGATATTAAAAGGACCAGTTGACTTTTCCAGCTCCTGGCCATGCAGTTCTTCATTGTGTTGGACCCAAATCAGACTTCTGCTAGTTTAGTAGACCATTGGATTGGCACATGGAAGGGCTCACTGAAAGGGCAAGCACGATTTATGCATGGGAGGGTGCAGGAATATATGACTCAAAGTTGGGTAAGCAGAACTACTGCCATAGAGGGAATAAGCTGTTAAATAATTTTGGCCTATTTTGTTTGCCTGTCCTGATAAATGCAAATGATCAGTATATTTAACAATCCCCTTGTGTTAAATTAATTTAGCAATTATAACAAGAATGATGTGGAAAAGGGAAGACTGAATTCAAGGTATAAAACATGCTGCCTAAAATCTTGGAACTTTGAAACTTCATATACTGCTGGTCAGTGAAATAAATTTTGTGCCAAATGTTACCAAGTAGAATGAGGTCTTTGTACTTGCCTGGCATTTCCGTGTTCTTAGTTACAGCTCTAAGACACTGTGTCCTAGGGGTTCCTTCCTCAACCACTCTGCATCCCCCACAGTCTACAGTATGCACAGTTCCTGGGCCCAGTTTTGTAGCATGTACATGGCAGATTGACTGGCCAAAAAAGGGTAAAATTTGGCTTGCATTTATTTAATAAGTGTCAGTAAATGGTTTTTTTTTTCTTTCCACAGAGTGTGTGTACCGAGTGTGCCTGAGCAGAGTGTAATTGTCTTCAGTGTAACACACATGATGCCCTGTTTTGGATCTGTGACCAATACTGGACCAAAACCTTGCTGAATGGGTCTGAAGATGTTCAAAGATTCACTAAAGATTCAAAGCTACCAATGTGGAGAACAATAGCAAAAGTTTATTCCTCAGGATAAAACCTACAATGAGCATCTCCACAGCTACTATGCACAATTTTTTACAAATTCCATTTCTCTAAATACATGTAAAGAAATAAAACCTTAATTATGTATTTGCAGTTTTAGAGAAACTGAGAGCTATAATAATAATAAATAAAAATTCTACACCTCTGACACTTCCTCTCCTGATGTACTAAAGATTTATCTGGCACTTTCAGACACAAAGAACAATACTCTATCTTTATGTATTACACTTGTATTTTTATAACCACGTGACACTGCACTTAGCAACTATTTTTTTCAAAAATTATTTACTGCTTTTGTAAGAATCTTCTTTACTTCAGAAAAGAATATAAAACTGATAGCAGACTTTTTCTTTTTTATAAAGTTCCAAACCAACATCACTGTAGTTTTAGAAGTTAAAGCATTTTTCCTGTAAGTAATCTAAATTATTGCTAAGCTTTTGAAGTCAACAGTTTCTGAAATATGCTTTTTCTCTTTTTATTACTATTTTGGCATCTGTGTTGAAGTTATAGAGTCTCACACTATAACAAGGTAAATATTAGACTGGTATAATGAGGAAACTGGCAAATACCTGTAGTATGATAAAACACCTTCATTTTGTTTGTAAATAACCATCTGTATCTTGCCATATATTTAGCAGAATTAACATGTTACTGGAATGGTTCACAGAAGACTAAAAAGCCCAGACATGCTAAGGTCTGCATGCAAGTTAATATTCTACAAGCACACCTCTAAAGAAAAACAAGCCAGCCAGGAAGTTTTCATCAGGTGTATGCCATTATAGCAGTAACATGATCAACACCAAGCCCTGTGTCTGAACATCAATTACAAATGACTGACAGTTTTAAAAAGATCTTGTTCTCCATATAAATGGAGAAAAAGAATGTATTCATCATGCACAATGGAAGTGCAAATTACATATTATCACTTCAACTTCATGGGGCATCTGTGGGCAAACAAGTCACTCTGCCTTCTTTTTTCTGCTTCAGATCACTAATTGTTAGAATAGGGGAATCCTAGACTAGGATATCAAGAATTCAGTTGAAATAACCATTATACATATGTGTGATAATCATAAAACTGTGAATAAAACTAGTGCTATCTTCATATATGTAATAGTTTGAATTTTCAGTTAGAGCATTCCAAAGAAAATATGCACATTAACCTTCCATTCCATTATTATGTTCTATACAAATAACAACTGATGCAATAATTGAAAAGCATTAGGGGTTAATTTTGAATCTTGAAAGAAATAAAATCTAAGTAACATTAAATTTTTAAATAAAGGACAGGGAAGATTTTTATGTGACAGAAAAATACCACAAGTTTTCAGCATCTTGTTTAATGCTTAATGCACACTGGAGTCCCACTTCTTCATGAAGCAAAGCATTACAAGAAAGCCCTCAAACTGAAAATTTTTAAATGTCATACAGAGCTTTTTTAGCCAAAATAAGTATATTTTAACACATATTGCATCATTCATCACTTGCCTTTAATCTCAACACTAAGCTGAGAATTACTGGTTTATTTTGGAAAAAGAAAAAGCCAAAGAAATACATGAAAATTTTGACCAACTCCAAGCTTGCACTTTACAGAGCTATTCTAAATGCACACACCTTGAGAACAGAACTTGATACATTTACATAATATTCACTGCTATGTTTATATTCTTACTATGAATAAAACAGCATGATAATATCTTCCAACATTAGTTCATTATAAATACTTTATATGGACTGAAATGTAAATGAAAGTATATTTAACTAGAAATAATTGATTCATTTCTTCTTCTAGTCACACTAGTTAATAACATGAAAGCCTTCAAAATCAAAAATCAGCTCCACAGACTCTCATTTGAAAATATCCAAGTTACAGGAGTTATTCAGCTACAGTAACTGATGGCATATGCTCTCAACTATACATAAATTTCATTCACTCAAGAAGCTATGGTTATGACCATCAGACCCCACCCTGTCTCTCAGACAGCTGGACTACACCTCCATGGCTTAGTGTGTTGGGATGATTTGTGCAGCCTCCTCTGGATCCCACTCTCATTCTCCATCACCTCTGAAGATCAGACTCAAGTCTGCTACTCTCTGCTGCATTGTATCATACATCTTTTCCTTTTTTCTTTTTTTCTTCCTGTTCATGAGACCCCACTTGGTGTGCTGCACCCAGCACTGGGGCCCCTAGTATAAAAAGGATGTGGAGCTGCTGGAGTGAATCAGGAGGAGGCGATGAAGATGATCAGTGGGCTGGAGCACCTCTCCTATAAATTCCTTGTCCACAGAATAGAGTTATACTTTATCTGCCTATATTTCACCAATATACAGCAGAAATTTGCAGTGTGGGTAAAGTGGGGTCAGACATCAATGTCTTGAGCCACTTGATACTTTTAAGACATTATAACATGAAAATGGGGCAAGTAATGGAAGCAGGGAATATAGAGTAAATAAATAGGTAATAAGACTTAGGCTGATACTTTCTATTCTTATGTGGAAATAGCCTCATTTTCTTTCCAGGGCAAAATAGTCCATGTTTTTCTTTAATGGTTAAGGCATTTAATGTCAGAGTCATCCTAGACAACTTTTTCATCAGACGAGGGAAAAAACTAACACCTTCATAACATGATTGGGGTGTTAAAATAGATTGATTCTCAGTATTTTTCTGTCAACTACAGAAACAATGTATACTCTGTTCCTGGCTTAGCAATTTAGGTTTTGTGCATCTGGCGTGAACAGAGTCATATCTATGCTGAACACATAAACTAATAATAATAATTTTAGCTTTTTCAGGCCAGCCGTAGCATATGCATCTTCCTGATCTTGAAAAAAAAATAGTATGAAAATAAGGACTGAGGTCTGGCAATAAAAAAGTAATTTGTTTTACAGAATTTTTATTACAAGTTACCTATCACATGTCCTGAAATAAAGAAAAATCTAATTTCTCTACATATGAATAGCAAAGTACGAAACCCCATTTATACTCTCAGATGCATACAATAATACCCAAAGTGAGGATGCATAGGGCTCTATTAGCCTATATCAGCATGTTGTGCTCCCAATTCAACAGATGTCTCCCATGAGCTAAGCATCACTGAATGCATCTCGAAGGCACAACAGGATCTATATGCAGACAACTGACCAATTTTTCTTTCCAAAACAGCCTGACAAACAGCAGCAGTGTTTTGCCAGTAGCATCACGTGGTTCCATTACACCCTTCAGTTCAATATTAATTGTGAGAAAAATCTGCATTGTTTTATTTATCCAGACAACAACTAAAATATATAAGGTTTGATGCTTTTAATTTCATTATAGTAGCAATCCTCATCTTCAGTATTGGAACAGCTACAGAGTTTCTGAACTACTTTGATTCTTTTATGCTGTAGAGTTTAATTGGTATTATTACCATTTCTATAATTAAAAAAAGTCAAATGGTAAGTTTCAGCAGTTACTATCCTCATCTAACCCCAATATTCTGGCAAACCAGGATGTTTTCTTAATATTGCTATTTTTATAAAAATTAGATATTATCTTTTGTAGTCTCATGAAGCTGTTACAGTGTCACAAAATGTAACTATACAAAGGATGTATTTTGTAAATGATGAAAAGCATGTCACCAAATTACAGCAATTACATTCCTGCAGTCTACAGATTGAAAAAAAAATATAGATGAATGACCTAGGCAAAAAAAAAATATAAAAGGATAGAAGAAATTTACAACCTGTTAAGATTAGAGATTTACAACCTGTTAAGAAACAATAATGAATGCTGGCACAATCCATGAACAGGACATTCTAGACTCATTGTGAAGACTTATTTCAAGAAACCCTGCCAGCAAAATCTAGTAATGCAGGCCTCAGCAATCTCTATACTTTTTCTGATTTTTTTTTTACTCTTTGTAAAAAAATCCATTAATAAATTCATATTTTAGTTTTTATGAAATCAAGACAAAAAAAACATCTTCTTGAAAGACAGGACAAGAGAGAGAAAAGGCAATTTCTCAGGAAAGAGAAAATGAGTATTGGATCACTGCTTTTGGACAACAGAACTGTGTTATTAAAAGTGCTTTGGTATCTTCAATGCATATGCTGCAGTTAACAAGCTGTAATTCAGAAAAGCAAACACATAAATTGTTGGTTGGAATAAAACAGTAGAGTTCTGTGTTGCAATACAATTTGATATGAAACTGAATTCTAGACTATGGCTTGCAAAAAAACCCAACAAAACAATTTCCCACAAATTACAGTTTTTAACTACCAGTGGCATACTGAGAATTACTTATTTCTATTTTACCTGAAGCATATTACACAGTTTGTGTTCATGCAAAAAATAATGAAATGCATTCAATTTGACTTTGAAGTTTCATTCCTCCACTCTATGTTGACACCAGTTAAAATAAAGATGAGTAAAAGAGGAACCTGAATCTTCTAATATGTATGATCTTTGTGTTTTATTTTAAAACTGTGGAAGACCTATTTATTCTTTTATATTTTAGTTTAATTTCCATAGGAACACTATGTGATTGATGCTGAATTAAAGAGGAAATCCCTCAGAAAGAGTTCACCTCCCTGGGGTGTCTGGTGTGCCATCCTGATATACAGTTTAGCTTTGACTAGACTTCACACTGACTGTTGTGCAATCATCAGATACAAATAGACCCGAAAAATGCTGAAAAGGATACCTCCACAGCCCCTAACTAAATCCATACCTCTAATTGTTAAAGAGACTTCTGAAGAAAAAACTTTTCTCTGATTGTATACTATATTGTTTAGAAAGATCATAGAGTTTTATATTTCTTCTGGCTGCTGAGAAATACAGCAGTTCTCCCAGCCTTGGTTAATGTTTCTGTGCTGAACACATATTATATCACATTGCTATAAACTCTGTGTAAATGGACAGAAACCATTTAATACTTTAGAAGAAATTGTAGGTCATTATAAATTTGGAAGGGTATAAAATTATTTATTTGATAGCACTTTACAAAGAGTTCAATTGCATATTGAACTTGACTCCCTGATCCACTATGAAGTCACAACTGTTGCTAGTTGGGCTAACAGCAATAGCAAGAATGGGATATTAAAGGTAGAAGCAGGACTGCTCAAGTGATTCAATACCTATAAATTAAACATTTCAACACTGATTATTGAAAATTGCAAGACTGCAATTAGAGAACTAAAACCTCAGTAAAACTGATATAAGCAGAAAAAATAAAGCTACTTCTGTAAATCTAGCAACACATTACAAGCTGTATCATGTGTCACCCAAATGAAGCTCAACTCTAACATTTCAGGAATACTGGGCATTTTGCTAAGATGTGTCATTATACACTGGCTAAGAAACAAATAACTGACAGATAATATTTACTGTTTTACATCAGAACAGAAGACATTCCATGGAAGAAATTATATCTAGTGTTAATGTTCCTAGGCTATCAGGAGAACAAGTTGATATTGTTAAGCATCATCTACGCTGTCTAGGTGGACAGCATATATTTATTTACAGTGCTTTAGAGTAATAATTTTAAAATTTTAAGCTATAGAGCACAGAATTCTATAACTGCTGATCACATCAAAGATTCAATAAGATATCATGGGGAAAATAACACTGAGTAAATAAATTTTATATACACTAAAAAGCATATAAAATAAAAAATATTTCTAAAAGTGCATTTAAAACTGTAGCCTTTCTTGAACTTGAATTATTGGTAAAAAGACACTCAATTCTAACAAAAGTCCCACTACCAATAGAACTTCAAGTTTCATGAATAAATGTTTGACAAATTTATATTGAATAGAAAATATTTTATCCCTCATATCTAACTAGTTTGATCCTACATAGTTTGATCCTTTTTAAAATCCCTATGACAGCCAGTATTTCCCAATATGGACTGAGACCAGCCTCAGCAAAATGAGGTAATATCTTTAGTCAGTAACATTATGAGAAGTGATAGATAAACTGTCCTTGTTCAAAAGTTCTTCCTTATGAATGAACTAAAAATAAATGGAAAGTTATGTTCTGACATTATATTCTGAAAGCCACATAGACCACCTCCCTACTAAAGACATTTACATCAGGTTGATAAAGGCTGAATCCAGCATAGTCTTGTCTTTCAGTCGTTGCAGCTGAAGGGGCTGGGATTGAAAGAAAGTCCAGGGGCTGAAATTGAGCACTACAGGGGGAATCCCAAATTCAGGAACCCATGAAGCAGCCCTGAGCCTCATCACAATCCATAAGCCAACCATGTGGGGACAGGGCAGTGCCAGGAGCAACCAGAGGAGATGTAATGGCTCCAGGGAGCAGGACAAAGTGGGGTGTGGCACAGCAGGGAGCACAGGCAGAGCTCCTCTCAGACCATCCAAGGGCAGCCAATAGAGGCAAACAGAGACAGCAAACTCAGCAGCCTCCATAGACAGTCAGGCTGTACTGTTGAAAAGGGATTTTTCCATTCTGGATATGAGACTGCGTTTCAACTCCTCTAGCTAGTCCAGGTCACTGATGGAAGATAAACTGCTACTACCCCAGCACCATCAATTGGATAATGTCCACAAAACTTGCTAAATGGGCCTTCAATTCCTTCCCTAGTTCATTAAAATAAACATTTAGATGTGTTGGTTTCACTACTGATTGCTAAGTGATACTACTGGTTATTGGACACCAGATGAATTTTGCATCACATAGTTAATTTAGTCAGAAGTGGGAGGCTAGGAAGACCTGCACTCAGTACTGATTCATCTATTTCCATAAATATATTATAATAATGTTAAACAGGGTGAGTTAAATTAAAAACATAATAAATAAACTTTGGGATAAAGAAAAATAGCAGTAGTAGATTTTGGAAGAATCTTACAAGAACAGTATTTGCACTAAGGCAGTGAGAGTACATTTTAGGTATGGCATGACAATACTGTGACATGTTGTATTCCTCCATGCTTCAAACTCACAATTTAAGAATATGGGAAAGACAATTTGATATTTAATCAAATATTTTAGTTGCCTTACAGCATTACAGAAAATAGGAATCACATCCTTTTCATGACTGTTATAGCTGGAAGGTTTGCATGGTAGGTATAACAGTAAAAAACTTTACAAGGAACCAAGCAGTCAAAAAATTTTCTATCTCCAAATAACAAGCATAAACAATCAAGAGAAAATACTACATAGCCACTAAATGAAAAAGAAAAAAAAAAGGAAAAAAAATGAAAAGGAAAAAATAAATAGAAATAAGTCGATGCACATTTCCTCTGCAATCATCTGAAGAAAAACTGAGTGGGCTGAAGTACATGGCCTAATCCATTACATAAAAAAATCCCCACCTGCTAAACTGTGACCAGGACCATAACACATTATGCATTAGTGATGATTTGTGTTTATTATGTTGCTGTCAGAATCCCCTCAGTGTATAAAATGAGCACTTTGCTAATCCACATATTTATAACTTGCAGAACACTCTGCATTTGTCAACAAATTTAAGAGCAATGCTGTAGCAAGGCCTCAGGTTGACTGTTATATCTGCAGAGCATACCTCACTACAAAATTGCATAATATCATAGTAAATGTAACTTATTAAAAGCTACCAATGATTAGGATCTGCTTAGGAGCCAGTTCCAACATCAGGATTTAAAATTTAGTTACAATGAGGCCAACAAATAAGTAGCTTTTCAGCATATTTTTATTTGGAAGCTGAACTCTGAAATCCAAACTTAACATGCACATTACCACTCTTCAACTAGAACTGCTGAAGCTCATTTTATAGCCACTTTCAAAAATGGTTTGGTTTTATTACTGCAAGGCCACTGGTATCCTGTGGCAAATGTCATCTTTAACCATACATTAAGGCACTTAAATATCTTATGCAGCTAATGAAGAAGATTAGTATGTGAAGTATGGTAAGAGTCTAGCAATACTAAGCAGAAAGATACCAGAGCTTGGTGGACAGAAATCTTGTGAAGAATTTCTGTAAAAAAGAAGACTGGAATAAACCTTCTCCCTCCCCTATGCCCTCACAGTCATGAATCACATCTAGGATTAAGTGGCTACACCAACTGGTAGTTTCTCAGTCAAAAAGTAAAGATACAGCCTGTATCCAAGCCCAGTAAGTCAATGGCTAAGCCATTTAGCTATATAATGGGAGGGAAAAAAAACAAAACCAAACCAAACATACCCAGGGTGCTTCTTTTGCATTATTACATGGAACAGTTGAACTTCCAAGAAAGTATCCCAACAACTTGTATTTAAAAGTAATTTAAAAGTCTGTCTGTTATGTATTTAACAAGCACCTAGTCACCTCAAAATTACTCCTTAACACGTTTGTCCTAATGCATTTAACCACAGAGGAAGCTGTATGCACTGTTCTTTATGGGTCAGTAAATATTCAAGTATGAAAACCAGAACACTTAACAGCAAAAAATAGCTAAGAGTCTTACATAAGGGTCATTTAAATAGCACCTGAGATGCATTTTACCTCTATTCCAATCCCTTAAAAAATACTTTGTAAAGAAGAGGTGTGAGACCTTCTTCCATTTTCCAAGCAAATGTTTTAATCAATGGGTCTAAAGCAGACCTAAAAAGCATCTCATTAGTCAAAATGCTTTGTGGAGCAGTAGGCACATCCTAGCAAAACCAAGTACCTTATGCAAGAAAGTTCCAAAAGAAAAGCATTCATTCTATACTGTAGAGCTCATGTGACTGGAATCTGTGTGTTATCATGGCACTGGTGGTTCCCAGCACTTGCCAACATCCAGAACTTTGTGAAGCACAGATCAGATAATTTGGACACCTGTATTTTGGAACAGGAAGAGATTAGGAGTCCAGAGCACCCAGACTGCATGTATTCTTCCTTGAAGAATCAATAGCTAATTATATGTGTATAGAGATGGTAAAATACAGTTTTTATAGACCATTCTTATATGTTTTTATCAACATTACATAGCTTCTTAAATACAGAGTTCAGCACTGGTCAGCTCCGAGCACAAACACGATGAGCTGTCTTCACTTTGCAGAGACATATCCATAATCTCTCTGTAGAACCCTTACTGACTGCCTTAGTACAAAATGGCTGTTTAGAGAATTGTACTTTAATGAGCTTGACTCTTTTGTTTTTTATTCTCTGTACATTAATTTAATACACTTTTTCAGTGGAATGAAAACAATATTTAAAACATTTCAACTTCCTAGCGGTTCAGTGATGTTTCTCTATGCGCTGGTTTTATACCATCTGGAGAAACTCACTAGTTTAAAAGTAACAGCAGAAAATAACTGTGATAGGGCAGTGTGGTAGACTAATTACTTTATACTATTTACAGAAGTATGTATATGTTTCATATTTAAATTAGTCACTAGAAAATAGGGGGAGCTGAATGGTAGATTAGACTGTCAGGGAGAAGAGATGCATGTTGATTAAATATCAAGCAAGAACACTTCTGATTATAATTTTCTCCAGAACATGTCAGTGTCTGTTTTCAATCATTGGTTGTGATGTAGTATATGGCAGCAAAATCTAAGTAGAAAACAATTCTCACATTTTAGCAGATCACTATAAGGACTGTTACACACCTTGTTGATATGAGTTATAGATTTCATTATTTTGCGTATGCATTTGCAGACAGGATATAACTTCTCTGCATCTGATTCCATCACCTGCTTTTGTTTTCTGCAAGAGATATATTGTTATAAGGTTCATAGAGTTTATTGGCACAAACCCAATATTAGCTTTTTATGTTTAAATGAATTTTACATACAGAAAACAATAATCAATACATGTACCACACAGAATGCGCTGTTCGAAAGTTAAATTCTGTTTAAATATCCATTGCCAAAGATAAATGTTGCAGCTTCTAAACTGGCAAATAACTAGAAATATTATCATTTATTAATTTAAAGAAAATAGAATAAAACAAACCCAAACAAACAAACAAGAAACTCCCCCCCAAAAAAACCTACCAACAACCTGACACAATTACCAGGAAAATCACTGAGAAGGATTGGCTAATTTCATGTTAAAAAGACGTCTTGTTAAAAGCAGTTTTTACTTAACTAGAGGTTATGGATCACTCAAAGTATAAGTAAACATCAATAAGAAAGTATCCTATATACATAAGGTTTTGCACTAGACCCCTCAAATGATGTGACAGTTTTCCAGCTTGAAATTTGCTGAAAACTCTTAACATCAGCAGTTTCGAAACCACTTCTATAAGCAATACAGTTTCTTTTTGTTTTTCCCCTAATCCTCTAATTTCAGAACTTTGAAGTGAAATATTTATTTGGATCAAAGAACACACAAAAAAAGAGTGCTATAACACAAGTACCTTTGAAGAAGAAGTCTTGTGCTGTACCTTGTAAGAGGAATACAAATAAATAATTAATTATTAATAATTAAAATAATTTCTTTGGTCAGAAAGTGAAAGCCGTACGCTTGTCTTACAGGTTACAACTTTCCAATACTCCTCATCATATACCTCTGTCTAAACAGTTCATGGTTAGAAACAAATGTTCTTTATGCCTTTTTTTTCCAACAGCTATGCCAGACCAGTCTGCCTTTCATCCCACAGCTTCATTTTTCCAAGTATAGTACATGACTATGCTAAACCATATGTGCGGGCATGTTTATGTTATGCAGGTCTAGACAGCTCATTTTTCAGTAGCAAAGATAAGGGTGGTGTACTCTGCGAGCTTTTGTGCCTAGGTAGCTCTCCAGTGTGCTGAAGGGAGAAGGCACATTTCCACATGTCTCCCAACACTCAGGACAAGGACTGTATGGTGACCTGCTCAGTGCACACATTCCAAACGCTGACATATGACTGAAATACAAACGAGACTTGCTGAAAGAGCAAGGGATTCAGTGATCACCAAGTGATCTTCCATCAGCTACAACTGGTCAAAGCAAACTGCAGAGTGATACTACCACATTAGCAAAGTTCATAGGACTGACTGACAAGATTGAGCAAAGTGTTGATTAGCACCAAGAATCTCTGAGTGAAAGCAGTTCCTAGTAATAAAGAAAATACTGTATCTGAGACCTGTCCTCTAGGTACCTGTCTGTTCTGAAGCGTTATGTAGAAAATGCTGATTAAAAGCCAAAAAGTATTGACCTTTTTGCCCAACTGCCAAAACGACTAGGCTTGGGCTTGTTAACTCTGGAGTTTTATTCAAGGGAATTCAAACACTTGATTGAACAAGAACCTTAATATCAAGTGGATCACATCTGCTCAGATACTTCTTGAACAGCTGGTGTATGAGTCTCTATTTTCAAGAATTCTCTGAGCATCTGAAAGTTTTCACATCTCATATCTAAATACATGTCCTCAAGACCTGAATGTGTGCCTTCATCAGTTAATTCCTGGTTTCTATTAACAAATCTTCTAAAGGTCAGTCAGTTTAGATTAGTGACCAAGACTCTGAGGAGCACTCTACAATACTCCACAGTCTGAAAGAAACTAGGGTTACTGCATTTTGTTCTGTAGGTAATCTAAACTGAAAGCACTTTGTTCTGCCAGCAGAAAAAAAAAGATGCTGGTAGTGGCCAACTTCTGGTTTTATGTATTACTTTCAACAAGTTGGCTTCATATCCTCTGTAGTTTGGAGGTAATTGCTAAAATAGCAATAAAGTTCTGTAAAATAAGATTTCTTTCTTCTAAGTTGGCAGTAAAGATATACAGAAATAGTAGGTATTTTTGTTTGCTTTCAGGAGAGCACTCAATTATATGTCAGTAGTTCACAAAAAACAATTAAAGGGAAATGTTTATCAGACTTAAGTTGTGCTGAAAAGGTTTTACTTTTCCCATTCACACAACAGCATTTGATTTACTAATTTGTGCAAATATAAATGGCATAATGATTTATAAAAGCTTTTCTCTCCTTTGTGACCCAGCTTTAATTATGGCTCATCTGGTTCTCAGTCACACTGCCAAGAAAAAGGACACATTCAGCAAACTCTTTTTAGACAATGCTCATGTGCAACATAGTGAGAAAATTCATCAGTTTGTACAATGGTTTATTGCCTTCCTTTTTTTCTCACTAGTATCTAGGTTACTTCTCATTGTATTCATTAGTAACTTAGAATCTTCTCTATGGTATTTATATGTTTAATGAAGTCACCTCTCTGCAAGACACTTCCTTCCATTATTGTCTACTTGACTGCTCAAACTACATTTTTTAAAAATTCATTAAATACTTAACAGTCATGAAATCGAAACATTATTAGTTTTGGAAATTACAATCCTAAACCATGAAATAAATAACTAAACTGTTAAGGAGGTACTACATATTTTTTCTTAAGATACAAACTTTAGGATGTTCATGCTTGCCATTTAAATTAATCAGACTGCAGCATTTGGCATAACTCCGGTACAAAGCATTAAGTAGACGGCACACCTCAGCAACTAAGCCTCTCTTCATTTTGAGGATCTGTCACTGACTTAGGTTTTCATGGGTTTTTTCTCCCTCATTTAATATTTTTCACTCTGCAAGGCTTCTTTATTAGTTATAAATTAACACTCACTCTTAGAATATTATGAACTGAGAACACATGTAATGTATACAAGCTGATGTGCATTATTCAAAGAACAGCAAATGAGCTTTGAGTCTGTCATTTACTCTATTCCCCAAAGAGAATTCCAAATTCCCAGTTTCTGGTTAAAAAAAACCCCCAAAACAAAATCTTCAAAATGCCATTTTTTGTTCCTAGTAAGAATTAATTCTATTTCAATACAATATATTGAGATTTCCTTTAGACTTGTTTTCCTTCACCAGCTAAATAAGCATTCTGTGTTGTGTAAACAAACATACCCAATATATGACTCCTCTAAACATTTAAAAATGGATATGATACATGATGAGCTTTCTAGTAGCTAATGTATGAAAACTTTCTGGAGCTGTACTTATGAGTGCAAAGACATCAAAGCTAGCTCGAAATAAATCAGCTTAAGTTTG
The DNA here is from genome assembly GCA_013397375.1 of Toxostoma redivivum. NCBI lineage: Eukaryota > Metazoa > Chordata > Aves > Passeriformes > Mimidae > Toxostoma > Toxostoma redivivum. The sequence goes on from VXBI01005643.1 coordinate 909,435, forward strand.
AAAGCAATATTACGGTTTAGTTTGATGTGCTCCTTTGATCCCTCCTCTCCTCAGCACTTCAATAGTATTTTTGGCATAAAGTTTGTCAGGTCAGTCTCAGAGCTGCACAGAACCTCTGGGCATGCACAGGGTTTCCTGGCTGAGCCCTCCATTGGATTGGAGATTTCTACACTATGCTACAGCACTATGCAGACATTCTTACATTATCTTCTACATCTTCTAGAAACTGGAGATTAATTGCAGCAATGGTAGGCAAACATAAGTCATAAGATATTAATTTGATTATTTTTAATGTGCATCTTTGTATTATTCACAGACAAGGATAACATTATATTAAGGGAGATAATTTATACATGCATAACCAACACTGAGGTGTTTATGGAAATAATCACATTCACTGAAATCCATTTTTACACATCCCATTTCTATACACCCTTATCAGTACACTAGCTTTGTCCACTGCAGTCCTTCTGTGTCCATTTCCTCAGATAAAGCTTACCAAAAATTAACCACAAAATATAGCTGGTTTTTTTCATGTACTCAGGAAACCAGAAACAACCCACAGAGCAAAAGGTCAAAGAATCTTTTTTTTGGTCTCCTCTCCTCTGTATTGCCTCCTAGGTTGTGGAGAGAGTACAAGACCAGCAAGCTCTCCTGGGTAACTGCTATGTTATTACTGGTCAGCTGAATACCAACCTCGTAGAATCAAAGTTACTCAATGTTTGTTATCACTGCAATTTTCTTTTGTTACACACATAATTACACTAAAAATCTGCTGCTTAACACTTAGTGAAGAACATCAGATTAATGATTGTGATAACACTAGAAGAAAATGCTGTAATTCTTTGCTCGCTGTTTTTTGTGCTCATGGACTCTAGTAAAGTTTTGTATTCAAAGCAAAACCTGGTTCACATTGAGTTAAATCTCTGGTGAGCATCTTCATGCCAGTACCTGAGCTACTGTCAGAACTATAGAATTTTGTACAATCACTTGCTAATATTCTTTGTAATTATATTTTTGAAAATATACAAATGGAGTTTCCTTTTTATGCCTTGTTCTATGCCTATAAATTTCAAATAAATAAAATTATGTTTATTTTGTTCTTTATTTAATATTGCACTTTATCCTTAAGCAAGTTTTCCCTTGTAGAAGCAGGGATAAGGAAACACAATTTAGGATCTATTTGTTTACCGTAATGGCAACCATTCTTTATAATTACTGTATTCCAGAGGGAAAACAGCATTGTTTTGTCTTATCTTGCAAAGTTTTGAATCCTTGAACCATACTTTCATTAAGCATTTTAACAGATATAAAAAAACTCACCTTAGTTCAAGATGTCACATGTGGCAAATTATTTCCCAGACCAGTCCATTTTCAAGTGTAGGTTTTGAATTGAGACATTTAATAGAGATACAAATAAAAAATTCAGTATAATAAAACTTTTTTCTTCACTGACGCATCAACTCTTCTCTTTTCCTTAACACACAAAAGCATAAAAACATTCCGATGTCTGTGACTGGAAATCTAGTAAGATTTATTAAAAACATATTCACTAGAGATTCATATTCAAGAATCATGAGTTTTAAAAAAAATTATGTCACAAAATAGACAGAAAATAATTTTCACATATGCAGCTTTTTTAAAGGGTTGCCTACACTAAGCACCTATTGTTTTGTAAAACCTTTACACCAAATTATGGTCATTTAGACCTCTTCTATTTCTAGAATAGACAATAGAAATTGAGAAATATGTCCTTGTTATTTCTTTATAGATGAGATAAACACAATTCAGCCCTTACATACCCATCCCTATTCTATATTTTAAAATAGCAAACATTGTGGTGATGGCATCAATTGGCCAGCTTAGCAGTTCTATGGCCTGTTTCTGAGTTTGAGCTCAATCAGCATGATCAGACCATGTCCATTGTATTCCTCTCCCTCCTCCAGGAGTCAGCATCTGACATCATCTGTGGCAAAAGTGCTGTGAATGGGAGAATTCCCCCATTATTCACAAGAAGTACTCAGGACTGAGCCAAGACTTCCAGAGAAGCTCCAGCAATTTGGAGAAAGCAGTTTGTGTGCTTGGTTCTGAACCCCAGCAGCAGAAGAGTCGACAGCCTTTGTCTCTAATTCCAAAACATCACCAGGATTAGTCATGTATGTTGTTTTGTTTTCTGACAAGTTCAGTTGTCAGATGCCTTATAATTACAAATAATTTATCATAAAAAAGAGAAAAAAATTAATACTACACATTTTAAAAGCTTTTATTTCTGTCATAGAAATCTTAAATATTGTTATTTTGTATACAGATAACTAGCCCTAGGTTATTTTATCTTCTTCAAGTGGTATAGTTTGAAATGTACTTTGTAACAAATTATTTGAAGCTCTTGGCTTCATTATATTCCTTTGCCTTTACACTGTCTGTCCTACATTACAGTATGAGGAAGGGTAAGGATCTTGCTTCCTCCTGTTTCAATCTTTTCTGAAATTAAAGTATCAGAATCATGTTGTCTCTTTGCACAGAAAGTCTTTCAGTTTTTGTTGCTCCTTTTATCTTTTTTTAATATAATTTTTTTTAAAGATTCAATCTGCAAAAGTACTTCAGGATAAAAAATGCAATCAAGTTCTTATAAAATCTAAACCTACAACATTTTTGGCTTTTTTTTTTTTTTTTT
>VXBI01005643.1:919034-962696 GCA_013397375.1 Toxostoma redivivum
TAATTCACAGAACAAAGTTCATTCTAGATAACCATTTTGCCAGAGTACTGAGAAACAAAAGGGTTTGAAAAAAATTCTGGTTTCCTGAAGTATTTGGTTAAGTGTTCTTTAGTATTCAACTACTTCATTCATTCTTGCCCCTGCCAAAAGTACTGCCAAGCTCCTTCTGATAGTCCTTGGACACTTTCTCCTCCAGTAGCACTGGCTGCTGTGCTCCCCAGCTGTTTGTCTACACATAAGAAAAGCAGGTAACATTTGCTGAGCCTAGCTGAGGAATAAGGGCATGTCAGCTGTCCAGAAAGAACAAAATCTCATGGAGCAGCTGTCTGCTGCCTCTCAGACTGAATCTCTCTCATTAGTGGGGAACTGAAGGTGAGAATATTATTATTTTTGAGGGTTTTATTTTTTTTTTGCATAGTAGAAATTAACTTGATGATTGACTTTTTAAAAAAAATTCCTACAGGGAGATACACTGGAAAAAATAAACAAAGAAAATTCAGTGAGTGATAGAAATTGGTTCTCTTGAGAATCTGAATCAAAGTAAACAGCCTCCCAAACCAACCCATTCAGCTGTCAAAAAAAAGAGAAAGGCCTGTGAATTAAAATCAGGTTCTCAGTACTTGCAATTATTTTTTCACAACAGTCTGCAAAACCAGTCATTTTATACATGAAAATCAAGTACTCAAACAGTTTTAATGTATATTATTGAAAAGATTTGTTAATCATAAACTAATTGATAATTTATTAAGAAATGCAAGACAAAATAACATTAAGTACCAAGAGCACTGAAATTCTTTACAAAAGAAGTTGGATCATGCCACAAAACATTTTTAAACAGATTTTTTTATTCCTGCAGAAGTGATGCAATGTACAAAAGCAAAGTTTTATGTAATAGTAAATGAAGTCCATGTAACTTCTACATATTAAACAGAAATTATGTTTTAAATACTTCATATTTTTTTAAATGCTTCATATTTATCAAGAAATAAAACACTACTTCTGAATAGCCAACTAATAAGAATAAGAAAAATAGATATTTACATTCTGGATGAACAAAATTTAATTATTTTACTTAAAGGGCTATCTTAATCTTTTCACAGTTGACAGAATAGTTCTAAAGCCACTTTCTATTAGCCACTGCTAGAGTATAAACACAACTATAATATGCTAAAAATACATAACTTGAACATACATATAATGAATTTTGCTGTTGAATTGGTATTTTTATACCACATATAATAGGTACTAAAGTTAAAGAGGATACAGTCTTAATTTTTTGTGTTTTGAAGAAAATTATCTTCTGGTGAAGTCATCTGACATTGAGGGCACTTACTGATTTGGAGGAGCAACTCCCAAATTACTTAGGATGTGCAGTCTCACAGAGGAGCTCCCAGATGACATTATTGTGTGCTGTAAGTGGTAGGGTTCAACAGGATTTCAAGACATGACACCAGGCCCACTAATTTACTTGCCATCACAAATCTTTCCTCCATCCATCAGTTAATGGGAACAGTTTCTGCTGCTGAGTACCTTGTCTTCTACAACAAGGTAATTAGGAATTACCAGAACACCTTTATTTTATTGCATGCTATCTAGTGCAAGCACCAGCACAACTTGGTACTTGGCCCTAACTGCAACTACCCCTAATTGAGATAATTGCTCAGCAAATCAAAGTAGCCTAGTGAAGCAAATAATTAAGTGTCACAAAATATTGTGTTAAATCTTTTTTTTTTTCCACCCTCAATAAGTAACAACCTAAGTCTTCCTCTCCTGCATGAAAAGGGAAAATGACATATTACTTTATGTCTCTATATTATCCAGAAACACTTATTTTCTTTACTTCTGAAAAACTTCTGAAACATGAAATTGTTTATAAGTGCAAAGCTTATGTCTTTGGAGCAGAACACTTTGCTCCAAAAGGAGTCAACCTGAGTGAGCATTTGAAAGTTAATCAGTTCACAATCTTTACACGTAAACACTAAACAGCGTAGGAAGACTTCAGACTCTGTCATAAATTTTCCAAAATAAAAAAGTGCAAATTCCAGTTGAACACGAGAACATGATTTTTAAATATAAATATTTTTTAGTAATTGTACAGTGCTTAGGATTTTTGAAAATCGGGTTTGCAGACCTTCATCTTGATAAGTGTAAAGCTGAAATCTCAAAGTGATTTTCCTTTTTGATATATAGGCCTTTGGGACAGAAAAGAAATGTCTCAAGAAATTATTCACCTCCTCCTAAAATAGTTTGCAAAGAGAACTGAGACGAAAGATCTTCAGAGGTATCTGTTTCTTTCCTTTAAAAGAGGGAGTCCAAATTCCCCAGATTAGATTTGTATTACTTTTAGAGATAAGACTCAGTTTAAGATTAAGAAATTTAGATGAAGACATCTGCAGATAAACAGACTGTCTAAAAGTTCTCTATAGTCAACAGAGATCTAATCTACCTTCAGTAGAATGAATCAGTTTACCATAAAATTAACACTTAGGACACACTTCAAGTTACATAGATGCAAGTAATTACTTTCATAAAAACCAGAGACGACAACTACTTCAATTCAAGTTGCTGAGGCCATATTCTCCTTAGGTCTTGAAAACTCCCAAAGACAAAGATTCTAAAGCTCACTGTTTCAGGGCTTGACTATTTTCATTATAACTCTTATTTTATTCATCTGGAGCTTCCTTTGTTTCCCATTATGACTGTTTGCTTTCACTCCCATTGTTTCCCTCAATAAAGATCCCAGCTCTATCTTACTGGAAACATCCCTGTTGGGATTAAGGGGCTGTTGCCAGGTCCCCTTGAAGCCATCTCTTCTGGAAGGCTGAGGAAGCCCAGCTGCCTCAGCCTCTCCTTACAGGCTAAGTGGAGTAGATTGGCAGCTCTACACCAAATTCAGTCCAGTCTGTTAATGTCTTCCTCTTGTTAATGGACCAAAAATTGGATACAGTATTCCTATAGGAAAGTGAATAGTCTCTAAGTAAAGGGAGCAGGAGTGGAAAGTTACTTCCTTAACCTACTGACTATGCTCCTTTTGATAGGTCCACTAGGCCATTAGCCTTCATCATCATATGCACACTGCTGGCTCATGTTCTGCTGTCTGCCAGGACACCAGCTCTCTTTCAGCAAAGCTCCAACCTGATCAGTCACTCCCCACACTAAACTGGGGATTTAATCTGTCATGGGTGAGAAATGTAATATTTGTCCTTGTTGGCATTTTTGGCTATTTGTCCAGTATCAAAGCCAACTGAATAGTAACTTAAGCAGAATGAATGCCCCTCAGGTTGGTGTCATTACTCCTCCTGTATATGTTAATACAAGAGTGGTGAAATACTGGCTGTAATTTTCCCTGAAACCTCATGCCCCCAACTGGTGATGAGCTCATGACCACATTCCTGTATCACCTTTCCCAGCTGGGAGCGTTATGCTCACTGCTGAAATAATCATATCCAACCTATTTTACTTCCTATGGAAAATTCCTGTAGAAGTAAAACACTTATATACAATATTCTAACACATACTGGCATTTCAAACAGAAGGGTGAAATGGTGAAACTGCTGGCTCCTGACCACGAGCCAGCAGTGTGCCCAGGTAACCAAGCAGGCCAACTGTATTCTTGCCTGTATCAGGAATAGTGGGCAGCAGGACCAGGGGAGTGGTTCTCGCCTGTATTCACCACTGGTAAGGCCACACCTCGAGTGCTATGTTCAGTTCTGGCCCCTCACTGCAAGAAGGACACTGAGGGAATGGAGTGACTCCAGAAAAGGGCAATGGAGCTGGGGAAGGGTGTGGAGCACAAGTCCTGTGAGGAGTGGTTGAGGGAGCTGGGGGTGTTTAGCCTGAAGAAAAAAGAAAGCTCAGGTGACCTTGTTGCTCTCTCCAACTATTTGAAAGGAGGTTGTAGCCAGGTGGGGGGTCAATCCCTTCTCCCAGGGAATGAGTGACAGATCAAGAAGACATGGTCTTAAGCTGCACCAGGAGAGACTGAGGTTGGACACTAGAAAGAATTTCTTTGCAGAAAGCTGATCAGACACTGGAATAGGTGCCAAGAGAGGTGATGGAACCACTGCCTCTGAAAGTGTTTAAGGAAAGAACTGATGTGGCACTTAGTGCCATGATTTAGTTGACAAGGTGGTGTTCAGTCAAAGGTTGGACTCTGTAATCTCAGAGGTCTTTTCCAACCTAATTGATTCTGTCATTCTGTTATTTTATGCAAATTGTCACACCAGTTTACACAAGGAGAAGCATCCTGGTTTGGCAAATATTCTCCAAATTATGTAAATGTTTATGGACTTCAATCAGATGATCTGAGTTGTTTAATTAAATAATCATATGAAAGAAGTAGTAGAGTAAGACTACAGAAATCACATCTACTAAATCATCAAAACCTTTATTTTGATAATGATCTCCTCATTTATTAGCATTGCACATGCAACCAGAGAAAATACTGTAGAGGCATTCCTACAACAAGATAACTAACATATGCAAACTTTTAAATCCTTCTGAGAAAAAGAAACACCTACACAAGTCTTCTAACATCAGTTCATAGAAATTACCAAATTAAACCTACAGTGCATTGATCTTAAGTACATAAGACATGTAAAAAGTAGTATACATACATTGTCTTTAGTACCAAAAAACAAAGAGTATGAAATTGAGGAAGATTTTTTTTGGTTTTTTGTTTTCTTGGACAGTTGGGAAAGCATTTTTTATAGACTATCTCCCTTTGTGCTGCAATTAACAATATACCTTGTGTGGTACTTCAAATACGAGGATAGCTCCTTAAGAAGAAAAATCACCAATTAGGAGTGTAAATTTCAAAAAAGCTAAATGCAGTACTAACCATTCTCCCTGGGAGAATTTCTGTTGGCATCAGCAAGTGTTAAGATTTAGTAATACTGGTTTTAAAAATTTAATACTTAATTGGTCAACTTAGAAACAATGCAATTTGTCTTAAGTTGTTGCCACATCTGAAGTATAGTGAATAAAGCAAGATTAATGATTCAGGAAAAGATAATGCTGGTTTTGGCTGAGATACTTTAATAGGTAATAGATACTATAAAGAAAATCAACTCTCCCTCAACCAACAAGTTTTCTCACTTTCCACCTTCCCATTGTCTGCCCATTACCCCATGGGTTGAAATGATGATGAAATTTCACCTTTTTTCTTGGAGTCATGTTTTTGTGCATTTGCAAATTTTGATTTCATGTTCTGTCTGAACAACTGAAGTAAGAGGACTTCACGTTACCTGTTTTCCCAGAGTTCCTCCCAGAAAAGTTGTTCTTTTCTGTCTATCCCTACAAATACCAGAAATCATCTGTGGTACAGGAAAGATAGAAACATATCACTTTGACAACAGTACTCCAAGATACCATGTCAGGTCAGTTACAGAAGTCTGGTGTACTTGTGCCTAACTTTTGACAGAATTTGATGAAACACTGAGTTCTTGAGAAAAACCTGTCTGAAATTTAAAGTAACATAGAAATCACCCCATAATTAGGCATAGACACTCAGAATTGAAAATTTTATTAGTTATGTTTCTAATAAAAATCTATATTGCAGTTAAATGTCACCTATCTGGTATTATCTAAACTAATTTATTGCAACATGCATGGCTAGAGTAATAGGGAGTTTTTGAACCAACTTAAATACAAATCACCCAATTTTATTCTCCCTTTCCAAATCCTTCAGAAAGGAAAAAAGCAGAAGCTTTCTGCATTACTCTAACAAATTGGAAGGGTTTTAGAAAATATTTAGTTTTTAAAATAATTAATAATATAGTTAATAAATAGGTGTTTGCAACATCAGATTTTCTTTTTCTCATATACTAACTTCATGTAATTGCAGGAAGTCCTTAGTGACACATTTGCCTCATGTCATACTACACTTTAGATGTTATTACAGATACATTTATAATAGCTCTTAAAAATAGCTTACATATTTTAAAGAATGGCAATCTTTTGGCATGAATTTCATATCTAATTGTGTAAATTCCTAGACATTATCTTTGTCACAATACACAACTGGCTTCTTAAGTTTAGCATACATGTATTACAAATCTAATATTGATAAAATAGGATAGTTTTGTGATAATTAAACCTCTGAATAAAAAAGATAATCTGGTGGGTTTACCCTGGCTACATCTGCCCCAGCCATGCAAACCCAATACAGATACACTGGGAAAAAAATTTTGAAAAATGGTTTTCATCAGGCACTGTCAAACTGAATGAAGTATTATTAAGAACTTAATCTATAGAAAATAATTCTATTTTGGAAGAAACTGAAGTTTAAGGATATTTGGACTGTGACAGAAACAAGGTAATTTGAACCTTATTCCTAGTTCTGTTCTTTTCTGAACATCAAGTTTCATGAAATTATGAATCACTACAATAACTAGAATTCATCCTAATGGTACAAATTAAACAATGAATTGTGTAAGAAAATTCTGGTATCTAACTAGACACAACTCATCAGCTTAAAATAGTCTATTTTAGCTTGTGTTTCCTAGTGGAGCTCCATACACATACAGTTTTTAGAACAGCAGCAGCTTTTTAATGACAGTTCAAGAATGAAGATAAACAAATTTTAACTGTCACACTACTAAAAAAGGAACTTCATAAATATACTTAAGATAAAACTGAATGGTGATTATTCTTTCTACCTGGAGCAGATGTATGAAGGGTAACTCAAATTCCTTTTCATACTATTTTTTTTGTTTGTTTGTTTGTTTTTTGTGTTTTTTTTGGTTTTTTTTGTTTGTTTGTTTTTTGTTTTACGTACATAAAGTCTATAAACTCTTAGTCTTGCTGAGATGTGAGAATTATTTCTTTTCAAAGTTTTGGTCAAGTGATTTTGTTCTCTCGTTATTTCTGTTGCTGTTTAGTGGAAATTCTTTGTCTATATGTTTCTGGAATTGTGTTGCCTACAGTGAGATGCAAACCCCTAGCAGGAAGATGCAGAAGAGTATTTCATAATTTTTTAACTTATTCTCCCTCTAATGGTAGCACTGATTTTTCCCCCAGGAGAATGATGATCACTCAGAATCCATTCCAAGCTTTTAAACTATTTCCTAGGGTAGCACTTTCTAGCTGGTCTCTCCTGAAATGTGTAGTACATATGCAAAGAATCTGATTTATATAAAAGTAAAAAAGCTTGTCACTGCTTTTCTGTCTGCCATCCTATTTGTTCAAAGAGTTTATTTTCCTTCAGATCATTTCTGTTGTTTGTGCTTATACCGTTATATCCTGGTCTTACAGCTATTTTAATGCAATTTGCAATGAAATGGTTTCTGTTTCTTCCTCAAGCTGCTTCCCAAAATGTTGAATAGTTCTCAGTCCAGAGCAGAGATATTTTTGGATCTCACTCAGCCCATCACTTCGTTTGGTGGCAAATCACTTCGCTGATTTAAAAACTGTAGTCTGTCTGCCACTCACCTAACAGTATTTTTATATCACTCCTGGTGCTCAGTGTCTAAAACAACTCATCCAACAGACTGCAATCTACTTGCTCTGAAAAAGTAGAACAGCCTCTCAAAATGGAACACTGCCTAAGATTAGGCATGGTCTTTGCGTTTCAAGGGCAATCTTCCACCGGAAGAGACATTCTGCTATTCCCTGGTGGATTGATGATGCGGTGCGTGCTCCTGCAGAAAGAAGGGAGGATCACCATCTGCCTCATTGTTTTCTGGTCCCTTCAACTGTAAGGGGGAACCAAAGAAAAGTGTACTTACATGTCAGAGTGAGAACTGCATATCAGCAGTTGCACAAGGGCCTCTTTGTATCATTCAAATCATAAAGGACTCTAAGGCTATCCATAGTTTGTTCTCAATTTTTAACTTCAAGAAAAGAAATTGTACCACTATGCGAAGTATTTTGATTGGGTCCCCACAAAAGATTAAATTAATCTAACTTCAGTCTGTGTAGCCTCTCAGTAAAAGTAGAGTTGCCAACAATGCCATATTAGCATTCTCGAAGAGATATAGCAACTAACTTCCCTAATTACAGATTAAAATTTTTAACCTCCTGCCATTCAAAATGCACTTAAAATAAAAGATAAAAGGTTTGGACAAGTAATTAGGTAATTTACAGGCACACTTTGATTTATGATTGTATGAATCTACAGGAAGATCTGAAGAACAATAGGTGAAGAAACAGAGTTTGATAAAAAAGTCTTTTTGCAACAAGAACATAGCTCAAAATATCAGAATTAATTTCTTTATTAATGTTACAATGCTTGTGTGTTCTTATAACTGCGTGCTGGCTTTCTACTTTTTGTGTGCAAGAGAAGCAATAGAAGGCAAGTATAAATTTCCATCTATTTTGGTGTTACTTCCTAAATTCTCTAAATATAAGGAATAATATATTATTAATTCAACATACTTCAGTATAAATGCAAGCATCGGACAGGTATCATCATATAATGTATCAGATGTTATAACAATGAAATTTAATTATATGATACAGTACTTTAAAAGATTTTCAGTTTTATGTTTCAGCTAGGGGTTGAATACTCAACTAGTGATCATAAAAAAACTGTGCTGAGTTATATATTTTTACTAATTTGGTTCTATGTTTATAATCTCAAGGGGCATCATTTATCCATTTAAACATGCATTTTAACTAATGACCCATGCAATTGCTTACAGCAAGCATCTTTACCTCCCTGTTTGTCTTTTCAATAGCTCTAACAGAAGTAACCAGGAGAGGGAATATGAGTGTTAAGATTAAAGTAATTTCTTCACTATAGATATGGTTCAACCCTAGAGATATCTAAAACTAACTATAGTAGGTTTATAAAAACAATCAGGCTTTATAGAATTTTGTATAAAATTGAAATAAAAATTCATTTAAATTCAGTTTATGTAAGATTTCTAGGTATATAGAAATGTGTCCTTACAGGTAACTATTACTTATTAGGCACCTTCAAAGGAAAATGTTCAAATGAGCTCTGATTATAAACACTAATTTTTCTTGGATACTAAGACATCAAGATGGAGTCAAATGAGGTCATGAGGGTCAAATGAGTAAAAAATGAAAAATGTTCTAGGAAATGGAGGCTTTACATATGGCCATTAGCAAAAACAAAACAGAAGGGCTAAAGGAAGTGATTGCATGGGCTGAGGAGAAGCCTATAACAATTTAGGAGCAATGTCCAGTAGATTTTTCCAGCCAACATTTAGAAGGCTACGGTGTGCCATTTAGAATTCAGAAGCAAAAAAACAAGGCTTCTACATGTCTCAATTCCTTACAGGTCTAAGGTTAGATTGAATATCTCCATATACAACATACAAGTAAGGTTCTTATTCTGCTGTGATACTTTTTAATGAAATATTTCAAAATCCCTGTAAGAGTCAAACTAATTGCACTTTTATAGCTAGAAAGAAGCTGATGACAGAATGAAGTGACCAATCCAGGATTTAGTCACTGATTGACCACTGAGCAATCGATTCACAACTTCCCTCTGAAGAAACAAAACATCAGAGGGAAAATTTTACAGTAGAACCTTTTCAGAAACTAAATCTAAGGAGAAAAGTTGAGGTGAAGTCTTTAGATAAAAAGTAGCAAGATAGGACAGAATCTCAATCTAAGGAGAAAAGTTGAGGTGAAGTTTTTAGATAGACAGTACTAAGACGGGACTACATTGGGACTACCTTGATGTGGTGCTATAGCTTCAGATGCTCATTTCCAGTAGAAATGTTCTGCATATACACACATACTTTGAAGTCTGTGTAAGGATATGGAAACAGCAAAGAGTTACTGCTTGTTAATATAACAGAAGTTGTTTCAGGTAAGTCAAATGTCAGTCTAACTCAACTGTAGTAACTGATATCATTCCTACCAATATTCTATAAACCACATTAATCTAACGTGTAGCTACTGCTTGACTTTTCAGGGAAAAAGACCCAAACAAACAGCAAAACACACAAAGAACTATTTGATTGATGCCATCTAGAGTTCTGAAAATACAAGTTGTCCTCCCCTTGCCTGTGATCTGTCAGTGTGCACACTGCCTGCTTCATGTTCATCAGATGGGAAAGGCTGCACATGAAGAACCTGAGCTCATCCACAGAGCTGATACACAGTCTGCAGCCACAAGTGGAGATCCTACTATCTTCAATTATTTGAACTTTGTGTTCACACTCATTTTGTCTTTTCAGTGCATCTATGGAGTGGGAGACCTCCTGCAGACATGTTTTTCCTCTTTAACCTGAAGTCCTGTAATATAAGCAGATAAGACTTCACTGAAACTAGTATCTCATGGCATCTGTCACATGAAAATTGAAGTGAATTATGCTTACTTTGGGTATAGCTGTGATATCAGAGGGATAAGAACTTGCATATTAGAGCTGCTGGTTCTCTGTCACAAAAAAACCAAATATACATGACATTAATCAAAAGGTAATGGGGAAGTATGGGCTCCAATCTTGTTTTTCATGAACCATACCCATCTCGACATGTCCATACAGATTCCTATTACCATGTGTCTCAATGTATGCAAATCTCAGTTAAACAGTCTCCTACAAATTGTCTAGATGTTAAAAAGTTCTCTAAGTTTTGATAAAGAAAATTGATCTTGCAATGTTTAATTAGCTTTAAATATTTCCAATTTCACGCCTCCAATACATGTCCCTAAACCAGTTAGAAAATCAAAGAAAACTATTTCCTGGCATAAGCCAAAGAAGAAAAAAAATCTAAATTAAGTTTTCACATTTATTATATTCTTTTCTTCCCTTAAAAAATTCTTCAGTTCTATCAATTCATCAGAACGTGATTAATTTGATATTAATGAGCTGCAATTTAGGGTACCATAGCTTTTTAGCCTATGTTTTGTCACTTCATACAGTATTAAAGGTGGTTTATTAGTTTTGCCTTTACCACCTCTTCTGTTATTGTCATAGGGATTTTTTATAATTTATAATATATTTTAAATCCCTGAGGTGTTTTAAAAATACATTCAAAATTCATGCAAACACTTCACATAAGTATACACCAGGTAAACATAACAGTGGCCTTATGGTTTGTTTTAGGTTGTACAGGCAGACCCAGTAATTGTAATGCTTTGTTTTAGTGATCACAGCTTCAGGTCCAAGACCATTCATTCCTATGATCTTATCTCAAACACCTGGACCTCATAGGATTTATGCCTTCTTATTGCCACCTACAGTCTCATCAACTCACTTTCTACACCTTGCTATCAATTTTGTATCACAACTAATTTAACCTTGTTATCAGTTTTGTTGAGTCTTGACACTTAATAATACAATAATACTGAGCTTTGTTTAATGGTTTGGGACATCAATTTTACCTTTTTTTAAGTCTACATTTTTGGCATTGTACTTCCATTGAACTAAAATTTACCTATCATGGCAAAAAAATACAAAACACCAAAACATAAAATAATACACTAATTTGGGCCCATCATTCTCTACTGTTATACCACATGGATTTACAAATAAAGAATTATATTTTTTTCTCTTGTATTAATATAGGCTGGTCCACTGCTTTCTGAAGTCCACTGATTGAAATAAATTACTACTTCTGTTCTTGAAGGTTCACATAATGTCAAATTTGATCTCAAAAAAACAGACAAGTAGACAAGTTACTGACATAAGCAGTGTCTGAGAACAGTCGTTTGTGATGTAAGAGAGCTTAGCAGTTTAAAATATGCTAAATAAAATCTGTATTTTGAAAATAAGAGTAATATGAGAACTCTCTGAAGTCAATTTTTTTCCATGATGTAACTCCACTGATTTCACTATTTGTGATTTGCATCATACTAAACCATAGGAATAGGGAGCTCCACAAAACATCTGAGAACATATTAAACTGTCTGAGCACAATCACACCAGTTATATCAATGGACTGCCTTAGTCTTAGAAAATGTTGTTAGCTGCTAAGCACCGATGGTTGTGAGATCTTAAATTCTATATGACATCTGATACATAGAAGTCATGAGCATTAATTATTTCAACGAGACTGTAATCATAAACTTCCTTTCAAAGTGCCCACAAAGCAACTAGTGATTTCCTAAATCTTTTAATGCAGTATTATTTTGACATGGGTCTGTAGAGACAACAATTTTATTAAGTGCAAACTCTAATGAATCTGCATTTGATAATAGTAGGAATGGAGGGAAAAACAAACAAACAAACACACATGTACGTGCCTTATTTCTGCCTGTCCAATAGCAACTGGGCAGCAGAATAAAATAAACAATGAATAAATAAATCAATAAATAAACTCATAAAGTTTACAGCAATACATTTACCAGTATCTTCAATCACATTTCACTAGTTTTTAGCAAAGGCTGTATTCAGGTTGTATTCTGTACTTATTCCCTGGAGATTAGTAAATTACGGTGTCGATTTTATTGTTTGTTTTGTGAGTCTGGTTTGTGCTTGTTTTGGTTTCTGTTTGGTCTGGAGTTTTTAAAAATAACACTACCACTTTTGTTTATCTGAGTGAAGAAATTGCAACAACCAGGATTTAGAGGTTCAGTGTGCAAGAAGCAGAGTCAGTTCTACTGCTACCTAAAAATATCAAACCTAACTAATCACTGGAAAATAGAAATAAATAGAATAAAACCCAGACAAAAAACCCAATCAGTACATTTTTCTTGTATTTGTTGTTCACACCAGCATTCCAGGAAAAAAAGTTTAAAACCTCAAAAAACTGGGTATAAATAACTAATTTCTGAATTGATCATGAGTTTCATGAACAACAGCTTGAAATCACTAAGCCTACAAGCAGTATATTTTCTCTTTTATTCCCACTTATGCTCCCTAATCTCTCACACAGACCATAGCACACACAACCCAAACAGAAAGTCAAATTCCTATAAAGTAGAGCTTATCTTTAAAGAAAAAGATTTAGGTTTTTTGTTGGTTATTATCTAAGTCTAAAAAATAACCAAAAGAAGATATGAGGGGCAGCTAAATCCATAAAGTGGCTTTGAAGTGCTGAGTGTGACCTAAGCACTGCTAAAAACATCTTTGCTTTATCCCTTTAAGAGGTGATTATTACACTAAATTTTGCAAATCATGTAACAGAGAATAATAATTTAACTTTTGTTTTATTCTCAATTTTCTTTTAAAAGCTACAGTTTAAACATGAAGAAAACCCACTACTGACAAGCATGACATGAGCAGAGAGTAGTCCTTAGAATTTGCAGTTGTCATAGAATTCTGGTAGAGGGTCCCAGAAAAATAATTATCTGCAAACAGACTGCACTTTAGTCATACTCGACTTCTCACATTCGAGAAGGGGTGTGTGTGTGTGTGAGGGGGGTGTTCTTCTTTAATTTAAAGATTATTTTGCTAAATAATTCAAAATAGCATGCAGATTTCATCATTATTAAAGTCAAGAATGGATGGCAAATGGGTAGTATTTGGGCACCTGACAGTATTGATGCAAGAGGAAAAAATCAACCAACCACTTAAATAAAAACACACACCACAACAACACAATGCTGGAAAAGCTTTCTCTTTGTCCAGGTGAAGAATGAACAAACGAGCAGCCCTGAAATATGTTCCACTTTGTTTTAGTGAATCACTGTTGCCATTTGCTGTACAGAAAAGCCGACTTGACAGCATTGAAGATAACTGCAGTATCCTACAGCTGTCCAATCACTCACTGCTTAACTCATTTTTCCCCAAAATGTACCTTCTCAGTACTTTATTACAATTGACATTTTTAAAATACCTATATGCAGAATAAGATTTTAAAATCCAAGAAAGGTATTAGTAAAAAAAACAAAAACAAAAACAACCACAAAAAAACCCAAACCAAAACAACAACAAAAAAAAATCTCCCAAAAAAACCCAAATCAAAACACCCCATAGCTTGTAGCCACATAGTACTGGAAAAATAAAATCCCAGGCAGGCACAAGTCTAATCGCCAGTCAGTTTAGGAGACTTCTTCCCTCACAAGATGCCTACAGTCTCCCAATAAATTCAAAGAGGATGATTGTGCAAGTTTTCTTTTGTTGCCACCAGGAAGGTGCATATACAGTGTACATTGAATTGGCAGCATCTTTTAAGAAGTAAGCAAAATTTCTCACATTTTGCAGCAGAGATACCAATTTTCTCACACGTTTCTGCTTCCAAAACCAGTTTTTCATCTCAAAACAGAAATGGGAGAGGAAGCCTGACTCACTATGTTTTAGAAAGTTTCATGACTTCTCTCCAGCCTCCAAAATTAAAGATTTCCAAAGAACCAAAGAACTCAAATACATAGAATAATGAAAAACTATCTAATAAGATAGCATTCGCAAACTATGTTGGAAGTAAGAGAGATTTCCATTGAGATGAAGCATATATTTCTACTAAAGGTCCTTTCAGTTCAAATGCCGACTTTCTGTAAAGCAGTGTACATAGTTTAAATCTTAGATTAAGAAGCAGACACAAATCCTAAAAAGAATATAGGCATGGAATCTAGGAATGGAGGGATGGGATCAAGAAAGCAAAGGAATGCACAGCTGGAGCTGAATTTAGCAAGGGATGTGAACGATATGAACAGCTTCTGCAGGTATGTTAGTCAGAAAAGGAAGACAGGAGGAATTCTACTCCCCCAATAAATCACAGAATCACACAATCATTTAGGTTGGAAAGGCCCTCTAAGATCGTGGAATCCAACCCTTAACTGATCCACATGTCAACTAGACCATGGTATAAGTACCATACCCAGTCATTTCCTTTACACTTTCAGGGTGACTCCACCCTCTCCCAGGGTAGTCCATTCCAATGTTCAACCACCCATTCCATAATAAAATTCGTCCTGATGATATGGAGGAGGCTGAGCTACTTGATGACTTTTTTGTCTCTGTTTTCACTGGTAAGTGTTCTTCCCTCATCTTTCAAGTCCCTGAACCTCAATGCAATACTTTGACCTCTGCAAGATATTTGATATTGTCCCCCAAAATTTTCTTGCTTCTAAATTGGAAAGATGTGGGTTTAAGGGATGGACCAGTCAGTGGAAAAGAACTTGGGAGGATAGTTGCATCCAAAGATGGTGGTCAACAGCTCAGTGTCCAAATAGAGATGAATCACAAGAGATGCCCCTCAATGGGTCATTCAGGACTGATACTGCTCAATACTTTTCATATGGACACACTGTGATCAAGTGCAGTCTCAGCAAGTGTGCAGCTGAGTGTTGTAGTTGATACGGTTGGCAGAAGGGGCGTCATCCAGAAGGATATTGTCAGGTTTGACAAATAAGCCTGTTGAAATTTCATGAAATTCAATCAGGCCAAGTACGAGGTCCTGCAATTAGGTCAGAGCACTCGCTGATATCAGCGCATGCTAAGGAATGAATGGATTGAGAAAAGCCCTCTGAAGAAGGATCCAGGAATAGTGGTGAATAAGATGCCTGGATGTGAGCAGGCAATGTGTACTTACAGGCCAGAAGGCCAACCATACCCTGAGCTACATCAGAAGTGTAACCAGCAGGGTGAGGCAGGGGTTATCCCTCTGCTCTTGTAAGACCCCAACCAGAATGCAGTATCCAGATTTGAAGGCCCCAGCACCAAACATCACAGATCTCTTAGAGCAGGTTCAGGAGCAGGCCACGAAACACCTTTCCTGTAAAGAAAGGCTGAGAGAGATTTGCGTTCTTCAACATAGAGAAGGTTCTAGGGACATCCCACTGGGGCCTTTCAATACCTAAAGTATAAGAAAGATGGAGACAAATTCTTTAACAAAGTCTCAAGTGTTAGGGATAGTGACAAGGTTTTAAAGCATTTGACACTAGAACAGGTGGCTCAGGGAAGTTGTGGATGTCCCATCATTGGAAGCATTCAAGGTCAGGTTTGACAGGGCTTTGAACAATCTGATCTAGTAAAAGATGTCCCTGCTCATTGCAGGGGGTTGGAATTAGATGAGATGGGCTTCAAAGTTTGTTCCAATCCAAACTATTCTATTATTAAAATGCTCAACTTATAGACAGCTAAGTTAGTCCTTCAAATTGCATTGTAAAGTCAAAGAAGACAAACAGACATTTCTGCTTTGAAATTATTTCTCTAATGTTAACACAGGCTTCTAATATTAATTGGCCTTTGAAATATTCAATGATTATAATCTTCTATGAATAGCTCTGTATTCAGCTATCACAAATTTAGGGAACTAGTCAGTCAAAGGTCACCCTAGCTGCTGGCTAGTACACGGATCAGGAAAGGATTTTGCAGTCAACAGTTCTCTGGAGACTTCTAATGAAAACTTTGATTAAAACAGGCAATTTTGAAAACTAAAGCTGTATCAGGAGAAGTAACTGTTTTATGCATGCCATGTTTTATGACTGTGAAGCCCTGTAATCTAGTACTGCCATCCCCAGTAACAGACCATAAGCTTTGTAAAGGGCTTGCAAGGCCTCAGGACTGATTCTTGCTACAGTCAGGCTCACCCTGCATGAAATTCTCAAACTTGCCTGCAGCTTTGCTTTACTTCATTTAGCTGTGATAGCAATTTCTCTAATTTAATGGCTGTCTAAAGCTAATTTGGTTTCCTCTTTTTTTTTCTCTTTTTTTTTTTTTTTTTTTTGATGGTAAAACTAGAGTTTTAAATGAATAGCTGTAGCGAACAGTCTATGCAGAATGAAGTATTTTGCAACTGGCACAATGACATGGTTCAGAGAAATACAAGCCTGCTTTGAGTCTTTGAGAAATAGAGATAAAGGATGGAGTCCAGGGAAATATACATACAGGAACAGTAAGAGATGAGACAAAGACTTGGCACTAGGTAGCCACAGTGATGAACAACTCATAGTCAACCACAGAAATGCAGACTGAGACAAAACTGAGTTTAGGAGTAACAAAAAACCAAAGGACTAATAGCTAATATGCACAGGACACCATATTAAGTAAGTATGGTGGAACTTCAGACCATGGAAAAAAGAGAAAACATAAAATCATTTTAAGTAAGGATAACCTCAAGTGTATCCTAAACTGAGAAATAAGAAAATATCAACTAGTGGACTCAGATGAGCAGGGGAAGGATAAGCATAATAGTAGAAAAACGGGCAGAAACCAATAATTGTTTGTTCAACTATAACCTTCCTCTTGTTCTCTTTTCCTTTTCTGTAAAAAATTCATCTGGACTAATAATAAGTAGATACTCAAGACTGATTACTCTAACAATTTTGGGTTTGCATACATACATACAGAAAGAATGCTGACTCCCCATAAATAAGAATTTTGCAAAACTGCTGCTTTAACCTTCTTGTAACTTCAGGTTTACAATCCACTGACACAACACAGATGTGCCTTGTGTAAGAAAGGCACATATCTAATACAGTCAAGGAGATTGTGTGAGCTTCCATGCTTCCCATAGCCCTTTTCAAGTCAATCCTATAAGCCAACTTCAAAAAACCTTAAGGGAAGATTTCTCAAAAGTATTCTAAGCATAAATAATTCTATAAATGTTTTAGGAAGTCTTCCCATATATATAAGATAAAAGATTTCAAAGTGTTAAAGGGTATAAATACAAAATAGAGAGTTAACAAGTATTCTAAATGCTTTTGCAGACTCATTTATAGCAACACATATACTTAATGACGTTAATGAGATTACTTGGGTGAATTAACGGTATTTAAATATTCAATACACAAAGTAGTCCAATAGATAGTACAAAAACATGGAGGTGAGGATCATGTGATACATTTATCGTGTGATAGAATAAATCTCAAAAGTTTCAGTTAAAATGCAGTGTCTACATTACATGTACTACAAGCAATCTAGTCCCTTTCTTCAAAATTAACAAGTTAGTGACATACCAGCTACTTTCTTCATTACTAAGCAAGATCTAAATATAGCAAAAATTTAGACATGCCTGTTTTGATGAGTACATCTATCTATTTGCCTTATTATCCCAACTGCAAAACAAAAACTTGGAATGTTATGCAAATGAAACCTTCAGTATATGGGAAGGATATGAAAAACAAAGAAATTCAAAGTGCAATTATTAATGGATTAGTTATACAAGAGAAGATGAAAAACAAGGTATGTGACTGTATTTATATGCTAACTATCCATCTAACACAGCAAAGTACACAACCTTTAATTAGTCAAGATAGTGGCTGCTGGCTACAGTGCTAGCAAATCCAACTTCCTATTTTCTATCCAAATAACCCACAGGGGTTTATTCCAGAAATACTAATTCAACCCTGCATCACATTACACCTTCTGCCAGTTTCAAAGAATAAAAATCTGGAAACAATGATTCCATTTGAGATAGAGATTTTTCCATTTTCTTTTATTTTTGCAACAAAAGACATAAAATCCCTAAGTCGTCTTTGCCATTGCAGGCAGATTCATAATAAATACAAAGTAGTTATCAACAGTAACTCTTGGTAAGCTGCAGAGACTGTTTTACAGAGGCAGAAATATAGTTTTCATAATAAAAAGTGATACTACTTCAAGGAAAATAGATAACAAAAAATATAAGCAATATAAAGACAACAACAAACCAGAACTGGTTAGGCTGGAAATGCATTTTTATTATCTGAGAGTTGAAAAGCCCATTACAACTTCTCCTACTTTGTGCTGGCCAAAGGAAAAAATAACTTGCTTTACAAATAAGGCCACAAATGAAGCAAGTCACAGTCATTCATTAAAATTTAGGTTAGTTACAGTTGTATTTAATCTGGGACCATCTGAAGGTAAATTAACACTACTAAGTATATCCAGTAACAAGAGAAGAAATTAGGATCTAAATTTTCAACCAACTAGAAGCCTGGGAATAAATGCATCAAAAATCTCCTGTGAGTAGCTTAGCAACATGCTCCAGATACTGGCAGTATTTTGATTCCCACACTGGTAAAAAGGAAAAGACTAAGTCCAGAGCTGAAAGTTCAGGCAAAATGGAGTTTGAACAGAGAAGAGGTTTCTTCTTTAACTACTGGCATGCTGATATTTGGCACAAGTTTGCTGTTTACAATAAATACGGAGTGAGCAGGGAAGGACAGAGGCTGCTTAGTTAAAATTCTATCTCCAGCAAATCTGCAAGGCTATGAACGAAAAGTTATTCCACCAAATCCCATTTGGCTGTAAAACAGAACAAACAAAAATGCCAATTCTGTTAAGTCACATTGAGTGGCTTGTTTCAGAAAAGCACTTGGAGAAGAGATGAATTCCTTTAATTCCTTATATGGATGAATTTAAAAAAACCAAAAAAAACCCACAATTTTACAATTATGGAAGTTTTGATAAGGCTTGTTTATCAAACTATTTCAGCTTCAAGATAACATATTCTAACTTATAAAAATAAAGTCCAGGTAGAAGGACTAGAGCATTTTGAACAGGAAAGTTAGTCTCTTTCTATTCAGTAGGAGTGGGGTTTGCTTATCTTGGGGTTTTTGTTTGTTTGTTTGGAGTTCTTTTTTTAAGCTACCTACAACACTATCTACAGGATTTTTAGATCACACTGCATGTTTGTCCTGGTTCCAGGTGTGACAGAATTAAATTTCTTCATAGTAGTTAGAACGTAGTTTTGAAATTGTGATGAAAATGATTTTGATAACAAGGGATGTTTCAGAAATTGCTGAGCAGACCTTACATGCCTTTGTGAAGGCCTTTCTGTCTTTTCAATGGCTGGGCTGGAAGTGCACAAGATGGTGGGAGAGAACACAGATGGGACAGCTGACCCCTACTGACCAAAGCATTATTTTATATAATATGGTGTCATGCTTAACAATCAAATGGGCAGGGTTGGAGTCTGGCTAGGGCTGCCATTGCTCAGAGATGTTTGGAGTGATGGCATTTGTCTTCCCCAGTAACCACAGACATGATAGGGTTCTACTTTTGTGGATATGTCTGAACACCTGCCTGCTGATAGGAAAGAGTGAATGAAATCCTTACTTTGCTTTGCTTGCAAACGTAGATTGTGCTTTAACTACTATACTGTCCTTTTTCTCAACCCACAATTTTTTGCACTTTTACCCTTCCAATTCTCTCCCACATTCCACTGTGGGGCTGGTGAGCAAGTGAATGCTCAGCTGCCCCCTGGGGCTAAATCACAACAATAAACTTAATACTCATTCAGAAGAGGCAATGACTGCACTTAGATAATTGTGACATTTCAAAAAACTCTTGAAGTGTTTCTTACAAGTTAATATTAGTCACACGAACACACATCAATGAAGACAGACAAGAAAGAACATGAAACGGGATATTAATATCAGCACAGTTGGGATGATGATCTCTCAGGATGTAGCAGCAGCATGAAACTACTGTAGTAAGTTATTTAGGCTATACAGAAAGAGAAACAATCCTGTTACAACACCAACTTTCCACTTCTGTTTTTCATGATAGAACGTACTGTTCTGGTTTAGGACAGGCACCTCGTAGTAGCAGAGGACCAACACCTTAATATTTCTCTCTGGTAAGCCATTTTTACCAAAACTCTTTCCTTTTTGGGTTCGTGATCTCAAATAGTAGCAGAAGAAAGAATTTTGTGGAGGGAGGTTATGAGTCCACTAAATCATTACAAGGTATGAACCACCAACAGTATCTTTGTTACCGATTCAAGTACCAAGGACAGAGATCACAGTAGCTCTTACATGGATCAGTAAGTCACCAGAAGGCACAAAATAATCCCTTCTGGAAGCAGATGCAGTCAAAAAGACAGTTCCAAGAACTTATCCTAAAACATATAATTACTTTTGCGAGGGCTACCAGCCACACGAAGAATGTCTTTCCCTCATTAAAGATCAAGCTGGAAAGATTGGGCCTGTGTGAAAGCTGGGAAGCAGAACACAGGTGACATAGCTTACAAATTGACTAACATAATGGTCATAACATAACAGTTATTCTTCCTCTAGGTACAAAATTCAGGGGTTGATAATGAGACCTACAACATTTAATTTAATTTTTCAGACAATTCAAGTAGGGCGTATTCCATCACAATTTTCAGTACAGTGCCTTTATTTCTAGGAAAGAATTTCCTATAACTTCTTGGGAAGATTCTGCCCTTAAACATTTTAAGAAAATAGCATTCTAGATTCCTGACTCCTGGTCCTTTGAATATTGCTGAAATGCAACATTTAAGTGAAAGGAATTTCCCTTCTTTAACTCATTCATACGCTTCAGAACACGAGCAGACTATTTTACCTATCTCTCCTCACAAACACAGCATTTCATTTTTCAGAAGTTTTCTGAATATATGTAGAATTAAATATAATTTTCTTTAGCTGATATTGTTAAAAATCTTTTCAAATCGAAATCACTGATATTCTAGATTAGGTAGCAGAGGTCTTACAGAACAGGTTTACAGCCCTGCTAGACTTCTTCTGCCCTGAGATGTTGCTGCTACTAATTAAGGCATGCTGTGATACATGAAATATCAGGGGTTTTTTTAACTGCATTATGATTTTTTTCCTCTATGTCATCATTAACAGTCATTCATATGATATCCTTACAAACAGATGTTCTTTTAAGGAAAAGTTGCTAAAGAAAGAAAGAGAAAAACATTTTTCCCTTTGTAAGGACTGCAGTTGACAGAGGAAATCTATACCCAAATTCATTCTTAGAAAACAATCACATTCACTCCAGAGAGGTACAACTACAAATTTCAAAAGGACAAAAGTCCTTTTTCAGTCTCCACTTTCACTATATAAAGTTTTTGCTTTATTTAATCATGTGCATACAAAAACACATATTGATAAAAGGTTCAACAAACAACTTAGCTTGGAAAGAACAAACTACCAAAATAGCAAGGGGTATTTAACTAAATTTGGAAACATATCAGCATGTTAGAAGGTCTTATGGCAAATTATGCTAACAGAAAAAACTGTCAATATTTTTACGACAGCAGCAGCTTTTACTATAGCATTAATTTTAGTTAAGTTTTCTTACCAAAGAAAAGCTTAAAAATAGGCAGTTTGTGATTTTAACATTTAGAAAGATCAAACACATAGAATTTACACTGCTTCTTTCTCCAAAAACCACAGCAGAACAGAAAATACTACAGGTTTTGGAGTGACAAACTGAATTCTTGCCAAAAATCCACACAGGAGAATATAGAACGAAAGGCCTAACTCTCGATTTCATTGTTAGATACTCACTAGAATCTTTTGGGGCTTTCCTGAGCTGGATATACTAATCCACTGATGTTCACAAGTAATTCACAGTTTCACATCACTGGAACAATCAAAATTGTTCCATTTCTTGAATCTGCTAAGAGAAGGGTTCCCTGCCCATGGTGGTGATGGGGTTTTGAGGCAGATGGCTTTTACAGTTTCTTCCAATATTCTATGATTCTATTAAAATTAAGTATTTTTTAATAGATAAAAGAGGATCCATGACTAAACCACCAAGATTAACTGGCAATGGCTGAAGATTCAGGAGACTACTCATCTCACACTGAATAGCAGGGAATCATTATGCATACGAATTGCATAAAGTTGGTATTTTCTTGCCAATTTAGCTTCCTACTGTGAACATGAAATATTTACCTCAGATTATTCACTGGATTATTCATCCATCCCCAAAGAGTAACTACTCTCATCATTGTATCCGTTTGTTGGGAGAGCTAACAGCCATTGACCAGACTCATGGACAACAAGCAGGAAGCAGTTCAAGCACCAAATGACAAGCAAACTTTTACTCTTAAAATTAAGTGCAGAAAAGGCACTTTGATACTTGAGGGAGGGAAACAAGCAAAACCCAAAATACATTAGCTTGAGTCCAGAAGTCCATTATCTTCATGGGGATCCATGTTGACTGGAAAAAACCAGTGTCAGGAAAATTACCTTGGCAAACTCACAGAACCATACTAAATTGGTAGGGGAAATGTTTTAATATTTTTGTTTATTTTATATAGACAAAAGTATTGAACCATAAAAAAGCCAACCAAACACAACAACAACAAAAATAAAACCAAACAAACAAATAACAAACACAAAACAAAAATCAGTCAAAGCAAAACAATCTCTCACAAGGTAACAGACACTCAGGAAGAACAAGACATGCAAGAGATGAAAAAACCAGAAAATTTCTTCAAAGGCTATACACCATGGAAGTGCATCACTGCTTTCTGCTGTTGATGTCAAAAGGGATTTAAAAAGAGGCTTTGGGAAGGTGCATAAGGGAGACTGATGTGACTGACAGTATAAATGTTAATGCTGGGTGTGAGCAGAAACCTTTGAGAAATCAAAGAACAAAAGAAAAAAGGAAATATGGCCTTCAGGCAAGTAGAATAGAAGGACATTCTTCATGAGCTCTTTCTCAGGCAAAGAATAGCGGCTGCTCTAGAACAGAGGTCAAGGAAAGGTATGAACAAACACCACACCCAGTACATCTAGCTTGTCTTTAAACATTGTCCACCAATTCTACACTACAAAATATGTTTAGAAACAACAAAAACAACCACATACATACAGACACACACAAAGCCAAAACAAAAAAAAATCCCCAAAGAAAACAAAACAAGCAAACATTAAACAAACAAACAAACAAAAAAAAACTAAAACAAAATCCAAAACCATCCAACCAAACAAACAAATAAACAAATACAACTCCTTAAAATGAACCAAGGAATGTTAACCTTAGAAAGTATCTTTATGGTTAGTAGCAGACTAGTGTATCCAAATATAAGCTAAACTCCATGATGTTTCATTTTATGTTGATGACTAGGAATACACTGTGAAATGAGTATTGCACTTTTGCTACATTTTTGCCACTTGACAGCTGGATTCCCTGAATGGCAGGCCATGGTACCTTAATAGAAGGCCATCAAATTATAAATAATGCATAGCAGTTCAGATAACTGATGTAGTTTAAAGAGCAGTTGTGTCTATGACCAAACATAAGCAAGTTTTCTGTATGGGAGGAATACTTTGACTTTCCAAAGAAAACTACTACAATGATACAGCAATGCTAATTTTTTAATTCTGTATGTAGCTCTAAAAGCATCTTTTTTAAAAATGGGTTTTTAACTTCATTCTAGAAAAGCAGGAATTAAACTGATTTTACCGGGGAATTAGGCAAAATTGCACAAGTCCAAGTACTTTCTTTTCTCCTTCTTCAGTCCCCTGCGAAGCCTAAGCATATTTCCTATGATGCAAACCACTGCAGTTATAAAAACAACCACATTTTAGAGAGAGAGGAGCTACCCCTCAATTCTCCAATTGCATTGATAAAAAAAAATATGTTTATATGTGAAACTCTGATTGTAATAGTCAATAAATCTTTTAATATTTTAAGCTGACTGATGCTATAAACTGAACTTACTACTTCTGAAGTTCATAATTCTTTTCACTGATACAATCATATGTCTGAAACTTCCACAGATATTTTCATTTCTAGAAAATATGAACAGTTCAAGTTTCCAGCAGTACCAGAATTTAGAGAGTTGATGTGATTGCTGAGAAAAATTAAAGTATTATTAGTTAAAAATATAAGAGAATCTCAGAAATGCACATACAAATCTGGTGATGAAATGATCCAGTAAAGAAATCTACATTTCAGCCTAAGAATTCAGTAACTGCCTAACTACATTAGTGTCTTATTAAACTCTCTGATCTACTGCCTCAAAGATCTGATTTAGTTAATGTTAGTATCCACACAATATATGGGTGACAGCAGGTTAAGCCAGGTAAATACAACCAATCTTCAAGGGCTTAGAGTGCCATAATGTGGTTTCACTAGCTTCATTCTTATTTCTCCATGTTAAAAACACAAAGGATCCAGTTCTGTCGTTGCTGCACAGGAAATGAGGTCACAAATGAAGAATATACTAAGTTAAAGGCACAGGTCAGAATCTTAGCGCAGGGATGGGGAAAACATGTTCTCTCTCTGCTAGGGATACCACATATGGGTATAACTTCAGAGGCCATTCCATCACCATTGAAGTGGTTCACTTGCCTTGTTTCCTGGTTTAGTGCCCTACTGAGTTTTTCAAACTCTGCATCCTGAACCCATAATATCCCAAACTATCAGCTGGCAGCAGCATTCAGTAGCACTTCAATGCTCCCCTTGGTTCCACTGAACAGTAATTCACTTACTCAAGAGAGGAATGAAAGAGCTGGCCAAAACCAGGGGTAGGCATATAGTTTAGGAAGGCAAACTAGTCAGGGATGGGTAGCTGGCAGAGTGATTATAAAGACTTCTACTGACTGGTAATATCTGGTCTGTATTCCCCTGTCCTAGAGGAACTGATGTGTTAAAATCACATATGACACAGAAGCCAGAAGATGTTGCTATTAAAAGAAGGTAGTCTAGGAAACAGTTATTGAAGCTCTTAAACTGTGGGGCAAATCAGCTGGCTGTTGCAGCAGAGATCACTCCAAGCCTTCACAAAAATAAACCTAACCCCTCACTGCTACAATTCCTTCTAGAACCATCAGTACTCACTGCCTGTGTCTACACTGAAATGCTGTCACTGAGTGAAATTCACCACTTCTTCCAGATCTGGATGTCACATTTTGAAGTCAATTTAAAGTTCAATGCCAGGTTTACATCCCTAAATCTGAAAGGGGGCAGTGTTGTTTAACCAGAAAGTGGTGTTGTCTGTCACTGTTAATTACAGCTCTTCCTGCTGGGGTTTTTACAAGAAAGTAGGCCAGCAGGAAGTGTCATTATATTACAGCCTGTGGCTCCATGCATGTGTTCCTAAGTTGACAGTCAGGAGATGTCCTTTAGCCTTTTTCACTGTACTTTTCAATATGAAAAACAAGATGCTCAGATTGCATAAAAAGATGAAATATGCTATTGCATGCATCTCATAGAAGAGAATAATAGAGATGCATAGAAAGCAGCTTCCTATTGAGGCAACAAAAACAGGTCCTGGTGTGTTCATGATTTCTGATGTTCCTTTTCAATTTACCTAGAAAAGCTTATAAAGACTGTGGCAATGAAACTTAGTCGTTTCTCACAGCCCCCATATTAGTTAAAAAATAAGGGACTGATTAGCTAACTTACCAGGTGATAAGGCTTTGAGGGACAAAAAAATGGGGGAATAGCTGCCAAGGAGAGACATACTGTGAGCTACCCACCCAAAGAGAAAAAGCTCAAAACAAAAAGTTTGAGCTACTCATGACACTTCCTATGCCCCTGTTCTTTGCACCTCTCAATATGCATATTGAATTCAAAAAGAGACTTTTAAAAACACTATCATTTCAAAACATTAATGAGATATGAAAGAAAGATAGATACGTATCAATATGGAGTAGACGTTGTCACTGTCAAGAAAGGGAGGTAAAGTTTCAACAGTCCTAGAAAAACATGATCAAAGCTTGCCAAGCATCTGAAGGTACCTGTGGTCTCTAAGGTATTGTGACTTTCTCAAAAGTGGTCGCTAATGTGATGGATCTACACACTTGAAAATTCTCTTCCTAGTAAAGAGCTACCATTAAACCATACTACTTTCTACATTCAGTTTCACATCAACTGCATCAATAAAAACATTTCAAGCACTTAGCTGATTGTAGGCAAATTTTTCAGAATAAACACTATCAGTCAAGGATTAGATCTATGAAACCATAAAAAAAATCACTTGGAGTTTGAGAAATAATCTGAAAATAAGCCTTCTACAACTTTAAGCATTACAAGCCCTGCATTTTCCATGAAATTAAAAAAAAAAAAAAAAAGCAGAAAAAAAATCCAAACATACTCAGTTTGAAAACAATCCTGAATTACAGCCAAAACACCCTTATAAGCCAACAAGCAAATGACTTAATATCACTATCCCTGTTAACTTTCCACAACAAAGGCTGCAGTTCTCATAAAACCATTTTCTTAATACTTTGAGCTACAAAAGGTATAATTCCAGTTTAATGAGCATAATTCTTGGTAGACACAAGACATGCTTGGCTTATTTCTAACAAGAACTGAGTCATCACTGCAGTCTAACACCTTCCACAGAGTAAGTTTCAGCTGCTTTTTAAATTTGTTTTTAATTTTAAATATACATATATTTTTGTTGCCATCTTTTTAATTTTAATTTTCCATGAGAAGAATAATGATTCATTTCCAAGACCAGTTAGGATCCATACTTCCTCATTTTTATCGCTACACTCCTTAAGTTAAACATTGCCTAAAGATGCTTCAAAAAAATAATTTAGGAAATAATAAGAAATCCATTTAAACAAACCCATCACTGAATCCAGCTTTGGAGACCTGACAAATTTTGTTTAAATATTCCATCAGAAATTGCACTATCAGTTTAAATCAAATTTAAAATTGAAAAGTACAGACAAGATGAAGTAGCATTTTAAATATGCTACGAAATAGACCCGACTGTTAATGCAATACCAGCTGATTATTCAACATGAAAACATTTCAACATGAAAAACATGTGTTAAGTACCGTGAACACTCAGCAAGAATAGTTCTTACCTTCATAGATAGCTTTGAAGCCTTGGGCACTGACAGCAAAATCTGTGGTGAAACAGAGGGTGAGGATAGATCCTGTGCTCACAATAGATGATGGAAGCTGAAATCCAGATAACCTGTCCAATAAAAAGGCACAAATTACTAACACTTTTTATAACAAAGCCCATCAATAGATGTGATGAGCACCATGATAAACATCATGTTTTTACATCTGAACTGAAAACACATTATGAGCTTTATCCTGACGCATCTCTAAACATTCACTGCAAAATTTCAAACATGTCCTTGACCTTTAAAACTCTCCTATGTTAACACATCTAAGCACTCTCCAGAAAACAATGAAAGAAAGACCTATTTTGTACCTACTAAAGACATTTTTTTTGTGTGTTAGGACTCATTTTAAGATGAAGACAGGTAAATTTAGGACATCTAGAAGTGGATCCTCGGGCCTTGACTCACTCAGAGATACTTACTACAATTTGACGTAGCTTAGACTATCCTGTGTATCCTCCAGGTGCTGCTTCAGAAAAACCACGGATGTCATATGTTCAATGTGATAAACATTAACTGACAAGAAAACAAACAACACCACCATGCTTCCATTTAAGAGCTTCAGAAAAATTTACCTCACATTTCCCCTCTCACTAGTATTCTTACCTTTACATAAAAAATGGAATTTTGGATAAGCTATAATTACATTGCAATACTGATTAGAAGACAATTTCCCAAAATCTGGATATTTTTTGAGGGTAAAATTGATTAAAGAAAAATGTTTAGATCCTTTACTGAAACACCACCAAACACAATTTGTTAGACCTGGCTGATACTAGCGAGATTTTTTTTAATGATTCATTTCTTATAAATAAGATATAAGACACCATTACTCTCCCACAAAAACAAAGCTATACTGGTAGCTTAGCTAATCCCTCGTTAATTTCTGTTTTGTGAAATAGAGATATGTGATTGAGTATGTATAAGATAACCCTTCCAGAAAACCAGCTTTTGTTTAAATTTCACCCTGAAAGAACATTTTGAAAGAGATCATTATAAAAAAAAAAACAAATAAACAAACACAAAAATCCCATTAAAAAATCCTTTTTTTTTTTAAGATCTAGGTGGTTAAGACAATCCATGTCTTTAAAAAAAACCAAACAAAACCAAAACCACCTTGCCCTTGAAATTTGTGGTACAATTATGTTATAGTTGGCATCCAGAACTATAGAAGAGAAATAACTGTAAACAAAATGCCAGTAGAGCAGTGACACTGAACCAGATTTTCTTTGCAAAATTAGGTTTATTAAAGACCACTTTCATATATAAAAACACATAAGAAGAACTCCATGCTTCAATTGCACCAGTCAGGTGGTTCCCCATTTCTTGCCAATTTTGAGCTTTGGAAATCAAATATAAGGGTCAGAAATCAAAGCAAGAGCTTTAAACGCAGATAAAGGCATACAGTCAAGGCAACGTAAGTAAAAAAAAAGTTTTCTGCAATTTCTTCTTTAGTTTTAAACAACATTGTCTCCCATGTGGCAATTAGCGGTTTACTCTAATCTTTTTACCTTCTGTGTACTTGTCAACCTAATATTCCTATTCTTTTCCACCTCATTTACTCCAATTCCAGAAATAACCAGTCTTCAAACTGCAGAACTACCATAAGGCTTGCCACATCTTATGTTCATGCTTTTGTATGTTCTCTCACCTTAACCAGACAATGCAGTTTTTAGAGAAATGTGCCTCTTGTTCTATTTAATGAATTAGAGTGGTTATCTCTTCTGCCCTATATCTGGAGTGTACTCTTGGACAGTTCATTATTAATTTAGGTATGTATTTTCTGATCTTTCTTATATGTCTCTCTCTTCTTTGCGAAGTGATTCAAAGAGTTCTTGTTTAAAGGAATGGGCTTTGGAGGTTTTTTGGATAGCACTACAGTATTTCCTGCAGCTAACATTTCTTGCTAAATTACAGGAAACTACCATGCATTGTAGGGGAAGAAAGGAAAATCAGCTTGAGTCAGAAGCAGCTAGCCTCAACATTTCACGCTACATGAGAGAAGTAAAATAGGACCCCACAATAAAAAGAATCAAAATAAGTTACATCAGTGCAGAACTACAAAGCTTTTGCTCCCTCATTCCTGTTTTCCCCACTTGGTCTGGATTTGGTTCATTTAAATGAACTTATCTGAGCTATGAGTGGGCATCTTGAGTTCTTGGTATGATTTCTACACCAATCTTTGATTCTGTGTCACTCCTACAATACGGATTCTTAGGAGCCAAATAAATTTTTTTTCTATAGCATCCTCCTTGAAATACCAGAAGATCATTCTTTAGGCTGACATCACAATTTGCATTTAAGGAAGACAAATACATTCTTTTATACCCTAAGTCAGTTCACTTAAAGGTTTTGCAGACTTACAGGTGTGAGAGATTGTAATGTTAATGGTTAACATTCTTGCCATTTGCAGAGGCAGCAGGGTGTTTTGCCAGGCTGGGTTTGCACACCCACCCAAGGAGGACAAGGAGAGTTACATGTGTGGTGAGTTTTGAGCCAGGCAAGGGAGAAGGCAGGTAAGAAGCAGACCCTGCAGAGGCAGGGCAGTGCTCTTTACTGTTAATGTCCTCCTGTTTCACAACTGGCACAGTTGTAAAACTGCCCCCATCCACCTTCCTTGAGGAAGGTGTTGGGAGTTTACATCCACAGGGGATGTTCCTACATAGGCCTGAAGGTTTTTGTCCCTTCTGATGGGACATAACTGGCTCAACCACACTGACATGAGAAGCAATGTTTTGGAAGGTTTCATAAACTAACGACTCCAGAAGCATCCAGACTCAGTTCTGGGGGTTTCCTCCAGAGTGCAAGACCTGAGGTGCTGCAACAGTGTAAAATGCTCATCCCCAGGGGTGGTACCTGGTCCTTCCACCTAAAGCTGAAGTTAACCCACTGAGCTTGTGCTCTATTGGTTTCCCCCACCTGCAACAGACCAGGATGATGACCATGACTCTGACCAAGAGACAGACAATCAAGTCTCATTGCTGGATCCATGGGCAGTGGTATCTTTCTACTCTTATCCTCTCCTTCTCTCTTTCTTTTCTGTATACATTTTCCAAAGTGTTCACTTTATGCTTTTACTTGCTATATTACTAAAGATAATAACAACCAAAAGAGCTACATACCTGCTTTCATTTGCAACACAATTGTTCTAAAATAAACCCTACACATATAAACACCATCATTCAGTTTTGCTTAACTCTAACCTCCCCCAAAGTTTCTAATAAGAAAATGGGTTACCCTCATCTTCTAGGGTAGGTTTTAACCATAGAAAAACGCAAATATGAGAGGAAACTTCAAGTATGTCAACTTGAAAGGTATTTTATCAAGATTATTATATTGCACTAATCCAAAAACAGTTTACAGGAAAGACTTTAATAGAAAAGTTCATCAGACTGCCCAGGTGCTTCTATGTCTTGCCTGCCCCTGGCAGCCACACTGAAGGTGAAAGGGTAGGGGCAGCAGTGGCAGCAGCTTCCCCTTCCTGGTGCCCCGCAAGAAGAGAGGTGTTAAATAGCACCAGTGCCATGGCAGACACTGCTGCCCTCCCAGTGCTGGTGGGGCTGCCTGGCTGGCAGTGGCAGCATGACAAGTGCATGATTCCCCGACATGGAACTTAGACAAGATCGACTTCTCAGCTCTGAGAGATTTTGCAAAAGTCTTTAAATTGGTGGAATTTATTAACAGTGGTACCTACAAACAGCCATTTTTCTTCTAGTCAAAGAGGAGGGAGTGCAGACATGTGAGGGCAAACAACATGGCAACACCAAGGTCAGTGGCAAAAAAGGAGGGGGAGAAGCTACTTCAGGCATTGGAGCCAAGAATCTTCTGCAAGCCATGGCGAGGACTATGGTAAAACAAACTGTTCCCTTGTAATTCTTGAAGTCCACAGGGAATGCAGAAATCCAGTTGCAGCCTGTAGGAAAAGTGCTCATGCCAGAGGGGTGGATGTCACAGAAAGCTGTGGTCTAGTGGGACCCGAATAGAGAGAGGGTCCCTCCTTCCAGAGATAGAGAGAGAGAGCCCTTCCTTCCAAACTAGAGCAGCCTGTCCTTAAAAGACTGCACCCCATGGACGAGACACCCATGCCACAACAGTTTTGGGACAACTGTTTGCCCATGGGAGGGACCCCACAGCATAACATAAAACCACGGCTTAACAGAAAAAAGACTCCTCTCCCTGGGCAAGCAGAAGATCTTGACTGACGAACTGAGCCAAACCCCAACACCATGTCTCCCTGCACGTCAGTGGGGAGGGAGGGGCTGGGGGCAAAAGAAAGTGTTTCAAAGGCTTATTTTACTTCTCATTAGCCTCTTCTGGGCGTGTTAATAATAAATTTACTTTGTACCTTTAAATTTGGGCCTGTCTTGCCCTTATAGTGTTTTTTTCTCCCAATCCTTATCTCAACTCATGAGACCTTTGTTAATTTTTTTCCCTCTCCTTTGCCCAATTGCAGCAGGAGAGGGTAAGTGAATGATTCCGATTGCCTGGCATTTGGCCAGTGTCACACCGCAGCACTCACTAAACCTCATCAACAGGATGGGAGGAAAAAATAAGTTAGAAATGTTCCTGGGCCAGGATACAGACAAGGAGATCAATCGCTAATTATCATCATGAGCCAAATAGATTTTACTTGGGGAAAATTAGTTTGTTAAATTATCAACTAAAATATGTTTGGACTCTGAGAAACAAAGATTCATCAAAACCCTTACTCCCCAGGCTCAACTTCATTCCTTCCTTCCCAACTTCTCCACCTCTTCCCTTAGCCAGTGTAGGAAATGGAGGCTCATCCACAGCTGCTCTGCAGCTTCTGCCACATCACAGTTTTACCTTGCTCCAGCGTGGGCTTTCCACAGGCTGTGGTATCTTCAGGAAATCATCAGGGATCTTCAGGTATCAGCCTCCTCTTGCTCCACCACGGCCTCTTCCACAGGCCACAGGGGAATCTCTGCTCCGGCACCTGCAGCACCTCCTCCCCTTCATTCTCACACCTTGGAGGTCTCACAGCTGTTTCTCTCACTTGTGTTTCCTCTCTTTTTCTCCGTGGTGCTTTCTCTCCTTTCTTACATGTGTTTCCCGAGGTGCCCCTGCCCTGGCTGTGGCTCAGCTGTGTCCTCCTGTCACAGAGCCCCCACAGCCCTCGCTGGGAGCCTGGGCACCCACACCCTGTACAGCCCTTGTGATACAAGCAGACAACACTTCAGGGCACCTCAATTTATGAATTAAACAGTCAGTTAATATGTTATCTTACTAATTAGGAATTAGAATCAGTTTAAACTACCTCAATATCTGGACACAAGAGAAGCTACTACAGTTATTTACCAGGTGGTGACTCCAATTATTCCACAGAAAACAGCAGCGGTGCCATGACAGCACATTTACAGGACACATATCCATAACATGACCTTTTACAAAGCCACTTGCTGTCAGCAATAAGAAGAGTTACCCACAAGGAAAGACACCAAATGCTACTAAAAGCCAAAAGATCAGCACATCCATTACAAAAAAACAGGCTTTTACCTGCCACGTGTGAAATCACAGAAGCATTATCTTAATAATTTACATCCATTGTTTTGCCTAAAGGAAGTGGTGATTTAAAACCTTAGACAGCATCTCATACGTAAAGGTAGCAGAAGAAGCTACTATAAGATTAGTACAAGAGCCATAATTTATAATTTATTTTCTATCACAGAAGATAAATATATATTTAAATTATTTTTAGTCCCACTGGCCCCAGCCTCAACTTTTTTCTTTAAGTCACAGAAAAAGGGAAGATAACAAGAGGAAATTGTTCAAGCTTAACTAAAAATAAATTGCAGGAATTATAAAATTAATGTTTTGCTAGTCGAGGAAGGTTCCTTATTATCCAAACTCACCAAGTTCATTCAATAAGCAGAAATAAGCTACAAGCTGAATACTTTTGATGTATTTTGCCTTGAGGAAAAGCAGTTGGTTTGTCTAGGTGCCACCAAGGAGCCATGGCAGCAAAGGTCCATGTCTGCTGTGGGAAGCCCTGATGGTGCCCAGCAGCCTGTGTCTGCAGTTCCGTGGGTCCCTAAGGGTGCAGGAACACATGATGTGGCCTGGCCAAAGCCAGAGCAGCACCCAGCCAGGAGGGGAACCGAAGGGATGGCAGCTCCCAGGCACGGGAAGTGGCCAGTGGCTTCCAGGGGGTGCAGCTGCTGGCAAAAGCAAGGCCACCAGCAAGCTCCAGTGGCTCCAGCCCGGTGGGACTGTGGGGAGAGAGCAATTCCCAGAGCTGCTGGTGGATGGGCCTGGGGGGGTTGTTACTCATGCAGAGAAGGACTTGCCTAATGCAGCTGAACGTTCATTCCCCACAGTCTCAGGCACTGACTGAGGAGCACAGCCAGTTCGTGTCCCAAGTGCCTGGCGCTCCCTGGGACTGGCACCTGCTGAATGAATGAATCAGTGGGACACAGCACTGTGCTATGGCCATGCAGAAGTGCCTTCTATTTTCTTACTATTTCTACCTACTGTACACAAAATGCAGCCACAGAAATGGTCTCATATACCTCTGTGAAAAATGACATGGAGAGAAAACATCAGCTAATATTTGATTTAAAAGAAAGCAACACTGTAGAGTGCCGAAAATCAAAGTGATACCATAAACCATTACTGCCAAAGGACTAAAACTAATGTTTACCTTTAAAAGAAGTTATTTCACTTATTATAAAGCTAATGACTTTTTG
Organism: Toxostoma redivivum; assembly: GCA_013397375.1. Classification (NCBI taxonomy): domain Eukaryota; kingdom Metazoa; phylum Chordata; class Aves; order Passeriformes; family Mimidae; genus Toxostoma; species Toxostoma redivivum. The sequence continues at coordinate 953,109 of VXBI01005643.1, forward strand.
TGCTTGAGAAAAAAAAACAGCTGAACGTTTTAACTAAAGTCATGTATTCCAGGTTACTTGACTACATAACCAGAAATTGAGTCATAAAAACAAAGATCTTTCATGGATTTTGTTACCCATGCTTGTCAAACAGTTTAAGATATGTTCTTAGAAAACATTTGCACTTGTCATTTTAAGCTTCATTATGTGAGTTATGTCTGTTTACTTTCACATATGGATGTCACATCAGTCATCTTTTTGGAAAGTGTGTCCTATTATTCCACACGAGTGTATAGAGGAATCTGTTATTTTACATAAATTTACTTGTGAAGCTAGCTTGCATTTCCTGTGTCAGAAGACTTTAGAGAGAGATCCACATCAGGCTGGGAAAAACGTTACATCAAGGAACCATTGTTTCAACTTCAGAATAAATGAGGATGAATTTTATTTGAAACTTTGTTTTAAAAATCCATTATCGAACATCCACAATGCTGTAAATTATATTCTTGCTCCCACTTGTGAGCTGTTTGGATATGAAACATTGTACAGAATGCTTCAGTTGAAAAAAAAAAAGCAACAAAAACCAAACAAACAGAACCACAATAAAAAACTCACCCTGAAACCAAAAAAACAAACTAGAACTCACAAACCCTCAAAACCCTATCAAAGGAAAACAAATCGTATTTTATGCCTTTACTAAATGAAATTTAGATGGGGAAAAGTCTATGAAGAGGACTCTTTTGACAGGCCAGGTACTAATAACTGAAAGATCACCCACATTTCCACTTCTCTAGCTTTTATAGGCTCACTTTATATTAGAGTATCATGGCACCTCCACAAAAACCAGTGGCACGAAGCCAGTGTAAATGGAATGATAACAAGCAGATTAGAAGCTCTGCAACACACAAAAATTGCCTGAAGGGGGGAAATATGTCAGTTTCTGGAGCCTTCTTTTAACATTTTTTTTTAATTGAATTGCGGTAGTATTGCCAGCTGAAAAATCCCCTACTCCAGCCTTTTTGGTGGTTCTACTTTAGGCAAGGCCTCAAGGCAAAAGAAAATATGCTAGCAAATATTTGAATAGATACTAACAGCATGTTTGTCCTTAGCAGCAATAGGGAGATATCTAAAAAACCACGTTACTGTCCAAATATGACTGCATTTAACTGTTTGTATAGTCTTCAGTGTTCCTTCTGTAAGGAAGACTAAATATTTGGGCCTAGAACCTTATTCTAGAAATGTGTGAAGCTGCAAATATGGCCTATGATACACAGGAAAATTTGGAATACCAACAGATTTTCATTATCTGTTTTGCCCAGGCTGGATGATCTGGCAGGTTTTTTTACTGCTCAGTACAAAATACATGCTAATGATTGAAATCTTAATAAAAACTATGAAGAACATTCAGATCACAGTTCACTAATGCAAATTATTTCAATCCAGTACTTGAAAGAGGCTTATAAAAAAGGTCGGGACAGACTTTATAGTAAGGCTCATTGCAATAGCACAAAGGGATATGGTTACAGACTTAAAGAGGGTAGATTTACACTAGATACAAGGAAGAAGTTTTTTATTTTGAGGGTGGTGAAACACTGGAACAGTTGCCCAGAGAGGTGATGGCTCATCTCTGAAGACATAAAAACATTCAAATTCAGATTAGATAGTGCTCTGAGCAATGCCATAGAGTTTAAGATGTCACGGCTCATGAAGGGGGCATTGGATGAGATGACCTTTAAAGGTCTCTTCCAACCCAAAGTATTCTGTAATTCTATGACTCTAGGAATTCAACTACATTGCAACTTGTAGACAGATCCAGAGTTAGAGCAATAGGATGGATTTATTTAAATATGTCTTCTCAAAAGAAAATGAAAATAAAGTGCAATTTTCTTATTTTGAGCAATACATTTTGGCAGAAAAAAAACTTAAGTGATGTCCAGATCATTTGGAATTCTACTGGAAAAGTTCCTTATAGCTATAAGACAAAAAACTGTACTTAAGAAAGAGCACCTGAAGAAGTTCCAAACCCAAAAATTATTGGAGCAATCAAGTGACACCTTTTTTTCATTTTCTGTCTTTCCAAACAATGTGCCTGTTCAGCTTAAAGAATCTTCTCAGTGTTTTTATATGTTACATTTATTATAAATATATCCCTATGAGATTTTCACTTGATAAAATAATATATCCTATTTCAGAACTGAGAAAAGGATTTTCCTTCACTGTCACCTCATTATGACTTCATTTTTTTCCCCTGAATTAATTGTTCTGACAACTCTATTTTAAAGGGGTCAGGCTTTGACAGTTTTAAACTATCTGCACAAAGCTCACTATATTAACTTTCTACTTCTGTGTTTTAATTCCCAAGAGCTATGACATTCTTCTTTTCTATGCAAACCTTTGAAGTCTGTCTATTATCTCTACCCATCATACTTGAAGTTTAGTACAGTATGTATCATTTATTGCTTGAATACCTCCTGTCAAAACTGCTGCTTGGTTTGTTTGTCCTTTATAAGAAAGAAATCTAGTGGGTATTTCAGTGAGTCATAAAGTTCATTTTATCTAAATTTAACTTTCAAAAGACTCTTTTGAAGCTAACTAGGTTTGATAGTTTCAAGTGGCACTTAAAAGAAGCAGTTGCTGCTACTAATATGAAATAATGATCAGTTCTGGAAATGTTTGAGAATTGTTTGAGTGTTTTGGGCTATCTCTGTACTTATTGTATTAAGCATCATATACTTGTATTTTTCTTCATTATGTCACTTGTCATCTCCTTTGGACATATTTTTGAAGTATTCAAAACCTTCAAGAAGATAAGTCATCTGTGTAGTTCAGCACTTAAATTTAGAGATAATTCCTATGCAGAACATGAGTGGACTGTAAAAGAAAAGGGGGAGGCACTGCATATACCAGAATATCTGACATAGGCAATCAAGACATGGAGACATGGACTTTCATCCATGAATGCATTTCGAGTGTATATAGGTGGGACTGGAGGGAAAAGCAGTGACGAAGCTTTTTTCTTATCCTGTAACAAGGATCACATACCATGGAAAAGATCCATAATCCTTAATAAAGCTCATGATGTACCTGTGAAATCTGGAGTTATTTGTTGTATACGTTGAAGTCCTTAATTTTGTATCTTTGCTGACTTTTTCACCCACCTAAAAATACTTAACTATCATATTTTTAATATCTTTGTTTTTCTACACTAGTATTTGCCATTGTATTTCTTTAGTATAGCAGTTAATGAATCTTGGACTGCTATGACTTTTATAACCAGGATTCTTTCCTTAACTTTTAGAGCAAAAATCTTTATGTTGAAATGTCAGCTTATTTTCAGAATATTCCTCCCTTGTACATATTCTATTGCAGTATATGGTGTAGTTTAGTCTATTGTGATCTACCTCAAGTTGCTAGTATGCATACAAATTTTAATGATTACCCTCAAAGTGCCCTCTCTATGGTATCACCTTATCAGTGTGCCCTCTAATCAGCTCTTCAACAAATTCAGAAGTAATGAAGCAGAACAATCTCTTGTTACAGTTCATGGTGAGCAAATTTTGGTAGCTTCAGCCTGAAATGTCACATTTCAAGAGCAAGTTAGAAATACACCTTAATTGAGAGATATTTTGTCTTTCTCTCAAGCATTTTTTTGTCTTAATATTTTAAGTCACCTCAGTAGAGGTTTGCCCTAGGATGCATAATTTGATGCTTGAGCTCCTCCTATCAGAACATTTTATCTTGTTCTCCTGTCCTTTAATCCTTACATATATAATTTATCATTTCAGGCCTTATGATCATCATTGAGATTATCCATAGTAATATCATTTTTAGTTTGGGACAAATTGTTTCTTATGGATGACTTACCCTAACAACTCTGTTCAGGTGAGTCATATTTTGCTAGTTTGAAATGTTCTCATTCTAAGTGCTCCTTCCAAAAAAATGGTGTATGCAAAGCTTTTTTTTTCTTATACTTTCAATTTCAGCAAAATTTCCCTTAATATTTTATCTTATTTGTGCATTAGCCTCAAGCAATGGGTATTGCACAGTTACCTGAAGCAAGTAACATATTAGGTAAATTCTGCCATTAAATTTCGGCAGGAAAGTGGCAATGCCTGCATTGTCTGTTAGCCTATTACATGTCACTTACTCCTGCAGATGGTCTAGTGACAGCTGCCTATAGCTGCTGTTAGCTACTCATGTGTGTCCAGATGCTGCCAGATCTTAAATCTGCACACAGGTAATAATCTTAGGGGTTTACCTTAAACACATACTGGATACCACCAGGACACTCAAGTGGTCTACAGGGCTCTGATATCTGTTTCTATGGGCAGCGTACAGGCTCCCCAGAGTACCTACAAGAAGAGATGGAGTGTGCAGACATAACATTATTTGATAGGGAGGAAGTCAATGATAGAAGAATTACTATTAAAAGAAAGTGTTTTAGTTTTATGTTTTTTATTTCAGTTTTCCATTTTTCTTATTAATTCGAGTAAGAGTTTTAGCTAAACCTATCAGAATTATAGAATTGTATTTTTTATGCTTAGAATTGTATTTTTATTTGGGTGTATTTATATTGTCACTGGCTCATATTTATGTAGAACAGTTTGTAATCCTTAGCTTTTTCTCATGAAAGTGCTGACTCCTGCAAATCATTGTTATTTTAATGTGGAAGAAGATGTCTGTGGTGAAACAACTTCTCAGATCTCTGATGCCCTTTATGGCTAGAGAAGGGTTTTAATACCAAATCACTGCAGAAGATTTCACATGCCTATGGAACGGTCTTAGCATGGGCTACAGCAGTACTTAGGTATTCCCCTGACAAGGTGTTAATGTGGAGATTTCTGACCTCTCCAACTAGTGGGTGGTAGAGAAACAAGTAAGACAATTATGAAATAGCTAAGAAGCAGTAACTATTATTTGGATGGATGACAGAACAAAAAGCAAGAGAACTGCTGAGACCAAAATAATAATGAGTTTCATCTATGCTACTAAGAAAAACATAAGATGTGAGTGAATGCAACTTATTCAAAAGAGATTAGGAAGAAAAAATCGGTGTTTGACGGGAAAAGAAGGTAGCCTCAGTTAACACAAAGAGAATTTGGCTTATTTGACAAAGATTCTCAGGGAAAACATCACAACGAATGTTAGTAGAGACTACTAAATAGAGAACCAGATGAACGGAATCAATTTTTGCTGGAAGTTTTTAAACTTCATTTTTATGTTCCGGATTCAATGAAGCTGCATGCAGCAAATGAAGGAGCAAGGCTGTCTCCAGAATTCAGTTCCTGTATTGCATGAACATCCAAACCAACCTGTTTGTCTAATGTCTATGAAAGAAACATAGCCAGATTAACCAGCATGACAAAAGTTTGCAATTTTTAAGTATCCCTTAAGAAAAAGGCTGCTTGGACTGAGATGAGATAGGGGTGTGAAAGGCAAGGGAGAAACGGCATAAGATTATTGGCAATTCCTTCGGCTACTGAAATAGAATAAAAAGGCAAATATCAGCCAAGAAGATGGATCACAAACCAACTGTAAGAGCTGCCTTTCTTGCCATTGCTCCTAAAACCATCATGGTTTACAGAGATAAGGTTTGCTCAGTGGTCAAGTGTCAATGTAAATGCAGCATCACCGTTTCAAACAACCAAACGAAAATGAGACCTGAAGTTCAAAATATCAATTCAAAAAGAAAAAAAAGCAAAAAAGGATGAGATATTTAATGAAGTTAAAGGGGATACTTAATACGTTTTAAAAAAATTTAAAAGAGCAGAAAAAAGACCCACCAAACATCTTTGGTGCAGTTTTTAGTTTCTCCTACCACTTTGTACTTCCCATAATACTATACTATGATGAAAATATTTGATTTCCCTTCTTGGTCTGTTCTTTTTCTCTTTATTTAGCTGTTATGTATTTTAATGCTGGGAAAAGGGCAGTGGGGGTGGGAGGGTGGTGGGTTATTATGTTTTCTTACTAGCAGACTCTAGTGATTGCTTTTATTAGTCTGTCATTATTCACCCTCCTTTCCTTAGAAATCTGTATTTGATCATAGAATGAAAGAGATATGTAGGCTAAGTAACCTAATGAAGTTGTTCCAGCTTTATCTGCAGTTTTATTGGTACTGTTGGCCAAACACAAAACCTATCCTTTATTGATTTCTTGATGGAACTGTTTTATTCAGTACTGCAGATGAGAGTACTTTGATCTTTTAATTTCCATATTTGGTAGTATTAAAAGTTTTTGTGCTATTTGTGTCCTTTGATCTGAGATCTGTCATTCTGTGATGAAACTCCACCTACCAAAATAAGTCACTTTTCGTTCTATGTCAGCATCTTTTCTGGAGGTGGTTTTGTTACCATAGGAAAAACAAGAACTTCTGTGATAATTGTGGTTCTCATTGAACATTTTTGCTATTTTTGCAAAATATTATGCAGGATATGTAAAACAAAATAAAATATTTTTGCAGGATATTTAAAAAAATTTTAAGGTGTTCTTTATGGCTATATTTAATTTTTAGCTGCTCTTTCTAGTCTCTTTGGTGACAGAGTATGATTCCTTTCAGGATATGTATATTTGGAATGTAATTTTTTCTGTTCTATGAAAATGCTTATAATAAAAAAAGAATCCTGTTCTTACTTCTTCATAATAACAGGAATTTGTGGGATGTCATTGTTTCCCCATGTCTGGGGTTTTTAAGACTCTGAGGAATAATGAGTAAAAATTGTTTTAACTCTCCTATATCCCAGGAGAAAATTCCTGGAAAATTGTCTACTCTGATACAGGTGGTAGCAGTTGCAATAATAGTATCTTTTCAATTTTAAGAAAAAAATAATTCTGTACTTGCGAGCAATTTCCTTTTCTACATTTTACTGAATTAAGTACAAGGTTATAAAATGTTGATAAAATGGTACCATTTCTATTGAAAAATATCTCTCAATGGAAGACTCTGGAGTAATTCTAACCTTGTCTTTTTTATAGGAAACAAATTCACTTATGACTGAACAGAATAGGGCATACAATTTTGCACTCACAGCCTCTTAAATTTACATTAAATTTCTGATGCTTGAGAAGTAAAGAATTTAAAATTACACAATGGATGATATACTGATGAAATTCTTAAGTCAGTGGATATAAATTGCCTAATGATTTGACTACACCAAAGGGAAATGTCAGAAAAGGGAAACTACTAGCAGCGTCTTCCAAGTCTTGGACTAGTCTTATGAAAAGTATTTATTAATAATGGAAAAAAATGGCAGAAGTATGGTAAGGTACAACAGACATCTTGTCAGATAGCATGAATCACTGCCTAAGATTTCACTGATTCTGAAGGAAGATGATCTGACTGCCTGCAATTCTACATAGATACAATTAGTTGAGAGGAATAGTAGTTTCAAAGAATAATAAAATGAAATAAAGCAAAGAAAGGAAAAGAAAAAAAAACAAACAAAAAACCACAAAACCAACCAACCAACCAATTCTATGCAAACGTAAACAAAAATAAACAATAAAAAATTCAAACACAATTAGAAAGTCCCCACTAATACTGACACACTTATTTAAGTGATTTCATCAAAAGACCATTAAGATGCTTGGGCTAGAAGAGTATGATCTGTCTGAAGAAGAGGATCAGAAAGTTGGAGAAAGGGCAGTAAAAATATAAGGTAAAGCCTGGTTTGTGACATCATATTATCAACCATGGTTAATATGTGAGATGGACACGAAATCAACTCTGAGGCAGCCATTGAAAGGATGAGACACAACAGTCTAGAGCTACAACAAGGAAAATTTGTCATTGAATATCAGATGTAAATTATGAAAAAAATATTGGATTTTTCATTAGGGCTGCTATTCAAATGGAATTCCCTTTTAGGAAAATAAAATAACTTACAGTGCTACACATTTCTATCCAATTCAAACATTAAACCAAGGATTGTACAGTTCGCTGGTAGTGCCACGACCTGCCAGAAACAACATCTTCTGCTTGAATTACAGTGATATTTTAGGGCCATTGCTTCAAGGCATCCTTCCTGAAAACCTCTGATCATCCTATTTTGTTTTCTGAAAGGTGTCAACCCCTCTATTTTAGGCTAATGATATTGGTATTGTTGAGTATTTACATAGTAAACACATGCTTTTTTGAGTAAATATTACTCTTGTAAGGCTGGAAATTTAGCAGAAAGAAGAGCAGTTGAAAATGCCATGCTGAATATCATATCAGTCTGACAAGTTTGGTCAGAGTATTAACCTAAGCCACTACAACAGTCTGAAGAATAAATCTCTTTGGCAGCTGCTTTGTCAAGAGAGAAATACAGGAAATTTCATATATTCATGCTCAGAGAATAATTGACTGCTTAGATTTTAAAAGTACTGTTAATAAAGTAGTGTTAGTTATTTCCTTAAAATCTCTTAGGTAGTAGTGATAGATACCATGCTGAAAATATGGTATATTTCTGAATATAACATATATACTACTAACGTGTAGCAAAAATGCAATCAATTAACCTCACACTTTTTAGAAAGACCTTTAAATAGTATCCTATAGGTAACACCATCATAGAAAGAGATTAGCCTGAATAAAAGTAAAATGCAAGTAAATATGAAGCATTAGAATTCAAGTCTAGCTTGCCAAAAGCAAAACAAGACAACGCATGAAATCAAAATTATAAAAAAGGACATTAAAGATCACTGTTTCAGGAGTGCCTCTCACAATGTTGTGTTGCAGAAAACACAAACTAGACTCTACTCAGACTGCTATCATCACAGATAATGATGGTGAGGAGAACAAAAAGAGAAAATTTTTTCCTGTCATTTTTTGCACAGCTTCTTACTTTCCTGCCATATTCTTCTATAGACAAGAATTAGAGTGAATAAATATGATACATTAAAATTAAATCTCACCAAGCAAAACTTCCCTGGTTTTATTTTTACTATTTTTTTACTACATTCCTTCATTCGTTTTTCTATATAAGCCTTGAACCTAATATCAACACATTTTTTTTTCTTAACAAGCATCCCTCCACTTACAACATATTGAATTTGAGGTTAGCTCTCCAAAACTGGATACCATGCATCACCTAAGGTCTTTCCAGTGCTAAAAGGAAATCAAGGTTTCTTTTACATTGCTCACAGAACTCTATTTTCCTGTTCATACATCCCAGCATGGACTTTTGTTTTCCTTTATCCTGTGCATCAGTTTGGCAGTTATTGATATAAATTCACAGAATCACAGAATCACTAGGTTGAAAGAGACCTTTAAGATGATCAAGGCCAACCCATACCCTAACACCATAAGTAAACCATGGCACCAAGTGCCCCATCCAGTCTTTTTTTAAACACATCCAGGGATGGTGACTCCACCACCTCCCTGGGCAGATCATTCCGTAAAAACCTTTTTCCTAATATCCAACCTATATTTCCCTTGGCACAACTTAGAACTGTGTCTTCTCCTTCTGTCAGTTGTTGCCTGGAGAAAGAGACCAACCCCCACCTGACTACAGCCACCTTTCAGGGAGCTGTAGAGAGTGATAAGGTCACCCCTGAGTCTCCTTTTCTCCAGGTTAAACAGCCCCAGCTCCCTCAGCCATTCCTCACAGGGTTTGTGTTCCAAACCCC